>JARFJB010001278.1:8487500-9075000 GCA_036346205.1 Vesta saturnalis
TAAATCATTAATTGTTTAGTTATTATTTGTTTAGTAATGTTACGTTTATTGAAATACATACTGAAGCATTCAATAAATGGTTTTTGATTTGATTTGATTAATTTCAATTATATAAATCGTCTAGTACCTTTGTATTTTTTTATTTTTATTATTATATATATATATATATATATATATATATATATATATATATATATATACATATATAGATATGTTTACGTGAATGTTGAGTAGACACTCCAGATTTGTTCTATTTCGTAGTTCAAGTTTAATTTAAACTTTATTTGTGAAAATTTAAAATACTAGTTATGCTTTGCTCTTATTTTGCATTAGAGTAGGCCATGATTTTTGTTTCTGTAGTGGTATTCCCATTTGCCAAAATGCCAGGAAGTCATTTTGACGCCATCCTGTCAAAAGTAATCGCGCTGCGCTGCCCACTTAAATAACGCATATTATCATGTGGTTTTGAACGCCCTTCACACACATATATATATATATATATATATATATATATATATATATATATATATATATCTGTGTGTGTGTGTGTGTGTTTTTTCCATATTTTCTATTTCTCTCTTTCACGCTAATGCAATTTGTTGGTTTTATGTGGTCATAAAGTTAAAATTAAAATTGACGTTTTGTATTGATTGATTTCCCTAAGCTTCATAATGGTTTTCGTATTAAAAGTTTCGTATTGGATTTAAAATGGATTTCTGAATGTGGCATTTAAATCTTCATGGGTTTGATAATTGGAAATAGAAATTTCAAAGTTGCGTATTCTAGCGTCCCTAGGTAACCTATTTTGAAAAGTGTAATTTAAACTTATTAGCAATCAAAACTTTAAACCGAACTACCTTCCCCTCCGATTGCAAACTAACTAAATTTACTCACGAAAATCAACCCCCGTTTTTCAAAAGTAATGAAAAAACAAGAAACATTCCGTGGGAATAGTTACATACTAATTACCAAAAGGAGTATTAATTTTTAAAATATGCATTCGTCCGTACCTAATATCAAATTTTCTAGTACCAAACAAAGACGTTTTTGATCGCCACGTATAACGACGTAATTAATTATTAAACTAGTGACATTTTTATTTCAAGAATGTGCGCATATGGATTTCCAATGATTCTTTACTCACCTTCAGTGAAGCAGTTTTTAAGTGTACACCTGCTAGTTAAACCCCAAATACATGTTTTTCAACCCTTAGCCAAATATTAGTTACAAAAATAAAGTATCCCGAAAACCATTCTCAAATAACGACATAATATTTAATAAAATATGTGAAATCGCATTAATTAACTTTTCAATCGCGGTAACAATTGTGATTTAAAAATGTTTGTTACAATAATAAAATTTTCGCGGTCCGCTACCTACAGTATAAATAATTTTTCTGTAAATTTTTATAAATAAAACGTAGTTGATAAGAAAAGTTTGAATTTAAATTGGAGGGTGAGATCACCATCTGAGTTGTTTGTTTGGATCATGTTGCCGCTGATGGCATTTGGAAATTCATTTTATAGATTGTCGCCGTGTTTCTATCAAGATACAATATTTCAGTCCGTTGGTGTTTAGAAATTACCGTTACCGTTAATGCAAAATTTCTCTGGGCTACAAATTGAACTCAAGTAAACGTTCAGGACACTTGTCCTCAAAGTGTGATAACGTGGGTTGCAATGTTGCAATGTTATTGAGAGGGGAAACATACTGTTTTTTGCGCGGTTAATTAGAGAGAACGCTAAATCTGTTACCTGTGGGTGTGCCCTCTCGAATACTCAGAGGACCGAACATATCGGACACTTGGTGTCGGCTTAGTACGTTTCATAAAAAAGATTGTTTTTTTTGGTTAAGTGCATCCCAATAGTGAAGTAATTAACGCAAATTAACGCAATTGTGCGGATTGACATTATCGAGCAAAATCCCATTGTGAGAGCACACCATTTTGCACGTCTTATAGCAAACAGCCGTAACAGACGAAGGTCTCCTTGTACATAAATTTGTCAATAGTTATATTAATCGTAAATAAAGCTACCGTATTAACTCAAAAGCATGTAAATAATATAATGCGTAAAACCTTTTTGTGAACATAAACTACAACATCGAAAACATTTAATTACGAATACGACATTAACGGGGTTGCTATATGGAAGTCCCTACAGTTGGTTGTCGTTATACGCTACTAGGGGTTTCCCGTCGAGAACCTCGCTGAGGAAGCTGATTATGCCCAGATTGTTTCCGCTATAACCTGGAGAAGAAGTTTTCAAGCGTATTTCTTGAAGGTAATCTAACTTTGCATATTCATGGTGTTTGTGCCTATCTTAGAATTATCCGTGCTTTCGCCAATTATACAGAAGTAAGCAGATAAACGTAGTCATCCTTGTTGAATTGTTAGCCCATTGATGTTATTTTAGCTAAGTTTGAGGACCTACTATTATCTGCGTTTTTAATATTTGATTGTACTTCAGGTTTATGTATATAAAAATTTCACGCTGTAGAATTGATAATTTTGTGTGTAACAATGGTATGTAAATTTTTTGTATTTTAATAGTATTTAGGTAACATTAATTTCAAATTTAAACTAAGGTAGAGGTCATATCTTGCAAGTTTGACCGATTTAGAAATAGGGGTAGTATTTCCTTCTCTAATCAGATCCTTAGGTAACCAGTCACGAATTAGAAGGGTCGTAAATTTATTACATGTATCGTCGATTGTATTTTTTTATGACTTGTCTTCGTTCAATAGATGACTAATTAACTGGATGTATGAGCATTATTTGTAATCTCCCGAATAGCGAAGGCAATAATTATTAAAAATTGGTATTTTAGAAATGTACGACTAAATGATTTTTGGAGAAGCTAATTTTATGGAGTTAAAGTTTTATTGATTTGACATGAAAGTGGCCAGATACCAAGTTCTTAACTTAGACGTGTTTAGTTTCAGGTAGACTTTTTTATAGTTTTTTTTCTTAATTAAATTTATTTTGCTTAACGTAACAAATTAGAAACCTTTGACGACGTTGGTTTGGTTTATGTTTAGTTATTTGATTTTGAATTTAAATGATGACAGAATTTTGTAGATGACTAGTATTTGAATTTTGACTTTGCAATAATTTTTGTTTGAGTGTATTTTGTTTACAAGCGTTGAGGGTAACGTAACGTAAAATTAGGTTAAAGAAAGCCATTTGAAGACGTGTGAATATTTTGAGATTTATTTATAGCTAAAGTTCCCGGAGCACTTCTTCGTGCACCTGGAGGTAGCCAGCGGAAAGGTAAGTAAGGCCTCGTGTCTGTTTGGGACTGATTTATCTATGTTTGTGTAGGTGTATTCTTACCGATTTTGTCTTATCAAGAGACTGCTGCCCATTACACGACTGTATCCCACCTTTATCGCACCCTTATTTGCGACTTTCGACCATACGACAAACCACCTTTAGTATTTTTAAATTCAAAAAACACGCCGACGGCCCTCTGTCCCACCGAGCTAGTCCGGTGCACTTTAATTATCTGTTACCTTCCGTGCTAATTTCATTTTCGGCCGTAACAAACTGATGATCAAGTCTCATCACAAAGAATACAAAGTTGCAAATTTTAAGGTGCTATAAGCACCTTAAAAATAGTCCAAGGGGGAAAGTAACGGGGAACTTAGCGTAATGGTGTCGGATATGTACATATTCGACGTACGTAAGAACTTAAATCACTTTTTCGTACATACATTAAGTATGTATTTGGTTTTAGGTTACATAGCGAACATCCAAGACATCATAATGGCAAGCCCTCAAATCTTAAAGTCGACATATTGTGGTAGAAGCGGAATATCTGGGTTTTGGTATTTCACCTTTCAGAAAGATCTACAATGAATAATTTGGCAATTTAACTCGAAAAATGATATTTTGCTTTGGACAAATTGTTCCACCACGTTAAAACAAATTTTGATTTTGATGGGGGTCGAACGAAATTATTTAGAAATTTGAAGTCAATAGACAGAAAATTTTATGTGAAGTGAAACAGTCGTTGAGCCAAAAGTTTTTGAGAAAACTTCTACAGTTGCGAAGTTCAGGCCGAGATGTCAGATTTGTGTTTCTAGACAAAACGTGGATTAATCAAAATGGTTCTAATATCCATCATTTCATGCAAGATTCTGACATCAAAAGTAATTCATCTAAAATAACAAGTGAAGGTAAAAGGTACACCATTTTACACGCGGGTTATAATTTAGGGTTTTGGAAAATTACGACTATCTACTTGATTCGGGGAACAAGGATCGGGATTGTCATATGAATGGGTACCGATTTTAATATTGGGTGACTAAACAGCTGATTCTGTCACCCTGTGGGTAAATTTTAAGGATCATACGGTAGATAGTTGGTTTCGTTCTATTTTTTTATAATTTCGAATTTAAAAGAGTTAAAATTTTGCGAGCTTTTATTTGGTACCTTTTTTTGGGTTTGAAGACAGTTATAATTGAAAATTTTTATTTGTAAAATTAGATTTCACACACAAGTGATACGGTCGTTACTATTAGATAAAGTTTTGCGTAAATAAGCCTTCCCACTATTTTAAGTTTTAGAAAGTTAGATAGTTGAAAGAGAGAAATTACGTTTTTTTTAAGAACTAAAAAACTGGCGCATTGCATTTAAGATATAGTTCTTCGATAAAATTTCAGTTAGTTGAAATTGTAATCGTATAAATTCTCCAAGGTTTGAAATTAAAAAATAGTTTGTTCCTGATAATTTCCATGCCGTTGGATGTGGCATCATTGATATTTCTTAATGTAGTATACCGTATCACTTTTGCTAAGTTTTGGCATTGTAGAATGGGAGGAATTTAGTTAAGCTACAATAAGTACTAAAGAAAAATGATTTTACGATATCATTTTGTGTCGGTTGCTGGGAAGCTGACTGTGCAGTCGCAGTATGATGTAATTTCTTATAATAAGCTAATTTAGATTTAAGTAAAATGTAGGGTACAGATTTGAAAATGGCGAGGTTTGAACGATGCTCAAGTCAGTCCAGCCCGTGATGCCGGGGTAGGCTCACGCTTTTTTTTGTTTGCGCTTATCGCAACATATGCAAAAGGGGTAGTTAGGGGGTTAAAACAAGTTATTACATACTGGGGGTGTATCGAATTACCTTGGAGTAAGTGATCTCCGTTTCCATTAAATGGGTTCACCACATCCACGAATTATTTTTTTGTTGTGTATCGTTTGTCTGAAATGACAAGTTTTTGACATAGAAGGGGTTTTTGTGTTTTCTCATATGCTGTCGACCTGCTGTGATGCAATTTTTTTTGTGCGGATTAATTTAACGAGTTCCTGTTAAAGAGATTCACGTGTAATGCTCAGTTCAAACAAATAAAAGACAATATTGCTGTAAATAGTGCCCCTTTAATTAAGTGTAGAGTAAATTAAGTAACGTTAAAAAACGCTTTGTACATTACGCAATGCTCGCAAGTATGGTTAATTTTGTTATATCTGCATTAACGATAAATCAGATGAAAAATTCGTCATTTGTGTGCTTTTAGTTGAAGTAACTCGTAAATTTAGTTCGAGTAAGTGTGAATCGGATTTTGTCGTTTGTGAAATTTTATATGGAGAGCGTTACCGTAGACATTCAGCTATCGAATTCAGCACCTGGTGGAATCCTGGCACGACCTATTTCATTGTAGTCCAGAGGAAGAAGAATATTCTGTTGTTGGTGCTACTTAAGGTAAACTTTTATTTTTTTATTTTGTTGGCAACAATAATAACGTGAGCTTTTTGTTTATGTGGAGGATGCATTCGCTTGCTTTCGTGTAAATTATTGTAGAAAAGCCCTTCAGGAAATTTAGAAACCAGCGTATTCATACACGATTTATTTGTTAAGATTGAAGGTTTATTCCATGCAATTACATTAAAATCTATGTTATCGATATTTTCATTGTATTGATAAAAATGGCCTTGCTAGGCTGACCGAATTTGATCATTATTTCTTTAGATTTCTTGTTTTGGAATTGCGAAATTTAATGTGTTTTTTTATGTAATTGCACTAAAATTTAATATGTAAATGCCCTAATATATGACCATTGTTAATGTTTCTAACTGTTTTATTAAGAGATTGGAAACTATTGTAACTTCATCCTCCGAATCTACGATTTACCGACGTAAAGTAATAAATTGAAAGATTTTTGAAGATTTGTAGTAAGTGAATTATTTTATGAGAGGTTTGGAGTTAAATAATTTTACAACGACAACCTCCATTTTTCGTTTATTTAGTTTGTGATCAAATTTTATTGATGTTATACAAGTTTTTTTAAGTAATCCTTTGAAGTATCAGTAAGCTTTAACGTAATGTTTCTCGAATTAGCGATTGTTTTTTTGATTTTGGTAATAGAAGTTTTAGATTATAAAGTAACGTAATTATGAAGTAAGTCGGTCGTTGACCGAACAGCTGTTTGTTTTTGCACATATGAGAGTTTTGTGAATAGTCGCCTTTTGTTGGAGTCACTTTTTTAGAGGAACCAACATGCCGACTGTAGACATCTTTGCTGGCGCCTGATTTGCCAAAAGGTAAGCAGTTTGTTATTTGGTTGAAAATGAGCTTAATTTTCGACGAATTTAGGTATTACATCTCGATATCGACGTTTCGTAAATTTTCCATCACGCTTAAGTTTATTGTAGTGACGTATTTTTGGGTTAGTTGAGCCAATAATTGTGACGTGTAATTTATCGAAATATTGAATGAGTTTTGGTTTTATTTTCGCAATTTTGCGGCTTAGATTTAAAGCTTAGAATTTCATTGGAATTTAGGTGAACTTCGCGTAGATATAATATAATTTTCATTAGTAGAATAATTCATTTTTGAGTGAATGTTTTGGTTTCCTTGGCATTATAAAATCTGTTCATGACGTTTTCCCGCTATAAATGTGTTTAACAGGTGGCCCCCTTTTGACATTTTCTCCAGATCTTGACGTTTTGGGAGTTGTGGCGTGCTCCCTTTTACAACATTAAGCAAGAACCCCGCCCACACCACTGAGCTATGCCGTGGCACAAATTGCCTTTACGGGTTGGATGCTCTAGTGAGTATTTAGCCTTTAACAATTCCTGCGCTGTCCAAACTACCCGGAAATTATGGGGTGGTTATAGAGAACGCACAATATCATTCCGTGCAGTCAGGTAAGCCACCCCCATTTGCTACTAAGAAAGATCAGCTGCAGGGGTGGTTGGTTACGCACGGGGTCGAAATTGAAGACAAAAGTACAAAAAAGGAACTCTGGAAAAAAATTCAACTTTCTAGGTTCAGAGAGAAAAATCATGTAGTTGATAATATGTAATCATGGGTATAAGGTTTTACGATTACCTGCTTACCATTGTCAATACAACCCTATTGGGGTTTTTGTAAAAATTATTGCAATAAACAAATCAGTTCTGAATAAGTTCAGAAAGTTCGCCTTGAGGCTTTATCCAAATATTCTCCTACAATGTGGTAACATTTTTGTTCGCACATGAAAAAGATTATTTTAAATGATTGGGAGAAACAGATGAGAAAATTTTCGATTGAAACTAACCCACCTATTATAATAGCATTATCACTATCTGATTCAGATAGTGATATGGATTCACATTCTTCTAGTGATATAATGCAGTTGGAATAAGACCTCACTGTTTAGCGTAAAAATTTTAGTAAAGCCAGATATTGTCCGTGGATTCCATTTAGCTACGACTTAAATGGGCACACTTCTGGTTTTTCGCTTTCATGAGCACGTACCAGTCAAGAAAAGAACACGTAGCAAATTTCATCACGAAAGCAAATCTTCACATGAGGTTACTTGTGAAAAGACGTTGTGGATTTCTTACATAGATTAAATTAAATGGAAACACACTGATGTTCTGGTTACCTATTGACTTTGTGACCGAAGAACTAAATTTTCATGTAAGAATGCAGTAGCTAAATTTTACCACGAAAGCAAGTCTTCGCATTAGATTACTTATGAAATTGCGCTCTACATTTCCTGCATATTTCTCGCCTTTTTTTTTATTTTGGAAGAGAAAAAAGGAGAAGGCATCTTATTAGTTTTTACGTGGATTTCATTTACAAAATATCTCATTGTAATAGATAAGACACGATATCATTTATGGGGAATGTAAAGAATGTATAATTTCCGTTTTATGTTCAAGGTGTTAATAATTTTAAATAGGTTACTCGAGATTCAAGGGTTTTCGTGCATACAAAGTGTAAATAGCGTAAATAACTATGTTGAAATGCTGCATTAGTTTCACTTTAAGTATGTAACCTACAATTTTCAAATGTCAAATTACGGTAGTAACTTTTTGTTTTTTTGACAATGCTACCACACTCTCCCTAGATAACCATGGCCTGCTGTAATGCATAATAAGGTGACACTATATATTTTGATTTCTTCGGTTGGCGACAGTGTAAAGGTCCGTATATAAAATATTACTAAAACGTAACCTAAAATCTAGACTGAGACAGCAGATATTGCCAATTAGAGCTCATCATAAGCTCCAATTTTCGATGGTACAGAATAGTCATTGTAACACTGCTTTTAATAAAAACAATTCCCAAAATTATTATTGTTATCACCGAAATAGAAAAAGCAGATACCAGTTGCAAACATCTCTCATAACATGTCTCACTGTAATATAAGCTGGTATTTTGAGAATTCATCAAATAAGCTATATTTTGTCATTTGCGAATGGCACTAAAACACCAAATTTTAACACTTTCGTTTAATAATGAGTAACAAATAATAAAAAGTCAGTTTTATTTACGTTACATTTATTTATAGTTGAATTAATTATGAATTATTAATTATTAACACATGTATTTTAGAAGATGCATTTGAAAATAATACATATTGAAATACCTTTTAGGCAGGCGTAGATTTTAAAAACCATTCTTCACTTCTCAACTAGTTTTAGTTCCAGGATAACCCTAAGTACCAAGACCTGCCAATATGTTAGGATCTTTGATCTGGATCTGGACAGGTTCTCGAAAAAAACTTGTTTGAACAACGATAAAGCATTGAATTACCTACACCTCCTTTGGACAGTCGTAAATTTCGGTCTTTAGTTAAATCCATCAGTAAACGCTTTGTACTTCTTCGTTTCCCCCATTTCTCTTTTGACAAATCTGTAGTTGCTGATTCTGTGACAAAGCCAACCCGTGTCTTAATGATTCTGGAAAAGATGTGCTCCTAGCCAACTATGAAATCAATTAATTTTCGATACAAGCTACTAGAATAGATCATCAATCAGCTGACTGGCCCAGCCCTTATCCTAGCTATTGTTCTAAAGGAATGTTCCCCCGAACTCGCATCAGTCCTATCTAAGCTCTATTCCCATCCCTATGTCATTTGACAAATTTCCGTACTCATGGAAGTTAGCAAATGTTCAACAAATGCCCAAGAAAGACGATAAGATTGATCCCTCTAAATACTGACCAATTGCCATCACTTCCATTTTGTCTTTCGTTGAATTTAACAAACTCCCTTTCTCTTCTTTCATATGAGACCCAAGTTTCGAACAATACATTAGACAAACTCGGTGAAACAGTTATGGTCGCTTTAGCTACCTCAAAGGATTTGACCAAGTTTGGCATAAGTGTTTACTTGCCAAACTCACCTCGTTTGGGTTAACAGATACTCTCATCAACTGGGTTTTCAGTTTCCTCAAGAAAAGACAAATACGTGTCGTAGTTGCTTGCTTCTTTTCAAAAGCTGGCGTTAACGCGGGCGTGCGACAGGGATTACCTATCCTACAATTTTTCTGCTATACATAAATAATTTTATTTCTCCAGCGACTAACCCGATTCATTGCTTTTCCGACGACAGCGCTTTTAAATCTATATATTAAATCTTTCAATCCACAAAGACATTCAACATTTCCTTAAAGGGGGAAGTAACAATCTAGTTAAATTTAATGCTAATAAAACTCATTGTTGGCTTGTGTCTGTCAAAACAGATCGATCATTTCCTGTTCTAAGTATGAATGGCTCAGGTCTTAAGTTTTCAGACTCTATTACTATCTTAAGAATGACTGTATCTTCAAATCTATCATGGGTTCATAATCTTCTGTCAGCAGCTAAAGCAGCTGTTCGTAAAATAAGCTTTTTGCACGGATTTCGGCAGTATTTTGCCTGTCGAGAAATTTTTCTGCTGTAAGGCCCAAATTCGACCTCATCTATAATATAATTCTCGCCTTTGCTCTGGGTTGGTTCTTCCCCAGAGAGTCTAAACAGTTTTCTGAAATCGTGCGGCGGAAGCCAAAGAAACAAAGAGACGTGGAAGCCCCGGGAGCTCTACGCGACCATACCCACATGGAGGAAGTTAACACTGGAACGTAAAAGTTATACCGGTCTGATAATAGTACTCCGAATAAGGGTGGTATACAGTGAGACCTCGTCAGGGTTTCTGATGAAGACCTGGAAGTTACCCTCATGGAGGAAGTTAACACTGGAACGTAAAAGTTATACCGGTCTGATAATAGTACTCCGAACAAGGGTGGTATACAGTGAGACCTCGTCAGGGTTTCTGATGAAGACCTGGAAGTTACCCTCACTAGAGACTGGGCTTGTACAATCTTGTATCTTAGAAAGGGTTGAATCTGTAGAGACTAGGGCAGTTTTGCCCAAATTGCAGAATGTTGTCACTGTGGAAGGGCTTTACACATCACGTAAGAGAGACAGTAGACACTGGATTAGCTTCAAGCGGAGCTAGCCTTCGAAGCATTATAAGAAGGGGCGTGGTTGAGAATTATCGAAGCCAAAAACCTTCCTAAGCCCGTACGGGCACACGATTGGATACAAGGGCCACACGTGAAACCTGCCAAGAGCCTGAGAAGGATCGAGATATGCAACGCCAAGATCAATACAAAAGACTCTTTGGACAAGGTGGTGGTTACCATCGCTCACACGTCAGCATAATCAGGGTTATGTTTAAATCCATCGGTAAGTAAAGGTCCACCGAAAAAGAGGAGAGAAGAAGGCCAAAATTCTGAAAAGGATCGAGATATACAATGTCAGGATCAATACAAAAGACTGGCGCATTTTAGATGAGAAAAGCGACCCCGAGAGGGAAACCATGATTATCCTGATAAACCATACCTCTTGGAACAAGATGGAAGTCAAGCACAACCATCGCTCGTACGTCAACGAAACCAGGGGACGTTTAAGCCCTCGTTAAAAAGTGGTCTACCGAAGAAGAGGTGAAGAAAAATTTGTTAATAGGCATAGCTCTTTCAAAAACCCGGGACAGTTGAGCGACAAATAAAAAGCAATTAAGAAAAAGATGGACTATATCAGATCCATCCGAAACGAAACCCAGAACTTGCATCATCGTAAAAAATGATTCAAACTGATACCACTATGAGATTTCTGTTACTGAGACGTAGTAGTAGCTAGACCCTAACAAATTGTTTATAGGGCAGGCGACTATACATGCAGCATGCATAACGATAGTGGTGAGAGATGGTAAAGTGCCGAGTCACTAATGAAGGTGCGCATTCTTGCGGCAACCTACAGTCACGTGTGGTTAGAATTTTCCGTAGGTTCTTTTTTTTCACGAACTTTAGGATATTTAATAGTACCCAGCCTCCCTTTTTCGGTTTTTTCGTTGTTAATAGATTGAAGTTTTTTTTAAATCACGATTAAGTTCCACGCGTTAGCGGTTGTAAAATAGTAAATAATGGATAATTGTATTTTTTTAAGTGTAAACGTTAATTATGGTTTAGTTGAATTCAAATTACGTCATTGAAAATTGTTACTTTGCAATTAAAGTTACTTCAGGAAACGTAGCTTGCAGATTTAGAATATTGGCGACGGTATGTCGGTCTCTTTGATAATTTAAATTTTAAAAGGACAAAGATTTTGTAGTACGTTCGCCTAGAGATTTGAAGAAATGGTTTTTTATAATTCGTTGTTTGGCGTTGTATGGTGGAAACTATTAAATTCGGAAAAGAGAGCTGTAGATGAGAGAGAGTTGGAAGTTGAATACGCGATGTGGGTTGGGTCGTCCTGAATTTGCTTACTTTATACCGGGGTTATTTTCAATTTTATCGTGGAAAATCTTTTCTCGTTCACTCTTTGTAGATCTTAAGGAATATTCAGTCACTCCGGTGATATTATGGTGTTGTATATCGATAAGCAGATAAGATAAGAATCAGTGCTATTCCACATTTTTGGATATAATCGCATCTTTGAGGATTCTTAGTTTACAAATTCAGAGCTTTACAGCCAACTAAACAGAAAAATCAATTCGCGTAATTACAATTGAAAGTTGCCTACTGCGATGTCCTTAAGGCGATTAATTTAATTTTATATAAGTGTATTCACCCGCAATCATTTCATTAAATTTTGTGTGCTATTCTTATTATACTCTGTTGACTGTATACTAAAAATTTATACTGCAAAAATTATTCCAATTTATGTTTCCAACGATATTATTTTTCCGTTGTGTCTATTTAAATCAAGATGCTTACTTACGTTGCGTTGTGAACCTTGCAAGCGTCAACCCGAATTTATTATTAGATTTTACAAAATCGAATCTATCTTTAACATCTGTATCAATACTGTGTATAATATTATTGTGACTTCCTTTCTTTGTAACTGCGTTGTTATTATTTACGGAAGATCGAATTTAAAAGATTGGATATGTTGGTTTACATTCAAGGTATCGAGTAGTTTATTTATTTTACCAGAATATTGATTTATGGAACTTTACAGCGACCACCTTCAATTATTTTTTTATTACTTTAATAAAATCTTTAATGAAACGGTTTATGAGAATTGCTTTGTTAGAGTATTTGCTATTTTGAGTTTTTTTTTATATAATTTCATTTTAAAACAGAAGTTTTGAGATATAACGTAACGTAATTATAAAGTAAATAAGATCGTTGGCGATCAGGTTTATTCGCACGTCATTTTATTGCAAGTACGTGCAAATATTTTGAAGTTTTATATGAAACATTGTACCGGCCGTTAAATTCACCTGGATTTGCAACAAAAGGTAAGCTAGTTTTCTTGTTTGTTTGGAACCAGCTGTGAATTTGACGCATTCAGGTATTATGTCCCCTATTTATACATTTATAAACATCCTGGCTCCCATAGGATTTGACTTACCCTTATTGTGTCTCGCGTATTACGAGCTATCCTATTAGTAAAATTAGTAACCCGCCCACGCCCTTTTTCCACTGAGCTAACACCCCTTCCTTATCAGTTCCTTCCGATCTACTGCGATTTTCGCCCGTAATATTACGAGGAAATGAGGAGTAGAGTGAGAGTGCATGGGGAGATGAGCGAGAAATTCGTAAGGAAGGGCCTAAGACAGGGATGCCCACTGAGCCCAAGCATGTTCTTCGTATATACAGGGGATCTGGAGAAGTCATTAAGAGGGCAGCAAACGAGAGGGTTGGTGTCGTACGCAGACGATATAGTGTTGGTAGGGAAGGAAGGAAAAGAAATGAAGGAAATCATGGAGACGCAGGAAAGATATGTGAAAAGAAAGGAACTGAAAGTAAACACAAAGAAAACAAATACACTAATATTCAGAAAGGGAGAGGGGAGAAGGAAAATGAAATGGAAGAGTGGAAATGGAGAAAAGTGGGAGTGGAGCAGGTGATGGAATTTACATACCTGGGACATACAATGAGACAGGGCAATAAGGATGGGGAACATATAAAGGAAAGAGTGAGAAATGGGAACAAATTAAGTGTGGAGTGTGGGGGAAAGATTGTTCGGAATGGACTTAGGGGAAAGGAAGCTGCTATTTGATAAATGAATAAAAAGTGTGGTGCTATATGGGGCAGAAGTGTGGGGTGGATGGAAAAGAGGTGGAAGGGTTACAAGAAAAATATTGGAAATGGGTACTAAGGCTGGATAAGGAAACACAGGGGTATATTATAAGAGAGGAAGTGCAGGAAGAAAAAATAAGGGTAGAGGTGGGAAGAAGGGCAATAAAATATGAGGAAGAAAAGAGAGAAAGAACAGAGTTTAAATTATTACAAGCGTGCTGGAAAAGGAAGGGAGAGTGAAATACGGGCAAGATGGGAAAGAGGAATATTATAAAAGAAACGGGTATGCGACGGAAGAAGATAGAATCAAAGGGAAGATGGAGTGAGGGTAAGAGGAAATAATTAGAAGGGACAGGGATGTCGAAAACAAGGAAGATGGGTAAAAATGAGATAATCAAAGACAATATAAATTACAAAAAGATTAAAGGAGACGGGAAACAAGTATTGGACAAAAGAGAAAAAAGGTGTAGATTATGCAGGGAAGGGATGGAGAATATAATTCATACGACAAAAGAGTGTAGGGAGTTAAGGTAGGATGATAGAAGTGTAGAAGAAATATTTGAGGAAAAGGAAGAGGGAACGGAATCGACGGAGGAAACTTGGAAAAGGTGAAACAGTTAATGGGAGAGGGGTCAAAAGGAAAAAAATAGTGGAAAATTAAAAAAAAATGTAATAAGGAGATAAATAATGTAAAAAAAATGAAATGAAATGTAAATAGTGGAATGAGGGTAAAATAATAGAATACTTTGCAGTATTTTATAAATCATCAAATAAAGATAAACGTATAACATTACGCTGGCGACAGAAACATCCGAAAGATATGAAGTCCGTTTCATATGTGCACCGCAATCTTTTACGACGTCATACGTATCTAACGGTGGTCGGCGGTACGCCAGGTGCGAATGTCAGAGTTGATGAGCGGCGAGTATGTAGGGCGGTGTACAACTACATTATACCTGATTGTTTACTGTTAGTGATCGGTCGGATATGTGCAATTCTTCCTACGGTAAAAAAAGGGCCACTTGTTGGACAAACCCCAACCTGGAAGAAGAATTGGTTATGTGGATGATTGCGTGCAACACCAGTTATTGAAGGTACTACAGGTGAAATCCAATTGTTTATTCACAGGCGATACTGACTTTAGTCTGACCTATTTTGGTAAAATTCAAACCATATACCGGTGCATTATCGACCGTATAGGTTGTCATTTTCGGAGATAGCTTAGATGCGGCAAAAGGTGCAAACATTTTTAGATACTGGCGTGATCGGGGAATTCAACTCGGCAGACGCAATCCCCATAGTTGTAGTATCTAAACACACAGGCGAAGGGCGCATGTGCGTAGACTATGGGGCGTTGAATGAAATTGCGTTACAGTTGATAGCCGATTTGTTGGATAAGCTTGGTAGACGGCTTTAATTAAGTACATACTACCCATACACTCAGTGAATAAGAGAAATGATTATCTGTGGGTTACTTTTGGCCTGGAAAATGTGTCAGCGGTATTCCAAGCATTATGAATATTGCATTGAACAAAATACGAGATTCTATATGAGTGTCTTGTAACTGTGTGCGTGTGTGCATGTGTGCGTATGTGCGTGTGTGCGTGTGTGCGTGTGTGCGTGTGTGCGTGTGTGCGTGTGTGCGTGTGTGCGTGTGTGCGTGTGTGCGTGTGTGCGTGTGTGCGTGTGTGCGTGTGTGCGTTGCGTGTGTGTGCGTGTGTGTGTGCGTGTGTGCGTGTATGCGTGTTTTCATGTATGCGTGTAAATAATTAAAAGCCCTCAAAACGACATTACACTACAATCTAGTTTATTTAATGCCAAGTCTTACTGGTAGTACCTGACGAACCTTCTAACTTCAATTTCTTGCTTTTCAGTGTTGCAAGCTTATTTTGTAAAGTTGTTTCAATAGATATTAATAAGGAATTGGCAGTTTGTCAATTTGCTTTCCTACTTTTTTAATGAGGAATTAAAACCTATTCCTCGTGATGCTTAAATGTACTTATGTTGCACGCTCAGGGGATTGTTTAAAGAGTACTCACATTTTTATTGCAATAAAAGTTATTTTATTCACATTTTAAATGTAATGTTACGACTTTAATATTTCAAATTGCGACTATAAATAACTACAGTGTGTGCAGTGTATTAAAACAATTCTGTAAATTATTACCAAACAAATGGATAACGCAGGATTATGGGGATATAGGCAAGCTTAATCCCGATTAACACAAATTACTTTATCCAAATTTGAATAACCTTTTATAGAGATTTGTTATTTAGGATTTAAAAACTTTGTACAACGATACATCAACATTTAAATGGCCGAAATAGTCATACGCCTTTTTATACAAGTACATCTATTTAAATAGAAAATGTTCAAAATTGAATTTTTATCAAACGAACAAACTATTTCGTTGAATAACGCCTGCAATTGCTTTACGATGTAATTGTTATGCAATGCAGTAAAAAAGTGATTTTTAGATATCTGCAATTTTTGAAATAAAAATATTTTGTGACAGATCTATTAAGAAAGAATATTAGCGCCATCGTACATAAAGGAAATTGCCACTCAATCACTCAATCAGGACACGAATAGATTCTATTAACAATGCTTAATAATAAATCGAGCAATACACCATACTTCCGTAGGCTCAACGTTACCTCTAAACACTGAACGTACCCAAAACGTCGATGACCATTACGCTGACTACTTCTACACCGCCGAATTTCAGTATTGGACCATTACGTGGAATGTGACCAAAACGCCGACGACCATTCCACTGAATACTCCCATTATTTCGAATTTTAGTGTCGATCCATTACGCCTAGAATGACCAATGCGCCGAATGCCCAAAACGCCGACACGATAATTTCGTAGGTCTAAAGCGACGAAACTTTAATATTGCAGGACTAGATGCCCTCACCAGTTTAGAATTGCGCTTTATGTGTTTGTAGTTCATTAAATTATGTACATATTATTTGGTTTAATTACATATTTTACGTTATTGTATCCAAATGTTTAACTTCATAATGATCTTAATTATTTACGAGTGTGAGTAGAGAAAATATTAAGAAACGTAAATAACATTCATCATCATCTTTAACCTTACACTATCATTGATTAAAAATACTTAAAATAACGTTGGGACCAGAAGTTTCTATATAAAATAATCGTATCGGCGTTTTGGACATTCGGAGTTTTAGGAATTTGGCGTTTTGGTCATTCGGCGCTTTGGTCAAGTTGTCGGTGTAATGTTTAAACACTAAAATTCGATAGAATGGGTGCATTCGGTGAAATGATCGTCGGTGTTTCGGTCATGTTCGGCATTTTGGACTTTTTAAATATAATGTAAATGACTTGAGCGTGCGGCGTTTTGGTCTTTGTCGGAGTAATGGCTCAACTCTAAAATTCGTCAGAGTGAGCGTAGTCTGCGGTTTGCACAACATAACATAAGCAAACATAGCCCTTAATTTTTTGTTTACGATAAGCGCACCAAATTTTTATACAGAAAAAAATTAATGTCCAGCTAGAAAATATTTGTTGTACCACCCTAGGAATGTGAAGATAAGGAGCATGTGAATCATATAGACAACAAAATGCCTAACGCCATAATTGCAACATTCCGCAGGCGGAATGAGTAATCCCCAGTGAAATTACAGTGAAAACATTTCTAACTACACTATGCTCACAAACTAAGATCGACTACTATTTCTGCAGGAGAACTGAAAAACTGGTGCAACATTAGTTTAAGTTGCCTATTTTCACAATTTTTGTTTGTCTAAAGCGACGTTTCGGGAGCTGATTCTGCTTCCTTCACCAGGTTTAGTCATAAGGACTGTTTTCGCACTTGAGGCGAGTTCGTTGTTTACTCTGATTTTTTTCCAAGCACTTGACTACTCTCGGAATCGATCGATTTCATTTCTACACTAGCTTGGCTTATTGTGGTGTGTGCCAGTCATACATAGGTGGTTTCTTTTACATTTCGGCGAATTGTATTCTCGTTCTTTACCACTATCTGCACAATATCCCATCGGATTTGGTGTTCTTCTTACTATTGTAAGTCTCCATATCTATTACCAGCGTTTCCTTTGTGTGCCGAGAGAATCTTGATCGGTGAATCATTCTTAGGGGAATTCTAGGTTTGAGAGGATAGATTTATTTCGTCTAGATGAATCTAGGATTGATCCAACCTTACTTTTATGTTTTTCGGATTTTGTATCTAATTTTATAGCTGTTTCTTCAATTTCGGTTATTAAATCTACTTTCAGAATATACCTCGGTGTTATCCTTTGTCCAGAACCTTCATTTCGTGTTCGTTCAACTGTCTTTTAGAAATGCTTATGACAGTGCTCTTGGTATTGGTTGGTTCTTTCTTGTCCTTCATTAGCACCTCAAGTTTTTTCTGCTGAATTTCCTTGTGCTTCGCTTTGGTTTTTAAATGTTTGTTTCTGCTAGCCGTACCTATCCTGTTAAAGTCTTGTTCATTGCCTCGATTTTGACAGGTTCCTCTAATCTCGTTGGATTGTGGTTCTAGGTGGTATTTTCTGCATTACATTACATTAACTCAACCATTCCCACTAACCAGGATTTTCTTTAGATTTTTCAAGTCGAAGTTAATGAGACGGTCACACAGAACTAGAATTTGAAAATTATTTTATCCACAAAAAAACTTCTGCGAATTTCATCCACAAATAAGAAAATCCAAACTGGGGGCACATATGAATTAATTTGGCAGAGCTATTATATCCTGATGGTCGGAACATCGGACGTTTGCCGTATATTCTACCCATTTTCTGCTACAGATTTTGCAGCGAAACAGAAGTTCTCTTCGGCGTCTATGACTAGACTTATGCTTCTTTCAGTTTTAGCCATTATAAATCCGACGTCAGCTAACCAATCATACAAACTCATTACTTCTAAATTGTAAGTGCGGTAAAAACGATATGAATTTTCTGCAGCCGAAAGCGAAAATTACGTCATAGCATTAAACTGTATTCCCACGACGCTTCAAGTGTATTATCAATGTAACCTGATATTTTTCATCACCTAAAATCTTTGGATAATCGACCCTAAAAAAATACAGACGGACCAGACATCCGTGCTGTAGTAACCTAGCTACTACAGTACGACTCATATTACGATTAACTAACACTTGTTTCTTTCTTTTACAGATACGCTTGGACATCAACAAGCAGACCAGCACAACATACGACCACAGGGCACATACATCCACATCCAACTAATCAACAAGAACTCACAACAATCTTAACAACATTATCACCCACAGCCACTACAACTGGAACAACAACGGTGTCACCTGGCACAACACAACACCTAGAACCCACAACACTCAACATCCAAATGCTGAAGGAGGAGAAGACTTCCGAGCAGCACATGAAAACATATCTATTGTTATTGTAAAATAATATTTTATCAATATACGCTAAAAAAATACAGACGCTCTCATTCCCGCTCTCATTATCATGACGACTCTTCAGTCGTGCACTAAACTCCGTCTGCCTTAGAATATTCCAGAACAACCGGGACCTGCTGTTACTTAAATCTGTGGCCACCTGCACGTAATTTTTATTTTACAACCTTACACATACATTAGTGGACGGCACCACGTCGGATGTTCATTCCCGACGTACTCTTTCACTTACACCGTAGGACAGAAAGGCTGCCTGCCCTGTCTGAATTCTGCCAGCTCCCGAGGATCAATTAAAAGCGCAACGGACCGTAGCCTAGATTCTATGGATCGATACTCTGCACATAATTTACAGAACTCACACAAACACGCCCTACAGACTAATTAAATAAGGTCTACGTCTACGAGGTGAAAGTGACAAAGCCGCCCAAAATTAGACCACCATATCGATCGTCCAGTTCCTTCAAACCTGCGCTAGACTTCCGCAAATGTTACGTAAAAGAAGTGAGTATTAAAAGCGGAAACCGCATTCGGTCCTGCTCGCCCATCGCGAGATAACAATTTGCTTTCTAGTGAAAGTCCTGAAACTGTAACACCCAGATCGCACGTCGCGATAACACAGATTTAAAGGATAAATCCTGTATTAAACATTATTTAAATAACGACGCCTGTAAAACGTTTAGTTTATCCTATTATTTAATGTACAGGCATGTACATTAAGTATTCCTGAAAAATGAACGTTCCTGAAGGTCTGAATACCTTACACCGCCCGCGAGCTAAACACTCCGGTAGCAGCCACCATCGCTACCACCCCAGGCCTGAACGACATATCCCAACGGTAAGCGAATTACTCGCTCCCGACAATAAGTATTCAAGACGAGAATAATCAGTATTCAATTTCCCGTGTGTAAATAATTCCAACTAGTCACGAAATATAACTAGAAAATATTCTAATTACCAATAATTAACGTTAAACATTAATTAGGAAGACTACCGTTAGTTAATAAACCCCTGTAAATACTAGTTAGATATATTAAATAAATGCGATTGTATTATAAAAATAGATAGAAAGAATTATATAAATGCAAGTCTCTCAAATCCCTTTAAATTTATCGATTTTTTGAGAGAAGTAGGTATTAAAAACACTCAGCTGTTTCTTATCGCTTTGAAAATATTTCCAACTCGAAATAACGTTATAATAACCGTATAAAAACAGCTGCTCTCTGCGGTTTTCATTTATTTTATCAGGCAAGTTTGTGTTAGTGTTGAGAGGTAGATTTACTGCGAGGTATTGAAGCGAAGTTTGCTTTTACAGTGCTTAAAAAACTTCTTTACTGAAGGGGCGTAACGAATCATTGGAATTTCTTATGCGCGCTCTTGATGTAAAAATGTCATTGATCTAATGATTAATTACGGCTGAACATAGAGCAAATCCAAAAGGATCTTTGTTTGGTACGTTGAAGTCCGAGACGTAAATGTAGGGTTTGTTACAGACGAATGTATGTTTTTAAAATTAAGATGTGCAATAATTAATATGAAACTGCTCCAACGTAAATTAATGTTTCTTATTCTTTTTATTACGTTTGAAAGACGGGGGTTGATTGTGGAAGTAAAGATAGGTTTTAGTATTGAAATCGGAGGGGAAGGGAGTTACCGTTAGAGTGTCAATCGGTCCAAATCGATTTTTGGTTAATTAAATACTTTCATTGTAAACAGTTTGTCTTTGAAATAATTCTTGCGTGTACATTTTCTGTTGAATCCGCCAACACTAATTTCTCTTTTCCTTCGAGTGTTAGTTGTAACGTGTTTTTCAAATATTAATCTATAAATAACAGTCACCCTTTTTGAAGTTAAACCGCGTATGTTAACGATTTGTGTCTGTGATCAATCAAGGGAATATATTCAAGTGTAAGTAGGTATTTTTATATAAATGAAAGCTCGCAGCCAATCATTTTACCAGCCTATGTAACGTATTAATATTAAAAATCAAAAATTGTCTTGGGAAGGTATCTCCATTAAACACCTCGAATTTTATTTTTACTATTTTATTGTTGTATAGATGATTGTGTAACCTGAGAAAGGGGCGCTGTATTTTTCTAACGCCCTCAAAATTTATATATCGGTCACGATGTTGTGATCTATTTAGAACTAACCCTTGTAAGGCATTGTTTTAATGAGTTTGTTTTGTGTCAGTTGTTAGGTAGAATTGTTTGTCTGCGAACTAATTTCTCTTTATATGCAATTGGTAGTAATTTTTCATATGTATTTTGTGCTTTAGTGGTCACTAAACAATTGTGTACGTATAAATTCCTTGTCTATTTTCTTTTGTCCTTACTTTTACCTTATTATCACCTGTGCAATTTTACTGTTGTTGTATTTTATATGTACCGTAATTTGCCTTATTGTTCTAGGTGCTTATTTACTTAAAGACCGGCATGATTGGTTTTAAAGGGCCACATATTTGATGTTATGATTTTTATTTTGATTATTTATGAAACAATTGTGGGTGTAACTACATGTTTTTATTATTGTGTTTATGTGTAATTAAACTGCTTTTTATTCATTTTCTCTTAATGTTATAATTTTTTACGAACTTTAACCTGATTTAATGGTATTTTGTTATATATTTAACCCTTTCATTGTTTTTTTTTGTGTTATTTGGTTTATTAATGTACTTGTGCAATTACTTATTTATGAATAAAATGTGTTTTATTGGTGATTCTTTCCCACAATAGTACATTAACGGGCTGAGCCACCATTGCCCAAAGCTCGTTAATTTTAATTTGAGTAGTTTTATTGTTTACCTGCCCCGCATGATGCAACACTTACCTCATCCAGTCTATCTAATTCAGATAGCACAACGTACCTACCACTAGACGGCCACTTCGTTTGATCAGATTTGAGGTTTGCGAGTAATATCACACTTGTAAATAAATTCTAATCTTTTAATTATTGTCAGCAAAATCTATGTAAGGCAAGCAATCAATTTGAATAATAGTAGCATTATTGTCAGTCAAGTCAAGATAAATCACTCAGCAATTGTTTTGTTCTTGAACTTGCATTATTCCAAATAAGTTCAAATTACATTTTTCAAGATACGGTACCTGGGGCACGTTACAATATGGACTATTTTCACTAATCTAATTTCGGTTTAAAATGGAGATGGATGAATTCATCTAAAAATTGAATTTTAATTTGCAGATATCGTGTTTCAGGAAAAGAGGAAACTATGAGATCCCGATAATATGCGAAAATCTATAGAACTAGTTAGAAGTAAAAGTTTAGGCTAATTGTTTGCCAAACTATTTTGGGCAGAAAAACAGTATTACCGCCGGAAATGGAGAAAAAAGTTGTTCTGTATTTGTTAACCATGGATCAGAAATATTTTGGCCTGACGCGACGAGATTTAAGGATTATTGCATTTCAACTGGCTAGACGAAATAATTTGAGGCATCCATTTTTATTGTTGCTACGGTGTGCAAGAAAGGACTGGGTTTACGGTTTTATGAAGCGGCATAGAACACGTTCAGTTTCATGAAGCCAACTGGGACCTCAGTTCAATATTCAATGTAGACTGGGCGCAGTTATGTATCGGTCAATCTAGGTACCCACAAGTGATACCTATGAAAGGAAAGCGACAGGTGGGTGCACTAACATCCGTTGAACGGGGCTCTCTGGTCTCTGTAGTATTATGTAGGAATGCGGCAGGCGGATTTGTGCCATCGATGATTATTTTTTTCCGTAAGAATTCATGTGAGCAGCTCAAGAAAGAAGCCCCTCCAGGTACAATATTTTCATTTCATTCGCCCGGATGGATTCAAATCGATCTATTCACAAAATGGTTCAATAATTTCTTATAGAAAAAACAAGACCTACACAAACTTGCCCGGTGCTTCTTGTGCTGGATGGATCATACTCACGCTCGAATTTTAGATGTGATTTTTAGGGCAAGGGGGTAATGAGTACATTGAAAACCTTCTGTAATGAACAAGTTAGAATTTTTTGTGGACGGAAAAAAGGCCGTAGCTCATTAAGATGTATGTGAGCTATTTGGAGAAGCACATACAAAAGTGCAGACGGCAGATAAGTCAATAAAATGTTTCTGCTCAACTGGAATTTATCCGACGAAAGGGAATATTTTTCCTAACGAAGACATCCGAGCGGAACAACATAACGGAACGCACGTCACTGCCAATTTGAAGTTTATCAGCTATCAACAGTTCTTCCCCAAGATACCGAACCGATTCCAGAAATACAGAAGAAAGCTGGAACTAAAGGAAGGAAATTTGGACGAGCGAAAATAATAACCTCTACGCTCAATAAAGACGAGTTAGAATCCATCAATAGTTCATGCGAGGAAGATAACAGATGAAGCTGGTTCGAGTTTTGTCAAAAAACCTCATAGAAAAAAACGCAAAGAACGTTCACTTTCAACATCAACTTCATAATGTGAGTCTATTGTTGGTTACAATTCCTCTAATGATGAGCTTGCACTTCGCTGTGAAAAATAAACCAATAACATCTGACGATGTGGAGTGCACTTTCTGCGAGGAAAAAATCAGTATGAGTAGAAGAGAAGAAGTGTGGGTTCAGTTAGTTGTTTATGAAGGATGGACTCAGGAGGAATGCACATCTGGTGATTTGGTATTTGTATGCGACTTTCGGAAATAAGGAAACTGTGGCTTATTTTCGACTAACCAATCCCTGATTGTCAACTAGTAAGTATTTACTTCTTGAGAATAGTTTCCATTCATTTTATTTTATTTATCTTATTCACATTTTACTGTATCTCATATTACGCTACACACGCGTTCTATATTATCCTCCTTTGTTTCTTTCTTACCACTTGTATCAATTTAATAAAAACATTATGAACTTAATTTTATTTCTCAACGTCAAAACTTACACATAGCTAATACAATGGGCCATTTAATTCTGGGGTTAAATATATGGTATACCATATTATCCGAACAACTCTAATATTTAAAAATGTTATTTCGAGGGCCTCTATTCTGAGCTGTACATTCAAAATGTTCCAATTTGACTTGAGTTGCGACCAACGTTCCATCTGAAATATAATTTAATTATTAAAGAAATTGTTGTTACTCGTTACACAAGAGGTGAAACTCTTAGCATGATGGCTAAGAATAATAAACGCCTTTAAATTCTTCTTCTCTTTTTTCTCTTACTTGTAAGATATAGTCTTATTTCCATTAGCATTTTAGAGGTTCAGCCTTAACTGTGAGGCGGAAGTCCAGCTGTTAAACATCTTTTAGGTGGCCGGCCAGGAGGCATTTTTGTCTTTAGCCCATCTGTTCTCTTCCATTCTAGCTACATGAACACCACTGTCTTATAGATTCAGACTTTGTTCTTAATGGTCATATTCTGGTTCTTCCAAATTATATCTCTCAGAAATTAAACAATTCTTGAGGTTATATTCGCTTGTCTACGAGTTTCCCTAATCATCTTTGTGGCTAGTTATTTCCACTACCTAATAGGTACATTTCCAACTTTACTGTATCGGTTGGTCGTTCACTGCCAGTTTACATCTTATTGATTCTTTTTATATGACCATTGACTCTGTCTTGCTGTAGATATTTGCACATTAACTCTCTCTGCTATTGTTTGGAACCTGTATAGCATTCTTTGCAAGTCATCCTCATTTTCGACCAACAATATTGCATCGTCCGCATAGCACAATATTTTCATTGATTCCTATCCCATTCTGTATTCCCCCTTCGGTTTCTTTCACATTCCATGATTAGATTGAATAGGGTAAGGCTCAAACTGCAACCTTGTCTTATTCCCGTTATTATTGGTACTTCTGCTGTAAATCCTTGTGTTTTTATTTTTGTTTCGTTGATTTTGTTAAATTGTGCTATTGGCTGTATATGATCCTCTTGTGTGGCTGTTCTTCACTTATCACAACTTTGTCTGTTATTTTTGTTGTGATGATCTTAGTGAACAGCTTCCTAGTGCTGTTTAATAATCAGATCATTCTGTAATTTTCGGGATCGTTCTTATTTCCTTCTTTGTAGATTGATGTGGTGATGCTATTTTTTCAGTGCGTTGGTGTTCTGCTGATTGTCATTATTTTTGGAACAGGGTAGTTAGTACTCCTTCCAGTTTTGTTTCGCCGTATTTTATTAATTCATTCGAGATTTGGTTGGGTCCGGAGGCTTTCCTTCACTTAAGTTGTTTTATTGGTTTGCGAATTTCTTCTTGCGTTATTTCATCTAAGTCGCATTCCCGTTCTGCTATTGTTATACTTTTGTGATCTTTTCTTTCTTCGTTGTTATATAGTTCTTTTATATATGACTCCCATTTTTCCAGTGTGATTGTATGTATTTGTATTTCTTCATTGACTGGTTTTTTCCTATTTCTCAGTTTGTCCCATATTCTTTTTTGTCCGCCATACAGATCGTGTTCCATATCGGTAGAAATTTTTTCCCAGTGGGATTTCTTCAGCTCCTTTTTTAATTCATTTACTCTGTTCCGAACGTTTTTATATTCGTTGTGTTGTTCCGCCGATTGTGCTGCTTTATACCTAAGGTAGGTTTCATTCTTTAGTTTTGCTGATTCCCTCACTTGTGTAGTAAACCATGGCTTGTCATTTATTTTCCTATTTAAGTTTACTCTTCCCAGTGCCTCTTTACGCTCTCGATTATACTTGTTTTAATGTCTTCCAACATTTTGTCTATGTCTTCTTGGTTCGTTCTTTGAATTCTGTTTAATTTTTCGTAGAGTCAGCTCTTATACAAAGGTGATCCAGAAAGTAACCTCCGTTTTAAAATAAAAATCAAACCCGTATAGATACAAACATTTTATTACATACCTACGTCTTAAAACTACAACTTTTCTCTATTTTTCATCATAATCTCCCAACAAATTCAAACACTTAGCATACCTTTTCATAGTTTTTGAAATACCTTTCACATAAAAATCTGCCGCCTGTGAACTTAATCAACGTGTCACGGCGTTTTGTAGCACTTCGCCAGCTGCGAAGCACTGAGTCGCAAGCCTCGTATGGGAAAGTCGCTATGAACTTGGCTAAAAGTTCATTTGTTCTTCGAGTTGTGTGAGGGCGAGCGTTGTCGTACCCAAACATGACACCAGATGTCACAAGACCTTGATGCCTGCTTTGGATAGCTCTTTTCAGTGTTTTTAAAGTTTCGCAGTACTGCAGGGGTGATTGTGATATCACGTTGCATAAAATCAATGAACAAGATGCCCTTAGCATCCCGAAAGAGTGTAACTATGACTTTCCTCGCTGAAGAAGTTTGGCGCGCTTTCTTTGACTTGCTTGGAGAAGCGGTGTGTTCCCATTGCATTGACTGCTGTTTTGCCTCAGCAATCGCGTAGGCCTTACAGGTCACTAGTAACAATCCTGTTCAAAAACCCTTCTCCTTCAATGTCATACAGGTAAAGAAAATCAAACGTTTGGTTTTGTGGACTTCGCTCAGCAGTTTTGGTACTCAACGAGCATAAACTTGCCATAACCTAGTTTTTCGGTCACTATCGCATGCTAAAGACTCCTGGAAACTTCAGAAAAATGTTCGAAAAGTTGCGAGATTGTTTGTGAATCGACGGTTCTAACGAAGTTTTTCATTGACTTTATTCACTACTAGGTCATAACTGACAAGAGAAGGCTTACCGCTCCAGTGTTCATCGTGAATCTTTGTGCTTCTATTCTTGAAAAATCGAACCCATTGACGGACAGCATCTTCCTTCAACATGTTTGTACCATAAATTTTACACAATTCACGATGAATTTCGGCTGCTGAAAAAAATTTTTCGCCCATAAAAATCTTATGACGCCCCGCAGTTGGCGAATTTTCTATTGCAGCGATCATATTTTGAGGTTACAACAAGCGAACGAGCTACAGTACGATGCTCCACATTGCACAGCTACAAGCTTACTTAGTTACTGCTCACAACAATAGTAAGGTGGCGGCGCTACCCTCACTACTTCTCTCGTTACGCGTAAACGGGCGGCGGTTACTTTGTGGACTACTCTCGTATAGTCATTTTCTAGTGTCGTTTTGCAAAGAATCTATATAAAGTTTTTCAATTTGCAGAGGTGATTTTTTCCTTTGGAAAACCTTTTTATGATGGTATTTACATAGTACTAGACCGTGTTCCGACCCTACAATTGCCGATGTTAAGGTTCGAACGTCTAATATTTGACTTGGATGGATTTTTCTATTTGTAATTACATAGGCAATTGTTGAGTTTATATTATATTTCTGTTGAGATTTGTGGGTATAATACGTGTTGATAACTAGTAGTTTGCTTTGTGCGCATAGTTTTTTTGTTTTTCTTTATGATTGTGGACCTGAACAGGCTAAATTAGGCCTATCGTGCTAAAGTACTCAGGAACACTTAGGAGGATGGATAGAGGGATAATGAATTGCCAATAGCTGCCTATGAACAGCTACCTTAAATTTTCTCATATCATAAGTGAGAGGAAAACAGGAACTAGGGAGATCATTCCAGAGTTTAGAAGCCGTGTAGAAAAATGTGGATTGCGCCCGTTTGGTACGACAAGTGGAGATTTGCACTGCATACTGATGATGTGAATGAGCGAACCGAGTGTTTCTCGCAAAGATAGCCCGAGATGGTATCAAAGAATATAATTCAGCAGCATAATAGCCGTTGTAATAACGATAATACAAAGAAAGAACTGAAACCATCCTTCTACGACATGTTTGATGATAGGATTTTGGTATTTGGGGTTACATTAAAAATCGGGTATTTTCCAAACCTGTTACGACAAAGGAAGGTATGATGCAGAGAGTCTTACTTGCTTTTAATTCTCTAACACCCGACCATATTTCCAGAATTGCAAGACATAACTTAATGAAAAGGATAAATGTTTAGAAGTAGATGGTGCTAATTTTGAACAATTATTATAAAACTTTATTTGTTTAATATTACATTTAGTTATTTTTGTTTGTAAGTTATCTAATTAAATTAATACAAAACACCTAGTCAACATTTTTAATGATATCCACAATTAATAATCCTTTCAGGCTATTGGTTACGTTTCAGAATTAATAACTTATGAAAAAATAACAAAATATCACCTTAAATAATGGAAATCATGGCCTACCCTTTACTAATGTTGAAATAATTCAGTGTTGTTATGTTTTAACTAAGATAATGAAATATCTCAAAAGTGGTTGGATTTAGGTATAGGGAATACTGATACCAAACGAATTGGCTTAAAAAAATACAGCGGAAAATGTAATAAAATACAGGGTGTTCTATTTAAAGTAAGCAACTTATAAATGATTTAAAATGTGCATGTTGGCGGCCAAGTTTAAAACACCCTGTATGAAATATCAATGAGATGGATATATGGAGTTAACGAGTAAGCGCTTGTGGTTTATTGGTTACAATTTCACGTCACTAGCTTCGTTATTAATGGATATATCGTTATTCAATGTGGACTAGGATTTTTTCAAAATTTTTAAAAAATCGAAATATCTCGAAAATACTTCATTTTTGGTATAGGACATTGTGCACAAATTTTATCTAGAATTTCATGTAGAATTCGAAAATAAAATAAAAAATATTAGGTTCTATTTAAAATAACAAAGTTGACGTCTACTTCCGGTATAACCGGAAGTGCCACATTCAAGACAATATTATATTTGAACTCAGCGTCAACCAAAACCTACAGCTTCCTAATTTTAGATTTTTAACATAACTGTCTCCGCCATTACTTTTAATCAAAACTCTTCGCGCCACACACTGTATAAAGCATAGTACACTTAGATGTGGAAATGTGTAATTTCGCTCAACTTTGCCTTCAAAACTAAAAAATGTTATTATACAAAACGATTCTACACCTATTAAGTGATTGTTTAAGAAAATAAAATTTGGGTACGTATACCTCATTTTTTTCAGGAAAAATGTCAAATTTAAACAAATTTCTCACTATTGAGAGTACGCGTAGGAGCTGAGGTGTGCAATTTTGAGCAACTTGGCCAATATAATTAAAAAATATAATTTTACATAACGATTCCACACTTATTAAGTGATTAGTTAAGTTACTAAAATTTGGGTACATATTATTTCTCATTTTTGCAGAAATGAAATTCTGTTCTGAAAAAAAGAGTCATACGTACCCAAATTTTATTTTCTTAAACAATCACTTAATAGGTGTACAACCGTTTTGTAAAATTACATTTTTTTTAGTTTTGAAGGTGAAGTTGACCAAAATTACACATTTCCCGACGTACGTGTACTATGCTTTATCTGTGTTTGAATTTTTTTGTGAGAAAATGAGAAATATATACCAAAAATTTAGTGGCTTAACTAATCACTTAAAAAGTGTGGAATCGTTTTATAAAATATATATTTTACTAATGTGGGCCAAGTTGCTTAAAATTGCACATTTCCGTTACAACGTCTACTACAGTCAATACCAAGAAATTTGGCTAACTTTGAAATTTTCTCTGTAGAAATGAGAAATATGTACCCAAATTGTATTTGCTTAAACAATCACTTAATAAGTGTAGAATCCTTACGTAAAATTATTTTTTTTAGTTTTATAGGTCAAGTTGACCAAAATTATACAATTCTACAGCTATGTGTACTGCACTTTATCTATGTTCAAAATTTTTTCTGCAAAAATGAGAAATATGTACCCAAAATTTAATGGCTTAACTAATCACTTAATAAGTGTGGAATCGTTATGTAAAAACATATTTTTTAATTATGTGGGCCACATTTCCACTTCTACGTGTACTACAGTCAGTAGCGAGAAATTTGTCTAAAGGACCCTGCACACCTCTTATGGGTTTTTAGACCACAGTCAAATTTAATGAAATTTTAATATGTTATAGACTAAAACTATCTGAACAATATTTGTCATTAGACCAACTTAATATAATGGCTAGTTTTTGATATACAGGGCGTTAAAGTAATAGTGCCTAATAAGAATAATGGCTGTTCAGTGGGTTTTAACATTGATATACGCAAGTGTTACCATTATATATTATACTTTTTTGTAATTTTTATTATTCTGTACTTTCTAACAATTTTATACAGGGTGTTTCAACAAAAATTAGTATTAAATATGATTATTTACATGATAAAGAGTGGAACTTATACATAAAATAAACAACCTAATATTTACATGATTTATATACAAGAAACGGAATATTTAGACGGCAGCATATCTGTTTAAAACATCTTGAGTAGCGGCTAGCACTTTGGTTTGCGGTAGCCTAATAACTTCTTCGTGCCTTGCATAGCCCAAAAACCAAATAACTGCTGCTATATGTGCACACATTCCTATAGTTCGCGCTCCTGTTTTGCATTGGCAATAGTAGTCAAATATAGGACCATCTTCTTGTTCAGCATCATTATCAGGAACATGGTTATAGCTAATTATTATTTGATATTTAATTTGATTTCTATGTCTAGATCTAATTCTAAGCCGAACGAGATTTAATTCGTTGAACGCCGTATCAATTTCGAAAAAGTGGTTGCCCAGTTGGTGATTGTTATCCTGTATGTAAGAAGGTGCTAGTTTAAGTTGGAAAGTTCTGTAAGTTATGCGTCTTAATTGAGCTATATTTAGAACTGGAAAATTTTCTAATTGGTTTTGTTCTAAAGGTGCCCATCTGCCGTGCCGCCTCAACAAGCCTTCAGTTTCCGCCTAGCTTGTACATGATTAGGTTCGTTTACCATTTGAAGCATTTCTTGTGCTACTTCTTCATTTGCTTCTTCCATATGTAATGGTGGATGGCAGCGGTTTATTAGGGCACATGCAACACGGAAAAATGTCCGCAAATTGGGTATTTGGGCAATTCAAAAGCAGTTACGAAAAATGTTAAATATTGACTGAACGTGTCCGTTTCAAGCTTCTACTACCCACCTTTGCTTAGTAATAATTCTGCTAGCGTTGGCTTCTACAGTTGGCAATTGACGTCTACCTTCTAGCGCTGGTGGAATTTGCACAGATACGCTAATATTATTTAAAAATTCCCGAGCATCTCGGTAGCCTCTATCCACAATCCCAACATCGCCAGGTTGCAGCCAGTGTCTTAGTTCTTGATCCTGATTATATTGGTATCTTAATATACTCGCATCATTATTTCTTGGGTCCGAAAAGTATGGACCATGAACATCCAAAATATATCCATCTGGGGCAAGAACTAGCACTGGCTTAACAAGATGGCAATGTTTGTGAACTGAATAGGACTGCCTGAGTGTCTGAAAATTTTTGCTACGCTCTATGTTAACATAAGTGGCATCGATACAAATAATGGCTTTTGGGTTTTCAGGTTCCTCATTAAATAACTCATTTGCAAATCTGGTAACGTGTAGCAATAGATTGGTTACGGTTTATGTGACGAGGTCCTAAATTCTGGGGCACAAAATTATTGGATAATGGTTCCTTAACTTTTTGAATTGCCAATGAGACACCCTGTCCGCTACCATAAGAAAACATCGCCGCTAAAAACGTGTCTGAAAGTCCTTGACGTAATTTACATAAAAAACACAGTAAATCTTTTTTTTTTAACTTCTCTCCTTCTTCCGTAAATATTAACATTCGCACAAAGGTTGAACAATTCCCGAAATTGATCTCTGTTTAAGGATGACAGCGCACTTAGCTCCTCATCACTGAAATTGTTTTCATCCGAAAAAGTTTCATTTTTGTGTTACTTTCTCGTATTGTTGTCAACAACTGATCCAACTCTGCCCCTTTTAAATTGTATGGCTTTTTAATGGACCTTATACCATTTTCTAATGGAAAAAGTAATAAACCATTCGCATCAAGATGGACAGCACAAACCTTACAAATACGAGGTATGTATACTCCCTTTCGCATAAAAATATTTGTCCTTGCCTGTCCTGATAAATGTTGAATATTTGCAGCATTATTGCATATTAAACAATGATTAGCACTATATTTTAGAAGAAGATTCATAAATGTTGGATCTGGATCATTTCCATAGACCTGAATTTCATCTATGATACCTTGATTGCAATTTGTATATAGCCTGGTATTACCATTTATGTCCAATGGCGGAAGTGAAAGTTCCTGTCGTCTTCTCTGAGCAATATTTATCTTCTGGTCGGCATTTTGTCGTAAAATGGTCATTTGTCTGGGATTCCCCACTATTTCACATACAAACACTGAAAGTTTAATCGAAAAGCCATTTTAATGCAAACTTAAATAATGACTTTAAGGAAACTTAGTTACAGGTGACATTGTCATTTTAAGTAACTGGTTGTTATTAACAATCGAAAGTGTAGATATGTATCAGGCTTGTGGCTATATCTGTAATTTTTAATAGTATTAACTACTAATTTTTATTAAAACACCATGTATAAAATGATAGAAAGTACAGAATAATGAAAAATTACTAAATAGTATAATATGTAATTGTAACACTTGTGTACCTATATCCATGCTAAAACTCACTGAAAAGCCATAATGCTTATTAGGCACTACCACTTTAACGCCCTGTATATTAAAAACTAGCCATTAGATTAAGATGGTCCAATGACAAATATTGTTCAGATAGTTTTTGTCTATAACATACTAAAATTTCATTAAATTTGACTGTGGTCTAAAAACCCATAAGAGGTGTGCAGAGTCCTTTGAATTTTTTTTGTAAAAATTAAGTAATCGCTTAATAAGTGTGGTATCGTTATATAACAATACATTTTTTTAATTTTGAGTGCCAAGTTGGTTAAAATTGCACATTTCTACCTCTATTCTATTTAATACATATACAGGGTTGCCCACTTGCCCTACATTCTCTGATAGTACCTTTAATATTAACTTTAGGAGAAAAGGTCACGAGACATTTTTTATTCAGGTTTTGCTTGTTTACAACCCAAGAGCCCTGCACGGCTTCCGGTTTCGTCTTGCAGAATCGTCCTCAATTAGTTTAAATGGAACACCCTATACATTTTAATATTTTTTAAATCCACATTCGATCCTAGGCCAAGTTTGTTTTACCTTTCATCTACTTCAGTCCACTCATTTACGAGAAAGTGAATGTTTTAAAGAATTCTCTCCGAAATTAACATTCAGTAAAAAAATCATAACTTTTCTATGGTTGTCAGCAGAGCAACGAAATTGGAGATTTCATAAACACAATATATGCTCATTTTGAACTAAATTTGTTGCAAACGGGCCGTACTGACTTTTTTCTAACCATCACGGAAGAAAGCAAAACTCGACTATTTTAAATGGAACACCCCTTATATTTTTTCTTGAATGAACTGTTTTTTAAGTTGCCTTTGATTCTTGTTAAATGCATCTTATATCTAAAGTTAAAAGTTTCCGCGATAATAACCTTAGTTTGAATCATTTTGTTTTTTCAATCAATCCTCAAAATAAAATTAAAGGAAGCAACAAATAAACATTAATGTAACAACCCACCATTACTTTTTAAACACGGCCTTACACGATTTAAAAAACTTGTGTTAACATCTTCCAAGATTTCAGGCGTGATTGACCTGAAAGCTTCATTTATCCTGTTTTTTTATATCGTGTAGGTGTAGGCGGTTCTTGGAATACACGTTCTTTTATATATCCCCATAGAAAAAAGTCGTGTTTGGTTATGTCAGGTGATCGGGATGGCCTACTTACGGACCCGCCTCTTCCAATCCATCTTTGAGGATATTTTTCGTTTAAGAAGTTTCTTACTCCAATTCCGTAGTAGGCAGGAGCGCCGTCATGCTGGAACCATATGCGTTGACGCATCATCAAGGGGATAAACTTGAGAGTTTAAATGTCTATCGAAAAAATGTGGCCCCACTACATATTGACCAAGAATTCCACCCCACGTGTTTAGCGACCATCTATGCTGACGGTCAACTTCCCTTGTCAGATGGGTTTATATCAGAATAATAATGATAGTTGTGACGGTTCATAAACCCGTCATTCTGGAACGTTGCTTCGTCCGTGAACAAATATTATTTAAAAAGTGTCTTTCATTGGCCAATTTTTCAGTGGCTCAACAACAAAAACCCAAACGACTTAAACTATATAATTCAATTTTAAGAATAGATTGGTCTTTTTTTAGAGCGATACAGACATGCTGATACATTTCGATATGATTTTATATCAAATTCTTGATACATATGTACCCTTATATAAAAATAAGTCGTCCACATACCCTGTTTGGTTTACTCCTGAAATAAAAAAAAAAAATATTGTTCAAAATTAAATTTTACAAAAAATATAAAAAATTTGGATCTGTGACTTACTTAACTCACTGAAAACATTTTCGTAAATTAATTAAACATCAAATTCAATCTGCTTACAGGAAACATACCATCTCGATACAAAATTCGGTCACTGCCGATCCTAAAAAATTTTGGAAACCTTGAGAGGTTCATCTAGAATCCCTTGTACTATCAAAACTCAACTTTCACTAGTCCCGAATCTATTGTTGACGCATTCAGGGAGTATTTTTTCAGCGTTTATTCTCCTGTAATGACTAAAGATCTATCTTACCATGACGAGTATAATAACCTACCCACCATATTTATCCGTGATATTAACGTCGATGAAGTACTTGCGGCTATACGTAAACTAAAAAGCAGTGACACAACTGGTCCTGATAAGATACCTTTCTTCCTAGTTAAAGATTGTGAAAATGTTTTCGCTGCTATTCTGTGCTACATTTATAATGTGTCTCTTAACTCATATTTTCCCGTAGTTGTGGGAAATAGCAAATATTTGCCCAGTTTTGAAAGGTGGTAACCGTAGTGATATCACCAACTATACACCCATAAGTATTTTAAATAATTTTGCAAAAGTATTCGACCTAATTATCTACTCTAGAATCTATCATTTAGTTAAAAAATAGATATCTCCTTATCAACATGGGTTTATGGAGCATAGATCCACAATCACCAATCTTGCACAACTTTCATATTTAATAGCAACTGAACTTGACAATCGCGGGCATATTGATGTCATTTACATGGACTTCAGCAAAGCGTTCGATGTTATTCCTCATGACATCATTATTGCTAAACTTAAGAACATGGACTTTCACGATACCCTTCTTACCTTCTTTGCTTCCTACTTAAACGGCCGAGTACAACGCGTTGTCTACAATAATTACACTCCTGAGACTATTGTTGTCACCTCTGGCGTTCCTCAGGGATCCAATTTGGGTCCACTTTTATTTTTACTGTTTATAAATGATCAGCAGAATTGAATGTGGAAAGCTGTTATTTGCCGATGCTATTAAAATATTGGCTAAAATCTCGTCTTTTAATGACTGTGAATCCCTCCAGCATCAACTTAATTGTGTATTAGATTGGAGTTCTACTAACTATCTACCCTTAAATACGTTTAAATGTAAGGTGGTTTCTTTCACTAAAAAATCTCAAAAATTTGACTACAAACTTACATCTTCACATCTTGCAAGAATTAATTTGATCAAAGATTTAGGTGTATACTTTGATAGTAGTTTTACCTTTTCTTGCCACATATGAGTTATCTCGGTCAGCAATTAGTATGCTTGGTATTATTTTACGTAACTGTAAAACATTTTCAAACATAGGTGCTCTTAAAACACTTTATTTTGCACTTGTACGTAACAAATTAGACTGCTGCTGTTTAATTTGGTATCCTACCAATGCGTTTAATTTTTTTGCGAAAATTAACCGTTTCTGTCGGAATGTCGAACAAAGCCCTCTAGCGATGACATGTGAAACTAACAAAACTTCAATTATTTTGACATTTGTAGCCCGAGAAAAGCTCTTTTCAACGCGCCCAAGTTTGTTAAAATTGGATTAGCCGTTTCGAAGATACGGGGGGTGATTTAAGGAAACCTTTGAATACCCCCACCACTTTATTTTTATAGATACGTCAAAAAGAGCCAAACAAAAAAAGTTCAGATTATCCTCGACTTCAAAGATCAGTTATTTTTTTATTAGGTTAATATAGCAGAATTCACAGACACATCACTTTTTTGGATTCAAGATTGCAGTTACGCCCCCTAGCGACCATTTCATGAACATGAAAATATTTTCCAGGTTTTTGTATTGGCCGTTTTAGTAATAAATTTTTTTCCGCAAGCCTCTACGATGTATAGTTTGCCAGATAAAGTACCTCGCATTCTTAGTTGGCCACCCCGTACACTACAAACATTATTAAATCGAGTTAGTAGTTAATTTAAATACCACATATATTTAATACTTAGGTTAATTGTATATTTAGCATATTTTGTAATGAGATATTTGTTTCTTTATTATTTATCTTTGTACACTGCTTAAGTTATGTTTTTCATATTTGTTCTATAATTGGAATTAAATATTCTGTTGGACAAAAAAATGCTATTTATTTATTCATACCCAAGTGTGCCTGTGAAACCGGTCTGGATGAAAATGGACACTTTTAATAGTACGCCAAATTGATGTCCTACTAACTTCTGAAATTTCCCCAATTTGCTTAGCACTTCTTCTTGGGTCTTCAACCAAGGTTGTCATTATTATTTCTTTATTCTGCTCACTCAGGAATGATCTTTGACAGGAACGTTTTGAATATGCCACCCCCCCCCCCCTACCTAGGCGACGAATCTTGCAAGATTTTCAAATGCTGCTATTTCTGGATATCTGTCTTTGTAAACGCGGGTAACCAATAACGGGTTCCACAAACATTCGCTGAGTATTTTTAGCCTTTTTGGCATATTAAAAATGATAATGTGTCAAATACAATCAACTCAAATTAAACCGAGATATGTCGTCTTGCGTATTGCAATTGTTATAATTATTGGCATGGAAACTATGTTAAATGTATTTATGATTAAAGAATAGCATATTCTCAGAATGACATTCGTTTTTTTTTCTTCACATTCCTGGTTTTTTAAGTAACAACACAATTGGGTAATAATAAAATAATAATTAAACATCTGATACAAATAGTGTTATTGTTTGTAGCTTCCTTTAATTTTATTTTACGGATTGGGCGAAAAAACAAAATAATTCAAACTAAGGTTATTATCGGGGAAACTATTAACTTTAGTTATAAAACATATTTAGCAAAAATCAAAAACAACTTAAAAAGCAGTTCATTCATGAAAAAATATATAGGGTGTTCCATTTAAAATAGTCATTTGCAATTTCTTCCGTGGTCGTTAGACAAAAGTCAGTACGGCCCTTTTGCAACAAATTTCGTTCAAAATCAGCATATCGATAAATAAAACGCTCTTTTGTTTACCATAATCTCCAATTTCGTTCCTCTGCTGCCAACGATTGAATAGTTATGACTTTTTTACTAAATATTAATTTCGGAGAGAATTTTTTTAAAACATTTACTTTCTCCTAAACTAGTTAACTTAAGTAGGTGAAAGGTCAAACAAACTTGGCCTAGAATGGAATGTAGATTTCAAAAAGATCAAAATTTCTAGGGTGTTTCAATTGAGTACGGCCCTGTACAGACGAAACCCGAAGCCGTGCAGGGCTCAAAATATTTTATAGGTTGTAAAGAAGGAAAATCTGAATAAAGAATGTCTCGTGACCTTTTCTACTAAAATTAGTATTAAAGGTACTATCAAAGAATGTAAGGCAAGTGGGCAACCCCGTATACAGGGTGTCTGCGAAAGGTTGGGAAATCTCGAAACTGGAAATACTAGAGCCCAAAATATATCGATTGATTAAGCCGAACATACCTTAGTCCAAATATTGATGGGTAAAAAGATACAGGGTGTCAAAGTGGTGATTTTATTTTCTATTGTTCCTTATTGCTTGAGAATTTTTTTAGGTTTTTGCATAAACTCGGTATAGGGGGATTTTTTGGTATGAGAAATAAGATTTTGCCCTTAATTTTGTCCAGACTTGTAGAGGGCGCCACATACAGCATTATTTTAGCAAATAACCTGTCAGAAAATCTTTCCGCCACCCTGTATGCAATAATTGATCGAAAAATCTTAATACTACATATTTTTTTTAACATGAATCAAGTTACTCTGAAAACATCCGCCTAATCTTGCTATGGTTTCTAATGTTTATTATAAGATTACCTTCAGTATCACTAATAATTATTAGTTAAAATTTTGTTCTGAACTTAAAACGTTATGGAGTATACGTTTGTCAGGAGTATTTAAATTTAATAGTTTCTGAGGTATTTGCTTTTAAACGTATCAATGCATTTTGAATTTAGTGTACTACATATTTTTTTAACATGAATCAAGTTACTCTGAAAAACATCCTCATAGTGTTGCCATGGTTTCTAATGTTTATTATAAGCGTTATAGAGTGTACGTTTGTCGAATATGCTGATATGCATTTAATGTATGGGTTGGCACGATCTAATGCTTTAAGAGCTCGAAGATTGTACGCCGAAAGATTTTCCAATCGCCAATTGCCCAATACAATGACTTTCCAACGTATTGATCAGAGGTTACGTTAAACTGGTAAAAAACTTTTATTATTTTAAATAGTAAAGGGATGTGAAATTACATTTAACATTAACTTTTTGAAGGTAGTCTTATGCCAAACGTGGGCGACATGGTGGAGTTCCCAGAACTATGCGTACAGTTGAATTGGAAGAAAATGTAGCACACGAATTACAGGTTTCAAAATGTACAGTAAACAGCATTTTTTGAGAGCAACTGCTGCATCCATACCACATTCAAAAAGTACAAGGTTTAAGCGTGAATGACTACCCTGCAAGAGTAGAATTTCCTGCATAGCTCTTAGTGACGTTTAACCAAGATAATGAATTTACTGGCTTAATATTATTTTCGGACGAAGCAGGATTTCGTAGGGACGGACCCATCAACTCGCATTATCTACACATTTATGCAGACGAAAACCCTCACGTTATAAGACAAACCCGACATCAAGTACAATTTCATATTAATTGATGGGCAGGAATAATTGGATATTATGTAATAGAACCTGTTGAGTTACCACCTAGACTAAATGGCCAAAGATATTTAGAATTTCTTGAAGAACAATTACACAATCTATTAGAAGATCTTACATTGCAAACACGCATGAACATGTGGTTTATGCTTGATGGTGCTCCACTTCATTTTAGCTTATTAGTTAGAGAGCATTTAAATAGAGTATATTCATACCGATGGATAGGCCGATCAGGACCTGTGTCCTGGCCGTCTAGATCACCGGATTTAAATCCTTTGGATTTCTTCTTCTGGGGTGAACTGAAACAATGTGTTCATAATACTCCCGTGGAAACCAAGAATGAACTACAGCAAAGAATTTTCCACCAGGCCCAGAAAATAAAGAATAACGTTCAAATACTTTGTATGATGCAACAGTCACTAGTTCGTCGTGCTCGGAAGTGCATTAGGCAAGGTGATGCTCATTTTGAACAATTTGAGTACTTATTCTTTAGTTAATAGTTTCCTTTAAATTCTATTGTATTCAGTATGTCTTTTTTTTAAATAGTTTCTAATTAAACTGTAATTCTTTTTGTAATGTATGAATCTTTAACCTTCTAAAGCATTAAATCGGGCCAATCCGTACATTACCTTCATATCAGCATCATTCAACGAACATTACTCCATAACGTTTTAAGTTTAGAACAAAATTTTAACTAATAATTATTAGTGACTCTGAAGGTAATCTTATAATAAACATTAGAAACCATAGCAACACTATGCGGATGTTTTTCAGGGTAACTTGATCTATGTTAAAAAAATATGGAGTGCACTGAATTCAAAATGCATTGATACGTTTAAAAGCAAATATCTCAGAAACTATTAAATTTAAACGCTCCTGACAAGTACAGCTTTTTTGTTGAGAAAGGATGAGAGATTAAGATTTTTCGATGAATTATTGCATATAGGGTGGCGCAAAGATTTTCTGGCAAGTTATTTACTAAAATAATGCTGTATATGGCGCCCTCTACAAGTCTTGTCAAAATTAACCCATTATCGTTCTATGGTCGAAATATCAACCACTTGACTTACACGAGATTTCTAAGCGCTCAGAGTCGCGTAATCTACCACTTATTGTTCAACCGACGTTATTTGAACGGATAGTATACTAAACCCGGTAGTTATAGAAGCGCGCGCCATATATCAACCACACAAGTGGTTGATATATCAACCAAGGCGCATTCTAGTGTTTGTTGCCTAGACAGTACGTTTATTTGTGATTTTGAGTGCAGTTTTTCGTCCTATTTTGCAAATACTTTATGAAAATACAGGTAGGCCTACATTTAGATATTACTGCATCATATATTTCTTGATTTTCATGAAGACAAAAATTATATTATCTTTGAAAATGAATTGTTTTACTTTTGAAAGCATTGTGAGGTTAGAAATATTACGTTGTGACCAAAATTTATTTTTATTTTCTTTCTGTATTCACTGACTTTACTATGTGAATTTTTACTGTCTTTCTGTCAATATAAACTTCAAAGAGTTGTTTCATCAACAATTGGCAAGAAATTAAAAGTCGGCTAAAGAAATATTTCTATTATACAAGAACGATGAATTTCGACTCTGAGAATTTGGAAAAACTACCTGCGAGTGCTGCCTTCGACTGGTTAGATGGTATATCTATTGAACAAGCTGAAGATTCTGAATATGATGGACATAGTGATGCCGATGATGCTACCTGTTATTCTACTAAACATGATTCTTCAAAAATTTTGGGTTGGTACATAGAAATGTAGTTCATAAAATAATGAATAGGTAGGTCTTCCTCGAATGTAACAATGCAAAAAAACTTATTCAATATCATATGACTGATCATATAAACACGTCAGACGTTTTTATGTTTTACAGTTCCTAGTGAGACAGATTCCGCAAAGTCCCAATGGCCCTCTACTTCAGAATCGACAAGTAAACGTACTCGCAACACCAGAACTCAATCAAATATGATGGTCGAATTCGATGATTACGATTCAGATGATTCCATAAAGGATCCAGATTTTATACCAGAACAAGAGAATATTGTTAAGGATTTTTCTGCTGAATACCAGGACGATACAGAAGTAGAGGAAATACTAGAAGACCACACTCAAGACAGAAATATTAATTTCGATTATAATTTTACGAGAATCGCCAATAGGCCGGATACTTACTCAAAATTCAAGTTTTCTGAATAAGTCGGTCCAACAAAACATATAGATACTAATAGTCCACTTAGTATATTCAATTTAGTTTTTACTGACCATTTAGTTCGAACAATAGTTGAAGAATCTGACAAATATGCACTTTCGAAAGGATGTTTACTGGATTTAATGTAGACGAACTCAAGGCATTGCTAGGAATACTTATAGTAATGGGATTCCATAAATTACTTTCTTTGCGGCTCTATTGGTCAACTGACAACAACATGAATTGCAAATATAATGACTCAAAAACGATTTTTGCAAATTTTGCGTCATTTACATTTGAATGATAATAGTAATATGCCTGAAAGAAATAGTCCTAATTTAGATAAACTTTATAAAGTCCGACCAATGCTCGAATGTTTCAATGAAAGTTTCAAAACCAATTACATTCCAGACAGATATCTTGCAATTGATGAATCTATGGTGGGTTTCAAAGGAAGAACATCTTTGAAACAGGACATGCCTTTGAAACCCACTAAACGCGAAATCAAAGTTTGGGGCATTGCATGTTCTAAAACAGGCTACTTGCTTTCTTTTGACGTGTATGATGGTAGAAATAGAAATGATGCAGAGACTGGCACATTAGGTGAGCGTGTTATCTTGAAATTATCAAAATATTACTGGCAAAAGGGCTATTGTCTATTCTTCGATAATTTCTTTAGCACCTTTGATTTATTGTCAACTCTACTAATACAAAATACATTTGCCGTTGGAACTTTTCGAATAAATCGAAAAAATTATCCTAGAGATACCTTAGCTGATGACAAATCTCTAAAAATGGGACAATCAGACTTTGCCATGTCATCTGAAATATCGCTATGCAAATGGAAGGACCGGGGTAAAAAACCAGTTGTTGTAATTAGTAACATGCATGACGCAAGCGAAATGACAACTGTTCAAAGGACCAATAAGCATGGTACAAAAGAAATCGTCAATTGTCCCCAATCTATACATGACTATAACATGTATATGAACGGATTGGAACATTTTGACCAGCTCGTTGCGTACTACAACATATCTTGGAAATCAAGGAGGTGGTGGCTCAAATTATTTTATCACTTGGTAGATTGTTCCATTGTAAATTCATACCTACTTCACAAAATGCAAATGAAGGCACAAGGTAGGAAGTCCATCAGCCAATTGAAATTTAGAACAATACTAGCGGATGAGCTAAAAGTAATTATAGTGGACGCAAACGAAAGGGTCCTCCACCTTCTGCCTTTCGAAAAATTAAAAAATTAGGGGGAAGAACTGTCACAATTGATAATATCAATAGACTAAACAATGTTGGGAGTAGTAAAGAGGCACCATCCCCTCCACTTTTGTATCCCACAAGCCCCGCCCACTTTCACTTTTTAATCGCCCACGTGGTGGACCACTATTTGACCTTGATAAAGTTGTTTACCTTGAGAAACAGGTTTACCTTGAGAAAGTTGTTTACCTTGCAAAAAAAAGTTGTTTTGAGAAACAGGTTTACCTTGACAAAATGACCTGGGGCTAGGACTAGCGCGGGAAATTTGAAATTGTGTATTTCTTATCAGACGAGAGCTATCTCTAGGACCTGGTCCTGCACTGAGAAATTGTTTTTATGAAGATTCTTGTAAGATAAGTGCTATCTCTAGGACCTGGTGCAGCGCTGGGGTTGTTTTATGGAAATTCTTGTAAGATAAATGCTATCTCTAGGACCTGGTGCTTCGCTGAGGATTGTTTTTAATAATAAAGATGTTCTTGTAAGATAAATGCTATCTCTAGGACCTGGTGTTTCGCTTGGGGTTGTTTTTAAACAATAAAGATGTTCTTGTAAGATAAATGTTATCTCTAGGACCTGGTGTTCCGCTGGGGTTGTTTTTTAATAATAAAGAGGTTCTTGTAAGATAAATGTTATCTCTAGGACCTGGTGTTTCGTTGGGTTGTTTTTTAATAATAAAGAGGTTCTTGTAAGATAAATGTTATCTCTAGGACCTGGTGCTTCGCTGAGGGTTGTTTTCAATAATAATAAAGAGGTTCTTGTAAGATAAATGTTATCTCTAGGACCTGGTGCTGTGCTGCAAATTGAATAAGGGACCCCTAACGCTAACCTGTAAGACAGGGTCTTGTGTTACGTCTGAACCTCTGACGGGAAATAGTACAGAGACTCTAATGCTAACTTGTAAGACAGAGCTTGTCTGCGACGCCATCTAGCAAGGGGTATGGACTAATGAGTATTTACTGTAATAAAGGTGGCACTACCTAGTGGTACATTTCAGGGTTAATCATGGATTTGTTTGTGGTGCCATCTAGCAGAAGTATGGGCTAACGAGTATTTTCTGTAATAAAGGTGACACTACCTATTGGCATATTTCAGGGTTAATCAGGGGTTTGTTGCTGAGTCATCTACTGGTGTAAGGAGCAGCGAGCGTTTTTCTGTAATAGAGGTAAAGTAGAGGTAAAGTGGTGCGCAGCATTTCCAGAGCCGTGTTGAAACCAGTTAATTTAGGGCTAACCTCATGTCCATGTAATAATAGTAATTAACTTGCTAAAGCAAGCATAATTTAAAACGAATTAACTGTCACCACTGTAGTAAAACAAAAAAAAGTAATTTTAAATCATATTTGTATACATGGATATAGCAAACTAATAATTACAGATCTTATCTTATTTTTAAAAAATAGGGTTATTATCTTCACAAATAGTACATATCAGATTAAGCTACAGTTTATTTATTTTATATATTGTATTCGTTGCATTTTACAAAACAATTTTATCATACGATGAAACTCATTAAAACCATTATAACACTGTAATTAACTATTTGATTTTAAATAATGAGTAGTACATTCTAAGTTTCTTTAAATATCAAAATGGCCTTATTGTTTTTTTTCTTTTAATCCAACTAATTTTTTTGAATAGAAAAAATATTTTGTACTTTTAAAAGAGACCTTCAAGAATAAATATTCAAAAGAGACAGTCAAAGTGAATGCGTGTTTTTTACATTCTAAATGAGGTGTAAATCCCTATTAGCTGTAACTTGTTAGAGATGACGTCAGAGCTTCAATGCTTTAAATAGTGAGTTCAGGTACGGTAAAAATCAGTTGGTGTCAAAACTGCAGAAGCCTTAATTTATTGCTAGTAACAGGTTTGGTGAGGCTGCCAACTTGGGTTTTGATATCTCAATATTTCCTTGAGGTGTACAAGTCTTTTTTATACCTTAGCAAATCCGTTGAGGCTGACGGTTTGCCTCAAGGCCATCATAATCATCATCTTCTCAGAGAGGACCAGATGCAATCTCTGTATTTAGTCACGATTTCAGGGTAATTCCTTAACATTTTTTTTTACGTATGTATGTATGTATGTTTAAGGTCTTATAGTATTATTTTAGATTAGGATATGATAAGTTAAGGTAGTTTTGTACAACGTATACTGTGTCACATCCAAAAATAATTTTAAGCCCCATCTTAAAAACACCTTTATGAATGTTCTACAGGTCTTACAAAGCAATTAATTAGTAAAAGCTTATAGAAAACATTTATAAGTCATAAAATACAAACAAATCCCAATTAGCTAAGAAATATACCACTTTACCTCTATTACAGAAAAACGCTCGCTGCTCCTTACACCAGTAGATGACTCAGCAACAAACCCCTGATTAACCCTGAAATATGCCAATAGGTAGTGTCACCTTTATTACAGAAAATACTCGTTAGCCCATACCTCTGCTAGATGGTATCACAAAAATAAATCCCTGATTAACCCTGAAATATACCACTAGGTAGTGCCACCTTTATTACGGAAAATACTCATTAGTCCATAGTCCTGCTAGATGGCACCACAAACAAATCCCTGATTAACCCTGAAATATGCCACTAGGTAGTGCCACCTTTATTACAGTAAATACTCATTAGTCCATACCCCTTGCTAGATGGCGTCGCAGACAAGCTCTGTCTTACGAGCTTTAGGAGTCCCCTATTCAATTTTCAAATTTTCAGCACAGCACCAGGTCCTAGAGATAACATTTATCTTACAAGAACCTCTTTATTATTTAAAACAACCCTCAGCGAAGCACCAGGTCCTAGAGATAACATTTACCTTACAAGAACCTTTTTACTATTAAAAAACAACCCAGCGAAACACCAGGTCCTAGAGACAACATTTATCTTACAAGAACCTCTTTATTATTAAAAAACAACCCCAGCGAAACACCAGGTCCTAGAGATAACATTTATCTTACAAGAACATCTTTATTATTTAAAAACAATCCCAAGCGAAGCACCAGGTCCTAGAGATAACATTTATCTTACAAGAACATCTTTATTATTAAAAACAATCCCCAGCGAAGCACCAGGTCCTAGAGATAGCATTTATCTTACAAGAATTTCCATAAAACAACCCCAGCGCTGCACCAGGTCCTAGAGATAGCACTTATCTTACAAGAATCTCCATAAAAACAATTTCTCAGTGCAGGACCAGGTCCTAGAGATAGCTCTCGTCTGACAAGAAATCCACAATTTAAAATTTCCCGCGCTAGTCCTAGCACCAGGTCATTTTCTCAAGGTAAACCTGTTTCTCAAAACAAATTTTTTTTTTGCAATGTAAACAACTTTCTTAAGGTAAACCTGTTTCTCAAGGTAAACAACTTTATCAAGGCAAAACTGTTTCTCAAGGTAAACAACTTTATCAAGGTCAAATAGTGGTCCGCCACGTGGGCGATTTAAAAGTGAAAGTGGGCGGAGCTTGTGACGTAAAAAAAGAGGAGGGGATGGTGCCTCTTTACTACTGTTGGGTCACATCTTCCTATGAAGGGAACCTCTAGGAGGTGCGCCCGCTGTAGTACAAAAACTAAATCAACTAGGTCACAAATTATGTGCAAATCTTGTGAGGTAGCTCTATGTTTAGATTGTTTTATTCCATTTCATTCAAATTGACGGAAAATGTATCTTCCAAACTGATAAGTGGTCGATAAATCAACCTAATTACGGATGTCTAGATGTTCATTGGTTGAAACATCAACCACCATTTTTTTCTGTAAATTGACAAAAAATAAACAAAATAACCTTCAATGATCTTTTATTGAGTCAAAATAAACTTGTTCATCTGAAAAAAAACGATTCTTTAAAAAAAATAGTACTGCACGTTAAAGGGTTAAGGGCAGAACTTATTTCCCATACAAAAAACCCCCATATGCCGAGTTTCATGCAAAAATCTAAAAGCAATAAGGAAAAATAGAAAATAAAATTACAAATTTGACACCCTGTATCTTTTTACCTATCAATATATGGATTAAGGTATGTTCGGTTCAATCGATGTATTTTGGGCTCTAGTATCTCCAGTTTCGAGATTTCCCAATCTTTCACAGATACCCTGTATACATTATATTAATTTAATTTCACTTACGGCTTGTGACAGGTGTCATTTGCTTATGTGAAATTTTAAATTCAATAAATGTCTATGTTAGCCATATTCGTGAAAACGTACTTTTGCATATTTTTTGCTAAAAAGTTATTGTTACCTTCACGGTAAGTATGTAAAAGCTATTGCTAGAATGTTATTGCTAAAATCACACAGGTAACATTTTTTTTGTTTTTAAATTATCTGAACCATTAGATTAATTGCTTCCCTCAGAAAAGTCTTCAAAACCTTTGAGAGACAATGTTTTAATACAAGTTTGGTCTTGAAACAGGGTTCTGGACAACAACATACGATTGTATTTACTTTTAGTAAGGGTCGCTTTTCGATTTAAAAATACAATTTATAATGACTAATGAGAGCGTAAACTATTATTATTGTAATTTTGGAGATGTTTTAAATGTCATTTTATATATAATTTGAATGTATGTAAATATTATACCGATTAAGTAACGTGATATTATAGGTGGAGGTATTAATTAATGAGAACGAAACGAGTCTATTTATTTATATAGAGATTGGTTGCATTCACCTTATATAACACGAATAAATCGTAAAGAAGAATGTCGATAAATAAAATAGTAACACGATTTATATAAAGGCATTTAAAGCACGTGCTTAATAATGTTTTGTTGATCAACATAGTGGGATAAGCAAGTAGCAAGCAAGCACATGCACCTATTAGATTAAAATAATGGCATTTGTTGACATTTTGTATTGGCGGGCTGTTATTTAAAAGGCGCATGACCGTCCACCATTACGTTTTCAACGAAGGACGCAATGTTCATGCGCGTGAAGTTAGTTGGTCGTGTCAGTGATTGTAGTGTGGACGTTTGTGTATTACGACCGTACGCTGAATTTTTATTTACATGCACAAAAATTTATATATTCACTTAAACTGTGTGTTAATGTGACATTGTTTCAAGTGATCATCAATTACATTTCACGAGTAAATGGATTAATCCCGTCGTCATCATTCGAAAGTAAGTTTTTTTACACATCATTTTTGTAGGTCGCTGCTCCGAATATTTCTTATCAACTCGGTCATGTGGCTATGCGGTCTTTTACTACAAGTTCCATATTTATTATTATGTACGCGCTGCGCCGGCCGCTATGAACTTTTTCACTTTTTTTTTAACAACGCATGATAAAGAAAGCATAATTTTTAGTTATCGGTGCAATTTTCTGTTTAAATGTATTTTACTAGGACGTGTTCGATGAAATTGACCTCTTTAATCTATAGAGTCAGGGTCATTCATTCCTTTTACTCGTCTTTTTTTTTGGAGCCATTTTAATTTATTTAAATTTAATGAATCGATATTTTTCATTTGAGTAGTACAATGCTTTCCCTTTTTTTATATTCTTAACGCAGATTAACTTTTTATATTGTTAATGTTTATGAAATACTTTTTACTGTTTTGTCGTAAAAGCGCCACTAAAAGAAAGCATTTTTTAATGCTTAAAAGCGTTTTAATGTAGGTTGTTGATGTGCAAGGTGTTAATGTTTGCGCCATTTCCTAATAAACAAATAATTTTTATAGTCGACAGTTATTTGTTATTGTTCTCGTAATTTCTCACTTTTACAACTTTTTAAACTAATGAAACTGTTCTTAATTTTTTTGCATTTGTACAGGTTTCTGTTGCAATGTGGTAAACATTACATCTAACTGCTTGTTTTTATATTTGTGTGATTATGGCTTTTTATTACTATCATTGCAATTAAAGCAATTGAGACTGATGTTTATACATCAACTAAAAGCCGCTTTGTGATAATTATAGTATTAATGAAAGAAGGTTTGAATTGTTAGAATGTTTTCTAATTGAGCTAACTTTTGAAAACGTCAAAATAATGAAATTCAACAACTAACCTTGCCCATGGAACATAACCGAGTTTCAATTTTTGTTTGGAAAGAAATGTATGTTCATGAAACTGGAAACAATCCATAAAAGTAGCGTGCTTCTCTTTTTATAACCTCACATTATGTTTTGACTTTTCAAAATAAAATTGGAACACAATTCTGTTTCGACTATGTATCAGAAGCACCATCATGTTGCAACCGAATTTTAATCATCAAGCTTTAAGGTAAGTTTTTAAACCATGTACGTGTATCAAATTTTAAAATAAATAACACTAAAGTATTGTGCATTTTTTTTTATTATTAAATTATACGTATAGCATTTTTTTTACTGTAGTGATACATGGAATGGTCCTCTCCAGTTCTTTAAATCTGTATTCAGCATCAAGAGAATACAGTTTCATGTTATATGTAAGAATGAATTTGTAATTGTCTATTAAAGCTGGTTTCTTTTTTTAGTCTTGTCAGGTTGGCGGTCAAGCAAACTATAATTTTCCTTTTTTAAAGTTGAACTTTATTATTATAGTCTATGTATGTATGATGTTTAAAAATAGATATCTCTGCTTTAAACCACAGATGGTTAATCTTGTCTCGTGCAAATTTACATACACCTCACCGGACTAACACTTCTCAAACATCTAGCAATACCGTAATGTTTTAGGACAATAGAATGCAATTTTTTAACTTTAGACAATTGAATCGTTTATTGCAGAAAGGGTACACGTCACAAAATAACAGTTTCGAGAAAAACAAAAAAAAAAGTGTTTCTTTTCAATTCCTCTTTATCTTTATTTAAAAACGTCAAAATTAGGAGTAATGGAATGTATTGCCCAAACAAGATTATGAAATTTGAAACATGTATCCTTTCTGCTATCAGCATCCAGAATAAAAAAGAAAATCAAGTTTTCTTTTCACAAATTTTGTTGACAAAATCATAAACTCAAATGAATAAAAACTGCTCAAAAAAAACATTATTGTATAGTAGGCCAACCAAATATTTCGTCCCAACGTGCTGAGGTACTATCTTGGTCATTGACATGACTAATTTTTTAAAGTGATCCATTTTATCCTTTTTTATGGGAACTCGACCAGATGGATTTGCTTTTTTCAGACCGCTTCAAGCACTGCATTCTTAAATACCACCATCCTTAAGTAAGGTAACCGCACCAGTACCTGACAGTGCACGTATACCTGACACTTTCAAATTAAATGTCCTAAAATAAGAATCTTGCATTCAAATTCCCGCCAATTTTTGAAAGATGTTACTTACAGAAACGTATTTGACTGACTGAGATTTGAGTAGGGGAGAACGGTGGAATAAGAAACAGGGGGAATAAGATACAAAAATTTTATTAAAAAAAATTTTTGACAAAAAAAAATTAGAAAAATTCCATAATGTAGCTAATACAGTTTGCTATGAGGTGTAAATGCTAAAAAATAAATAAAAATATTTTATTACCTAATGTATTGGTGTTTCAATAATACTTGTCCAAAACATAAAGTTGGTATTTGTATTAAACACGAATTTATTTAAAAAAAAGGCGCTATATTTTAAAAATATTTTAATGTAGATTTGATGTACAGCGTGGCCAACTAAGAATGCGAGGTACTGTATCTGGGAAACTATCCATCGTAGAGGCTTGCGCAAAAAAAAGTTATTACTAAAACGGCCAATACAAAAACCTGGAAAATATTTTCAAGTTTTGAAATAGCCCTAGCGGCGTAACTGCAATCTTGAATCTAAAAAGTGCTGTTTCTGTAATTCTGTATATTAACCTAATAAAAAATAACTGATCTTTGAAGTCGAGGATAATCTGAACTTTTTGTTTGGCACTTTTGATGTATCTATAAAATAAAGTGGTAGGGTATTCAAAGGTTTCCTTAAATAACCCCTGTATCTTCGAAACAGCTAAGCCGATTTTAACAAATAGGGCGCGTTCTTGGGCTACAAATGTTATAATATTTGAAGTTTTGTTAGTTTCACATGTCGTCGCTAGAGGGCTTTGTTCGACATTCCGACAAAACGGTTAATTTTCGCAAAAAATTAAATGCATTGGTATGACTTTTTCATGAACAAGTAGCTAAATGATGCCTAAACAAGCTCGCGAAAACCGCATCTCGATATCTTGTTCCTAACCTAAAATATCGGCCAAAGAAAACTTTATACGAAAATCCCTTAAATTTTATTTTTTAACTATGTTTTTCTGGAATTGTTTCTGTTATGTAAGTTGTGGCCTAAAAGGACCGATTTAAAGGAGAAGGTTTTAATGCCCCGTAAATGCTCGAAATGCTGACCATCACGCTCTATGCATTGCTGAAGCCTTTCATGACTAACAAAACTGCAGCTTCAATTTCGGCTCTCGGTATGTTACGTATTGCGTTACGAATCAGGTTTTCATACCTTCTCTAGTAGTAGGTTGAGTCCGAAACACGGTGTCCTTTAAGCGCCCCCATAAATAAAAATCGAGGCAAGTTAAGTTTGGCGATCGCGGAGGCCATGGAAACAGACTTCTCTTCCAATCCACCGCTGTTGAAATACTGCATTAATATGCTCTCGCACATTAATAGCAAAATGTGCTGGCAACCATCCAACTGCAAAAACAATTTTTCCTTGTTTCCAGAGGCACATCTTCCAACAACAACGGTAATTGATTGGCCAAAAGTCAAGAAATACATTGCCATTTAGGGTTGCTCGAAAAATATGCCCAATAATTCTGCCTCCCAGTATGCCACACCATACATTTAAACTCCAACGTCCTTGGCGCTGAACTTCACGCAACCAATGGGGATTTTCTGCAGACCAATAATGCATATTGTGCAGATTGACTCTCCGTCACTACTGAAGGTGGCTTCATCGGTCCAAAGAATTTGAAATAAAAATTCTCTATTTTCGCGTATCATGCCTAACATCCAATGGCAATAGTCTAACCTTCGATCAAAATCTTCCTCTTTCAAGACCTGATGCAAAACGACATGATATGGGTGCATTCTTAAAAGTTTAAACGAATACCTATATATTTTGATGGCCATTAGAACTTACCTATGGTCCTTCAAAATATTTTGAACCGTTGTCCGTGATATGCCCAACTCAGTGGATAATGCTCTTGTGCTAACATGAGGATTTCCTTCAATATAGCCCATACACGTTTAATATTTTCTTGTGTTCTTCCAATCCTTTGCCGTTGAAACGTAGGCCGAAAACTACCATTGGCTCGTAAGCTCGCCACTAATCGGGAAAAACTCTTACATCGCAAGGACGCCGATTTGGATATGAGCCGCGTAAACTCTTTTAGCTACTGCGGCATTCTGAAGACATTCAAAATAAACCGCAAGCTTATCAACAGCTTCATTATTCCTAAAACTCATTTTGAAAGCACAAAAATTGCTCAAAGTAACGCGAAAGTATTGACAACTATTGACAATTTGAGGATTATGCATGTTTTGTTTAGGTATCTGTTTCCATTGCCTGCTTCTATTAATTGTATTTTGTATATATCCATAGTGAATATGCATTTAAACAAACAAAAATAGGCCTTTCGTATAACTTTTAGCATTGCTTACTTGCCCGTAGTATTTTCAAAAAGGGTGATTTTATTCTGGTGTATAAATTTACAAACATTTAAAATCGCAATTTCTAGGTAACCTATTCAGAGTCGAACTGAAAGCCGCAGTTTTGTCTACCCACAAGAGGCCTCAGCAATGCTCAGAGTGATGGTCAGCATTTCGAGCATTTACGGGGGCATTAAAAGCCTTCCTCCTTTAAATCGGTCTTTTTTAGGGCCACAACTTACACAATAGAAACAATTCCAGAAAAATATGGTTAAAAAAAAAATTTTAAGGGATTTTCGTATAAAGTTTTCTTTGGCCGATATTTTAGGTTAGGAACAAGATATCGAGATGCGGTTTTCGCGAGCTTGTTTAGGCATCATTTATCACTTGTTCATGAAAAAAAATCATACCAATGCATTTAATTTTTTTGCGAAAATTAACCGTTTCCGTCGCAATGTCGAACAAAGCCCTCTAGCGACGACATGTGAAACTAACAGAACTTCAATTATTTTAAAATTTGTGGTCCAAGAAAAGCTCTTTTCAACGCGCCCAAGTTTGTTAAAATCGGATTAGCCGTTTCGAAGATACGGGGGATGATTTAAGGAAACCTTTGAATACCCCCACCACTTTATTTTTATAGATACGTCAAAAAGTGCCAAACAAAAAAAGTTCAGATTATCCTCGACTTCAAAGGTCAGTTATTTCTTTATTAGGTTAATATAGCAGAAGTCACAGAAACATCACTTTCTTAAATGCAAGATTGCAGTTACGCCCCCTAGCGGCCATTTCAGAAACATGAAAATATTTTTCAGGTTTTTGTATTGGCCGTTTTAGTATAACTTTTTTTTCCGCAAACCTCTACGATGTATAGTTTCCCAGATACAGTACCTCGCATTCTTAGTTGGCCACCACGTACATAGTATGTGCTCTTTAATGATTTCTTTTATTTTCCTCCTAACCCACAGATGACAAAGTTATAAAAGACTGTATCTTATTACCCCCAAAATAAATAGTGGTGGAGTAATAAGAAACAGACGTATATGGAAAATTTTTATTTTTTTATTGTCCTTGTTCCAGATAGAATAGTTGTGAATATTAAGACATAGTGAACTCATACCACAAACATCCCGCGAAATTATGTTAAAAAGAGTTTAAGGTTATTCACTGCGCCGTGCAGCTGAAGAATATGAAGTGCCATTTGGGACACTATGTGAACATTACAAAGAACGTGAATCGCGACTGGGGGGTGGCCTCTGAAATTAAAGCATCCGAAGAAAATTCAATTGCCGAATATTTACGTGTGTGCGCGTTACATGGTGAGTGACTCACTGTCACTGGTGAAAGATTACGTTCAATCAGAAAAAATATTTACAAGGTGGAGTACTGTAAAGGGTCTAGGTGAAGACTGGTTCCCGGGATTTTTTAGAAGACATCCGGAGTTACGTATAAGAAAAGGTGAAGCAATGAGCTCTCAAAGAATAAGAGGAACTGATCCATTTATAATCCGAAAATTTTATGACGACGTACCAAGAAGAAAACATTGGACCGGCTGACGGCGATCTGTTATATAATTGCGACGAATCTGCATTTTCTCATGACCCAAGAGATGTAAAGGTTGTATCTCAAAAAAAAATTAAAAGGGCTTCAAGGAATATAGCTATATACCACAGTTTTAGCATGTGGGTCCGCAAATGGAAGAAAACTTTCTCCATTTATAATTTTTACTAGTAAGTAATTATGGAGCACTTGGATCCCAAATAGAGATTATCCAGGAACGGGATATGCAGCACAAGGAAATGGTTGGATGAACGGCAACTTGTTCGAAGACATATTTCAGCAAACATTGCTACTAAAGAACAAAGAACCAAAAGGTTATTCTGTTTTTAATGGTTCCACATTAGTTACAAATTCGTAAAAATGACCAGAGAAAACAACGTTGTCCTAATTAAGTTTCCTCCCAATGTCAGTCATTTTATTCAACCGTTGGATAAAACGGTTTTTAACCGATGAAAACCGATTGGAACAAACTGCTTATAGATTATACTCGACAGAACCCAGGAAAACTTCTCTCAATATTAGATTTTGCAACAAATCTTAAGACTCTTTGGGAAGAATCATTGCGACCTAGAAACCTAATATCTGGTTTTGTGTCAATAGGGTTATTCCACCTTGACTTGTCCAAATTTCCGAAGGAGGCATACGATCCCGTAAAATATCAGAGGTTCTTAAAAAACCCTACAGCATCAGAAGATAACCAGAACGACATTTCTCAAGGTTATCAAACTCTCAATTCCAACCAAAGCTTTGAGCTGTTCATAAGAAATAAATTATCTGCAACTGTTAAACAAGTCGCAAGACAACGACTTTAACAAAAAGAAAAAAAAAGTGTCTCAAGGTGAAGGAGAGATTCTAACTTCAAACGTAATCGCAAAACGTCTTAAAGATCAAGGGGAAGAAATGCAAAAAAAAGATGGAAAAACAAAGCAAAAAACGACAGGAAACGCAAACGAAAAAAGCGGGCACTAAATCCTCAGAAGGTAAAGGCAAGAACATTCGCAAACCTTCCAAAAAAGGTTCTACCAAAGCTCTGACGATAGAGAGACATCCAAAAAAGAATTAGACCCCACAGAATGTTTATCAGATGATGATGGTGTAGATCCCTTTGCAAACCCTGCTGATGAAGAAGAAACAACACAGAGAATAGAAATAATGGAAGAACAGTATTATACAATATACTACGATGTACCTATATATTGGTATATAGGACGCATTCTTAATGAAGCGCATCTTATTACCTCAAAACTTTTTCTACACTACTGATATGAGCAGTCCATATGCTGTATCTTATTACCACATACGGGGTAATAAAATAATTTTTAATCGAAAAAAATATTTTTTATACACATTGTTAATACAGAACAGAGCTCATATTTTTTTTTATAAAGTCTAGGCATGAAATGTTACGTGTCGGGAAAAAGATCGGCCCTCTGTACATGTGCTTCTTTCTTGTGAATGTGAAAATTTCATTATAAGAAACTTGTCACGGTAAGTTAACGAAAATTTATATTTGGATGTGTTTCTTTTTTAATTTTTAATAATTTTATTGCTGAGTTACGATAACTAATGTTAGGTCTAAATGGTGTTGCAGCCTAAATTAAAATAACCTCAATATAAACAATATTTGCAAAGGTGTCAGCTTTAGTATCATAAAATTGTCTATATATCGTATACCTCAGACTTTGTTAGCTACTGGTGTATCTCATAAAATTCACTGGTTATTTAGCTGACAGCTTGCTTCTTTTATATCAGGCACAGGCTGTGCTGGAAAAACATCTAATGATAATCCTGCTGATTAGGTAAACTGACATAGCAAAATCTATTTTAGCAAGATTACCAAGATATTAAAATTCATACAAAGTTGATGTAAAATAAAGTTGATGTAAAATAAAGTGTAATATTTCAGATGCTGCCTAATAATATTCTTCAGTATAAAGAAGCAAGCATGATAGCAGCATGTAAAAATGGAATGGCCACTGGAACATCTGCGAAGCATTATGAAGTGGTGTAGGTAATTTGCACGGAAAGTATCCGGAAAAAAGGAAAACGGGTCCCGGCTCTTTATTCTCAAGAAGAAGAGTCTAACCTTGTGGCATTGATAAAACTCATGGGCAAACAGAAATTTCCAATAACAAAAAATAATCTAATTCTTTGCGCAAGAAGATTAGCCAACGAACTCGATAAAAATTACCAAAGTCATATAAAGATTGGAAGAAAGTGGATTCTGGGATGTATGCGAAGACAGCCAGAAATAAGTGAAAACTTAACAAAAGCTCGAAAAGATGTTAACGAAAAGTAGATCAGAAACCGATTTATTCATGATTACGAAACAACTTTCTTTCTAAACTCCAAAGGCCTAATGGTTCTTGCGACAAGATAAGATAAGTCCGTGACGGCAAATAACGATGAAAAAGAATGCCTTACGGTACTAATAAACTGTAACGCGGGTGGTGTTTTGTCACCTCCAATGGTAATCTTTAGGTACACAATAATTCCCTCTATTCTTGCTAAAAATGTACCGAAAAAATGGGGTATAGACAGATCGGATAGTGGATGGATGACTGCCAAAGGATTTTATGAACATATTACAAACATTTTCCACCCATGGCTGATTCGAAAAAATATAACACAACCCATTGTTCTTTTTGTAAATGGACATTCATCGGATACGTCGTTACATTTAAGTACATTTTGTTCACAAAAAGGAATTGTTCTAATTGCCCTCTTCCCTAACACCACCCATATATTGCAATCAGTGGACGTGGCAGTATTTAAAACTCTGAAAACTTGCTGGAAAGAGACAGTTTCAACCTGAAAGTTGGAAAGCAAGTCTGAGCTAAGACGTCACAATTTTGCACCATTGTTAAATGAAGTATTGACAGAACGTATAACGCCCCAAATATTAAGAAACGGGTTCCGAAAGTGTGGTGTCTATCCATGGAACCCGGATGCAGTAACCTATGAAAAAACAACTAACGAACCTAACAATGCTGATTGTTATACCACAAAGGGAAATCAACTCAGCGGTCGACCGCTGATGATGATAGCTATTGAAACGCGTTCGGTGTTGTTTAATTTTTGTGTGGTACGTGGGTGTATTTGTTCGTTAATGAAAAATCGTTTTTTGCAAGGTCGTCTTAAGGGTTGTTCGCCACCCGCTGTTATATATCTCAAAAACTAGATATAGTATCAGAATGAAATTCTCGGGATAAATAGTACAATAATTAAGGATAAAAATTATACAAAAATCATGCCCAGGTATCTGAGGGTTGTTAATCGTCACCTCCTTTTATGCACGTCGAAAACTAGACATAGCATCAAGATGAAATTCTTAATGTAGTGTTTCATTCTGATACTATGTCTAGTTTTGGAAATACGTAAAACGAGTGGAAATTAACAACCCTTAGACGGCTTTGCTAAAGGCGAGTTTTGTATTATTTTTGCCCTAATATAGTATTTATCCTAAGCATTTCACCCTCATACTATGTCAAGCTTTCGAGGTGTATAAATGTGGGTGGCGATTAGCAACCCTTAGACGGCTATGCAAAAACAAATTTCATTCTGATACTACACAGTGTGGCAATTAAATTCCGGGACTGAAGCTATATCTTCCAATGCTATATCTTCCAATGCAACTGGAAACATCTTTTGAAGCTGGGCTCTTGTGAACGTAACCTAAAAGTTTTATTGAAGTCGGTTGACATATGTCAGTTTAATGACATTTCGTTCATCAGTACAATTTATTACGCATCGGAGTACAATCGTGAAACAACGCGCTGTTATTAAATTTCACGCAAAACTTGGTTCAACAGCCACAGAAACGTTACGTTCAAAATGATGCAAAAAACTTATGGGGGTTAATGTATATCATGCTTTGGCTCTTGACAGGCAGAAGCGATTTTTGGGAGACAGACCATCACTAGAGGACGGCGAACGAGTGGGAAGGCCAAGTTCAATTCCAACAGTAGTCAATTCGAAAAGTGTAAGAATTCGTATCCAACGAGCGCACTGGGAATGATGGAAGAGGCATTAAACATCAACAAAGAAACAATTCGTCAAGTTCTGAAGGACGATTTGAGCAAAACAGTGATCTGTGCTAAATTTGTTCCACACACACACTAACCGAAGAGCAAAAATTGATGACAGTGCAGCATTCCAGAGAGATCTTACGAGGAGCAACTAACAGCCCAACCTTCCTGAACACAAAGCGTCAAAATCATCACCTCAAGCCAAAAAACACGAAAATTTTCATCAAAATCAAGACAATGTTCAGCGTTTTCTTCGATGGCAAGGGAATCATTCACCTCGAGTTCGTCCCAGTTGGTCAAACAGAATTCGGCGAATTCGACCAGAATATCGCGATCCTGACGTCTGTTGTTTGTTATACGATAATGCACCGAGTCACATATCGTTGATTGTTCGTCAAGTTTTGGCAATTTTTATCACCATGTTTCTTCGTATTATTCCCAAAAATGAAATTGAAAGGACGCGTTTTTGACGACATTGAGACAATCCAAAGAGCGTCGATTCACTTTTGAAAAAAATTGTTTTGTTTCATTTTTATAGGTTCAGTCCCGGAATTTTGTATGATTTTTATCCTTAATTAATATAGTACCTATCCTGAGACTTTCATTCTGATACTATCTCTAGTTTTCGAGATTTTTAAAAGCGGGTGGCGATTAGCAACCCTGAGACGGCTTTGAAGGGGCGTCTTTTGTATTATTTTTATCCTTAATGAATCAAGTATTGGACTATTGGAAGTTTATTGATTTGGTAAATAATTTATTCACGAGTACCACTGGGGTGTCGTGTAAATTTAGGCCGTTGAAACTGGGAGCTCTTTTCACACCGGTGTGTAAATTTAGGCCGTTGAAACTGGGAGCTCTTTTCACACCGGTAATATTTCTTATTTAAAGTTCGCTATCAGTCTCCCGCGAATTAGTCGATGCATTCCTTCCGCTCAGTTTTTCTTTGTGCATAATATGACCATTGTAAAATGTACCGTTACCCAAGTTAGCTTTGCGCATGGTAAAGATGACAAGCTAAACGTAATGGTTAAAAACGGTTAAAAAGTCCAAATGTTCAATGTGAGGTTTGAAAAGGCATATGCTAAGGCACAGTATATTTTTTAGTCTAGAATGGTTTAAAAGCTTAAAGCATCTGGTTTATCACCTACAGTTTAACACCGGCCATTTACAGCCGCTAAAATCTCCGAAGATTGACGAAGTATCAGTGGCGTACATTTTAAATTAAATTTCGAACAGAAGCAGACTATAAAACATGGAGGCAAAAATTATTTCTTCTGCTCCTATATACTGGTGGTTCTAAAATACACGGCAAAAACTTTGAAGTGCATACCTTACGTGAAAATAAGAAAGCAAGTCCTTGTAAACGCGAAACCAATTTTGGGACATAAATTTCAGTGAAGCCAATTATTTGAGACCACTGAGCAATTGACTTTAGCCAAGAGCGTGCGTGCGTGCCAGGGGGGATTATTGGGTAAATTTGAACCCATTTTTTTTGCACTTTGATATTTTGCTATTTTGATACGGGATTATGATTTACTCATACCTATACATAAAAAGGGTGCTCTCAGTAAGAGTCTAAAATCACCGTTCCTTCAGAAATGGGCAAAAAACAAATTAAGACAGTGTAAACAATGAGTTCAAGTCTAAAAACACGTATCAAGTAACTTTCAATTTAGCATAAGTTCAGTAATAATTTAAATAAGGGATAACTTATGAATGATTGTACGAATGAAGAGATGGCCGATATGCCGATGCCTTTCCAAATCGCCGCGTCCCTGATAAAACAAAGTTTTGAAAGTATTGATCGTAGGTTACGGGAAACATGTATTTATTAAGTTAGATTATGTATTTTATTTGCTGCTTTTTAATCATTTCGATAGGTTCGTTTAACGTATCCGTTGCTAACCGGCGAAGATCACGAACGGGAATAACATCCCTATATATTACGTACAGTAGAAGAAAATCTAGGAGCTAGTACGCGAGAAATTGCAAATCATTTGGACTCGTCAAATTTAACAGTGTGTGACTGTATTGCAAATTTCCCCCTTGTGCTGAGGCTCCCACTGTTACAGACTAAATACTCACTAGAGCATCCAGCCCGTAAAGGCAATTTGTGCCACGGCATAGCTCTGTGGTGTGGGCGGGGCTCTTACTTAAATATCGTAAAAGGCACTCGTAGCAACTCCAAAAATCATCAAAATCGGTAAATAAAGTCAAAAAGGCGCCACCTGTTAAAATCATTTATAGCAGGAAAACGTCATGAACTAATGTTATGTTGGTCTAACAGGAAACCAAAACTCACTAAATATTTCGGTAAATCTACGTCAAAAATTATTAGCTTAACTAACTCAAAATAACTGATCGAACGGTAATTTAATCCTACAATTAAACCGAAAGATATACGTTACCACAAACTAAACAAACGCGATCAAACAAAAAATCTATGAAATCCTAAAATTTATCAAACGTCGATAACGGGAAGTAATACCTAAATTTCAAAATAAGTTATCCAGCTGCCGTAACCAACAATTACATTCGCTTACCTGTTCGGCAAATCAGGCACTAGAATGTCTTCAATCGATAAGTCGATACCTATCAAAATATCTTCAAGGATATCTCGCAACTTTTCGTGATCCCCTCGTATGCACAAAAAAAACAATCAGCTGTTCGGCCAGCAAACTCTTACTACGTTATCTAAATGCATTACGTCAAACCATAATGAATCTCATTCTTCAAAAATTTACCTTTAATTAATTACTTAAACAAAACTTAAATAACTTTCATCAAATGAAGTCAATTACTAGCAATCTTAAATGTGAATCAAAAGGTGTCTATTCGCTTATTACTTTTCGTCAAAATTGTAGTACAGAGGACGAATCACAATAGATTAATTTCTATCAATGAAACAGTTATAAACAATAACAATGGTCGTATATACAAAAAAACATTAAATTTCGCAATTCCAAAACAAGCAACCTAGAATAAAACTAATAAAATTCACTTGGCGCTTGCAAGGCCAAGGTCGGTTACCATGTATTATAAACAAATACCTTTCATTAATTACAACAGAAATAATACAAAATATCGGTAATATAAACTTTTGATACACAGAATTTGCGCAACAAAAAAAAATCAGGATATAAACAATAAATTGTGAGGATGCTTCCAAAATTCCCTGAAGGGCCTATATACGGTGGATTACGCAAGCATGCGTGTGCATCCTTCCACATAAACACAAAAAAAACACTTTATTATTGTCACCAAGCATAAAAAAATAAACGTTACCTTACATAACACCAACAACAAAGAGATGTTCTTCCTCTGAACTACGATAATCGGCCAGACAACAGGTCCACCAGGTACCAGGTAATTCACCATTTGGCTACTACGGTACGCTTTCCATGTGAAATTTCACGAACGACAAACCTTATTCATATTTACTCGAACTTAATTTATGTCAGTTACTTCAACCACAACTACGTTAACTAATTTTTCATTCGATTCAACGTAAATGCAGAACTATTTACAAAGCGTTACTTGATTAATTTTACTCATTGAAACTTAAAATTCGGTATATTATTTAAACGGCGTCTTCTTATTAACGATATTTACAAAGTTTTTGACGAATATTATAGTTACACTTAAACTAAAAGCTTTCTTTATTTACAGCGATATTTGTTTGTTATGCGCTTAGCCATTTGCACGAAGGCGTCAACATCAACTAACACTAGAATCAACTACTTTACTTGAACTATTGACTTTTGATCCGCACACCAGGCGCAAAAGAACTCCGAAGGAGTTAGGGTTAGCACCATTCGACACTGAACGCAAATTCCACGGACGATAATATGTCGCTATGTACGACAGCGATACGATAAATACTCCAGGAGGCGAGAAGACACAAAATCCACCAATTAAGGGTAACGAACATCTCATTTCCACGATAGCTTCACTTAACCTCCAGGATGGCGTAAATATTTACTCCTTACGGCATCATTCCAAGACTGAGCACATACATTCAAAACTTCTTCACTTACGCCATACTTGATTTTAAAAGCGACAACCAATCATACTACTCATACATTCAAATAATAAAACAATAAGCCCCTTCCCGTAAATGATCAAGAGAAATTACGTCATGCTACGAACTGTAATCCTAAAGTGTACCCCAGAATGCAAAAGCAACGTCAGCTTTCACAGCAATCAAGACAAAATGTTATCGTTAAGTTTATTTTCCTTAGTACTTATTGTAACTCAGCTAAATATTGCCTTCTCGTATAATGATGCTTTTGAATTGAAAATAAATCGGTAAACTGTACTGCAATAGAATCTTGGCACCAGAAACTTAATATGAAAACCACCTTGGAATTTTATCTCAATCACAAATTGCGTTTTTAATTTTAAACTTTACGAAAATTTATATAATTTCAATTCTAATTTTAAATTAATTCTAACAAAGAAATTTACTTTAAACTAAACACGACAAATTCTAATCCGAAATACAATATAAAGCAAACGATGTATCAATTTAATTTAACTTTATAAAGACATATAAAAACAAATTCCGTTATCGTGAAAGCGAGAACTGAGTAAATTGAAAAAAATACGTATATATATATATATATATATATATACAGGTCGTTCAAACACACATTACACCCCTCATTTCAGATTAGACGTAAGAAATTACCTTAATCGTAGATTTGGCCAAAGATGTGTTGGACGAGGTGGACCTCAGTCATGGCCAGCAAGGTTAACAGGTTTGAATCCTCTAAATTATTACCTATGGGAATATCTAAAAACGACCGTTTATGAAAGACCGGTAGCAAATGTGGACGAATTAAGACAGAGAATTATGGGCTCTAAGCAAACACACCTAGTACCTTCCTTCGGGCAAGAGGGGGCATTCGATGATGAGTCGAGTCAGAAGATATGTTGAAATGAGCGGTGAGTTTTACTGATTACTTTTGATGCACTTAATTTATTATTGTAATAAAACCTATGATCATAGGAATTTTTTTCTTATTGTTTACCCTGTCTTAATTTGTTTTTTGTCCATTTTTCAAGAAATATTGAAATTTAGATTTTTACTAAGAGTACCTTTTTTTATGTAATAGGCATGGGTGAATCATAATCTGGTGTCAAAACAGCAAAAAATTGAAGTGTTAGAAAAATGGGGCCAAATCTACCCAATTGCCCCCCTGGTACGCACTCTTCTGACTAAAGTTATCTTTGCCCAGTGGTCTCAAATAACTGGCGTTACTGACACAAATCTATGTCTCAAAATTGGTTGTGATAGCTGGAGTTCTTCCGGAGTTATAAACCGAAAACCAGTTTTTGAAGACTCTAGCTCCCTGAAGAAGCATTTTCGGCCCTGTGTTAACATGAACTTTTTTTCATATTTTCACGTAAGGTATGCGTCCCCAAGGTTTTGCCGTGTATTTTAGAAACACCCTGTATATGTAACACACGAATAACGAAACTACTATACGTGTTAACTTTCCATTACGTAATACGGTTACGTAATAAATATATGTTTAGTCGATTAATAATGTTGTGAACTAGTGACCTCTTGTACCATGTAGCCAATTGTGTTTTAAAATAGAAAACTGCAAGTCATGAGGTATCGAATATGACTTGTTTTAAAACAAACTATGTAAATTTTACATGAAACATTATATTTGATAATGCATTATGTGTTTTTTGATGCAGTCTTAGTGGGTTATTTAGTTAATAAAAAATAGGTTATTAGATAATAACTTTGAATATGATCTAATCTATCAATACGTTACAAGTTGATTTAGTTTATGCCTTTAGTTATTTTTAAAAGATGAAAATAAGCAAATGTAACGTTCTTGGGTTCATTAATTATTTATAAAACGTTACTCATTATAGATTGTTTATGCAATTTTTTGTTTTATTAATTGAAATAAAACTAACTTTGAAATATATCAATAATTTCATAAATGAGGTAAGTACTGCATTCACAAAGTTTATTAAAGAAGGCACATTTAACATTTTTGAAATTGTAATGTAACATGATATTCATTACATTTAGGTTATTTAAACTTGTGTTATTATTTTTACTACTATTCTAATCGATGCAGTTAGTGATCTGACGACTTTTAAAGCACATGTGGGTTATAAAATGTAGCAGAAAATAATTGACAATTCGGCCACTACAATTTGGTATACAGTTTGTTGAAAGTGGGAAATGTTAAAGTACCATTAATGAGTAGGAAGCTTCGTCAAAGGCATCAAAACCTATTCAGTGTTATTAATCATGTCCATTATTGTAAACTGCAAATTTTTCAATGCATTTCAATACTTTGAAATACAAAAATGTATAAGTACCACTTTAGAAACATAAATCTTAATAAAATAAAGTTTCACATCATTAATCATAAATAAAATGTGGTTAATTTCTTTAATTTCAAGGTAACTAACAAAACCAGTCGCGTCTTTACGACTAATTGTTTTAGTTCGAATGTTACCTCTTAACCTTTAATGTGGACATTGAAATGAACCATAAAATCCTGTAATATATTTATAAAGTAATTATTTTTTTACGATCGTTAATTACAAAATTAGGTAAGTGTATAAAATGTTCAAATGTAATAAAAAAACCTACTAAGTACTGCATAGGAGTAGAAAAAGCATAGTACACAACTCGGGTATATAACGAGATTCGCCTCCTTCGCTCGCTCGTGGTCGTAATAATGCACTCATGCGTAATAAGCTACTTACCACCCTTATTATGTAATATGCTATTAATTAATAAGTAGGTTTGCACCACTTTCACAAAAGATTAATATCCCACCCCCATATTATTTGTCCAAAACGGTACATACTATCAATTAAGTTGAACTTAGCATGATAATTTCCTGAATAAATCTAGCTCAAAACACTAAAATAATTTTTCCTCACACTGTTGTCTAAAGGGTCAATCAATCCCCATGTTATATCTTGGCCTCAATCATAGTCTACTGTATATCAACCTTTAAACGACAACGCCAGGAAAAATTCTTTTAGTGTTTTTAACTAATTGAATGGTTTAAACTCTTAAAGCTCATATTATCCGCCTCATCTCTTGAAATTGTCCCAATGGGTTTCATTCATGTACTGCAACTGTAGTGTGAGCAGAGCGAGGTCTGTAAAAGAATTGGTTGAAATTAAACATTCTTGAGAGGCAAATGTATATTTTTGTACAAAACCACTAATGTGATGTTACGTCATGGTAGGTGGAGCAGGGCAAAGTGCAAAAGTATTATTGGTGTGATATACAATTACAGGGCGAGCGAGACAAGGTCTGCAACAGTGCGGACGAAGATTGAGCGTTCTGATGACACTCGGTATATTTATCTTGCTCCTTCTCGAAGTCTACATCTACCAGTGCCTCTGACAACGTTACATGATTGCAGGCCAATCGCAACAGTATAGAATAAACACAACATGTTTTCTTACCGAATTGTGTACAATATTTAGCTCAGACGATGTACTCCGTCTCGGGTAATCCTAAACTGATTGTGCAAGTAACAATGTTATAATCGCACGTGATCGCGGACTTTAGCGAGGTCTGCAATAGAATAGCACAAATGTTCATTCTAGAAACACGAAGTATTAAAAACATACCATAATATTTAATTTCGTCTGTATATCTAAGACTATAATTCTGGACTCCCAAGTAACATCGATATAACTGTTATAATAATTAGGGTAAAATTGGACACAGTGTCTGGAAACCATGCCATCGCAGCTATGAAACTCCACCCTCAAACGTTTGATCTTTATCGCCACTTTCTCGAACACAAAATCTTTACACTTGAATTTTGACAAATTTTGGATCAACTCCCAGAAGCAGACGTGCTGGTGGCTGGTTCAAAATTTGTTTAACTCGTCCATGATTAGTCTAAAAATTTGAGCGTTGAAAATTTTTTTGAAGTGGACTTCTGTTATGCAGAATTTTGTTTTTAACATTTAATCCATATCTTTAGCAATGGGTATCTAAGCACCTTATGGTATAATGGGATATTCTAAATGGACGAATTAAGTATAAGAGAATATCCATGGGCTCTATTAGCAAAGTGTGAGCAGTAACACCCTAGTACATTCTTATCTGGCAAGACAGATAGAGCAGTGTAATGTTGATTTTAGCTTGAATCAAGGTTTGGGATAATATTTTTACATAAGAACAGGTGATGTAATAAGATTCACTCATAAACATTGTCTAATGATGTTTATTTATGCGCTTAGTGATAAGCCTGATAACGCAATCTTACAATTACGATCATAAAATTTTAAATTGGTAATCCAAGGTTTATACTTTTTAATACAAAATTTGAATTGTACCAAGTTCAATATAAAACTATTTTGTTAGAGCCTACGCAGGCTTGACATGAGGGGCAGGGGAAGTCTCCGGCGCTCGGATCCTAGGGGGTCCTGTGATACAGAATAAGGGAACATTTATTTTTCTTATTTTTAAGAGTATTTCATTTCTCTTGATGAAAGAGGAGCCCATTGTGAATTAATCCATATATTTAGAGTTTTTAACGAACAATGGGGTGCCATCTAATGTGGTAGTATCACATAGTGTTAATAAATCTTATAGATAAGGTAACTTAAAATAGTAGTAACTGGGCTTCATTAAAAATGAAACAAGTTAGTTAACTCAGAATTTAATAGATTTGGTTTCGTTTAAAGATCCTCGCAATAAAGAACCCAAATTTTAATCTCGCTAGAGAAGGAATCAATAACTTGTTAAATACAAAAAAAATCATTCACAAGTTTAAGCTAAATATGCCACTCAAGAAGACTAGATCTAAATAGTCAAAACAAATGAGTGTCTGGTACTCAAACACAAATTGCTCAATTTAATTTGATATAGCTAAACCACAAAACTGAATCTAAATATAAACAAAACAATCAAAGATTCGTTGTAAAAGCTTCACCAGATATGATGTGTGAAGAAATTATTAGAAGTTTCGAGTAATAGTGAGTTAATCAAAGCTAAAGTTGACCCTAGCTTGAGCAATTTAGTTGGGTTGATCGACCTATTTCCACAGGTTTTGCTTTTTGAGCGCGACATTTCGGAAACGAGCTCTGCTTTCGTTATCAGAATCGAATTCACTTGACTACTCAGATTCGAACTTGGTACCCTTCATTTACAAGTCTGACACCTTTACCGCTGAGCCACTAAGCAATCCAATAATATATATTTTTTAGAACATATATATATATATATATATATATATATATATATATAAAACTTTTTCGTGGTTGCGCAGTAGTTTATTGCGCATGTTGCACCGTAACTTATTGTGCAGGTGTATTGCGCTTAAGCTCTTCGCGCATTATTGGAATTCATTTGGGTTTCATTTCCATTCTATTGGATATTCTGCTAGTGCGATGTATGTGGCTTCTTTGAGTTTCCGGTGAGTTGTATTCTCGTCCTTTGCCACTATCTGTATGTTATTTCATTGGATGTGCTGGTCTTCGTTTCAGACATGCGATTTTTATTTTCGCCCTTGCGGACGTTGTTCTTATGTTCTTGTGTTCTCACTTTGAGTGGTCTACTGCTCTCTCCCCGGACAGCAAAGAAAATACCAGATCGAACACCAGTACAACGAGGTCAGAGAAACCATTCGAAATCGAGTGAACGAACAAGACTTTGATAGAATAAATACGGCTACCAGAAGTAAATATTCAAAGACCAAGGCAATGTACAAGGAAATTCTGCAGAAGAAACTAGAAAAGCTAATGAAGGAGAAGAAAGAACCAACCAATCAAAACACCTGAGGTATATTGCGAAAGTAGATTTAATAACCGCAGTTGAAGAAACATATATGAAACTAGAACGTGAAGAAGCCGAAGAATACAGAAGTAAGATTAGATCAGTCTTAGATTCATCTAGGCGAACTAAACCTAACCTTCCTAACCTAGAAGATCCAACGATGAGAATTTTCCCGGCAGACAAAGGAAACACGACTGTGGTAATTGATATGGACACTTACAACAGTAAGATCCAAGAATGAATACCAAAAGACCCCACACCATCAATCGAAAGAGGGATATACCTGACGCTGGCAAAACATAAGGGAGTTCTGCGATTACTAGAGAACTAGACTTATCCCACTCTACAGCAAACCTCCGCATCTGTACGGCCAACCAATGATTCATAGGCAAGGAATTCCTCTGAAACCAATTGTGAGCTCGAGAAATTCACCTTGTCGCCCATTAGCACACTACGTGCTAGGCACCATCACACCCTTATCAAGAAAAACCGAGTCGATGCTCAAGAATACGCAGCATTTCGTGGAAACCATCAGAAACTTCCAACGAAACCACGAAGAAATACTGGTAAGCTTCGACATCGTGAGCCTATTCACAAATGTGCCCACCGATAAGGCACTTACTATCATAAGGGACAGGCCGGAAAATGATGAAACGTTAGACGAACGACACAACTCGGTAAACACAATAATGGAACTTCTGCATTAGAACTACATATTTCCAAGGATGTGGATTAGATACGTGGACGATACTTTCGTAGTTTGGCAACACGGCAGGCATAAGCTAGATGAATTCCTAGCTTAATTAAATAGCCGCGCACCCTCCATAAAATTCACAATGAAATTGGAGTCGGAACCAAAACTGGCATTCCTGGATGTACGTGTACACATGAATGACAACACTTTTACGACAAGTGTATACCTACACTACAACTCCAATCACCACAAAAACGTGAAGTTAGGCGTAGCAAAACGCTTGTACGATAGAGCGAAAACAATATCCTCAAAACAAGAGGACCTGAACATAGAAAGAAAATGGCTACCCCGATCTAACACCTAACCTAAACAGAGAACGGGAAACCGGAAAAGAAGAACGGAAATATACAGCGATAATACCATATATACAAGGTACTTCAGACAAAATAGGAAGGATAGGCAGCAAATACAAGATACGCACTGCCTTCAAATCGACCAGAACGCTCAGGGGAATACTAACCAAAACCAAACCACACAATGAATATTAGAATTCCAAGAATTGCGTATGCAACCTACCATGCGAATGTGGCAGAGCATACATGGCAGAGATCAGTAGACCTCAAAATGAGAACACAGAAATATAAGAACAACCTCCAAGGGCGAAACAGAAAAATCAAAAATCGCGAACATGTCTGGAACGTAAGTCCAAAAAATACGAAGATCAATCAATGGGATAACAACAGATATGGACAAACAGAATAGAATGCCGGAAACTAAAAACAAGATACCTCACTACGAAAAAAATAGCTACGTCAAACCAAACCAACAATGAATAGATACCAAGAATGACGCGAATACCATAAACGCATATAAGATTAGACTAAAATGAGAACACAAAACTATAAGAACGACCTGCCTCAAGAAAAGTAGAATATCAAAAATCCAACATATTGAATATAGTCCAAAACTATACAAGATCAGACATAATGGGATAGATAGTGAACAAAGGACATGAATATACAACTGCAGGAAATTCAAAAAACAAATAACATCTACATAGCAGAAAATACGAATATAGCACATCAATGAAACCCAATAAGTCAAAAGTGACGAGACATTAAACGCAATAAAGTTATAGCCAATACATTCACTGCGAATAAATACTATACTTATATATAATATATAATAATGGGAATATTTATTAACAAAGTTCGATAACAGTTAAATTTACGTCAGTAATTAAAAAGTTAAATATATATCAAATTATGAATAAAATATAAACTATAATACAATTTTGCATTATTAATATAACAGTTTGTAGTAAAGATATAAAATTTAAAAGTAATAAAGTATTAAAATTAAATATTGTTAAATCTCAAAGATGACATAACAAATACTTTACGAAAGGTAACAATGAAATTTGTCAGCAAAAACACAATTTCGTCGTAGAGATGTTCTGGTTTGTCATCTTTGAGCAGTTTAACAATATTTAATTTTAATGACCTAGTTATTCTTATACAATTTTATAGTTGTTATACGTTTCTCAAACTGTTGTATTAATAGCAGCTTATGTTTATGTTTGAATTTTTCAAATTTGACAAAATTGTTTACTACATCTTTAACAATTTTTAACATAAACATTATACTGACGAAGATAATGTGTATCGAAACGTTTAGATTGTATAATTTAAAGTACACCATTAAAAATCCCAAAAAGATAAGTATTTATTATGAGTGTTAATGTGAAAGTTTACATTTTCATATTGGTGTACATCAGTACTAATATAATAAAATGCATACAAATTAAGTTTAAATGGAGTCAGATTCGCTCCCTCGGTAGCGTAGTTGGTAACGCAGTTCTCTAGGAAAGAACAGATCGTGGGTTCGAATCCTACTCGAGGAATTCTTTTCTATGTGTATTTTTAAATTTTAATTTACATACAATTTATCATATATATATATATATATATATATATATATATATATATATATATATATATATATATATATGCCAGACTTGTAAGTGATGGGTACCAAGTTCGAATCTGAGAGTAGTCAAGTGCTTGGGAAAAACCATAACATATGAATTCGACTCACGTGCGAAAACAATCCTTCTCAGGACGGAAGCAGACTTCGCTTGAAACGCCGCGCTCAAAAAGCAAAATTGTAAAAATAAATACAGTACAAAATGTCCTTCCATGTAAAAATTTCAGTATTATTATAAAACATTAGGTAAAAAGCTACGTAAGGAAGTGTGTAAAGCAAAATTAATTAGCTTGAATTAAACTCAAACATCGGGATAGCTGAAGTTGATCTTCCGATAGCATATATTATTGAAGTTCCACAGAAGGGAATATTTTCCCCCTAGATAATATTTAGTTGTTTGTTTCCAGATTATTTAGTGTAATTTGGTGATTTTTATATAAAAGGAAATTTACATCACGTGCTCTTTGCGCAATGAAGTTTTAATCTTACATCCAATCAGGTCTGAGATAATTCAGCAGCAAACTATCTCATAAGATAATTCAGAAACTTAAAAATTTCTTAATCTCTTCATCACGCCTTTGTGCTTAAAAAAAGCAGAAAAAGGCGCTCTTTTTCATATTTGATCTCGTATCACGAACTAACCAATAACTTCGTTGCATTTCACGTCCTTGCTACGGTGAAGACCAATGACTTAAACAAGTTTTAATGCAAATACGAGCTTTTACATTTGTATAACTTTTAAATAACAAATTGAAGACTGCATTATATGTATTTCGCAAAAATGTTGCATTATTTTAAATATGCAGAATCTTCAAAACATAAAGGTTGTAGGTAAAGTGAAAGGTATTTAGATACACGAATAAGTACACTAAGGGTGATTTGATGGCAAGATGGCGTATGCTAATTATGTACGATACGTAAGCACCATGAAAACCTACCCGTTTCTATTTTACATGACCACATTATATTACATGTTACCGCAAGTGGGGCGCCCCAAGTATCAAGTTGTGGCACCTCATTATTTCCCATAATTATAACCTTTTTTTCAATAATAAGTTTCAAATAAGATTACGAGAGAGTAATATATAAGTAAAGCGTTTGATTTAAAAAATCTCACAAAGAAGGATGGGCACAGATTAATGTATAGACAAATAGATAGATAAGAATTAAAAGCATCCGGTTTAAAAAACTAAAATGGTTTACAAATTCAGATCTATCTTCATTTAAACACAACTAAAGGAATTACAAGCGTTGACTCTTATTTTTGTACCGCTAAAAATCACCCAGGCTGATCTTTATGGTTCCAAAGGAATCATCTACCCTTGACACGCGATTTTTTGTGCTACGTCATTTGCGTAATTAACACCAAGCATTCGAATGTACGTTTTACATATTACAAAACAAAAGTTAGGATTTTATTCACGATTCTAATTTTTTGTGACAGTACGAAAAGGTAAAATGATGAAAGAGCAACAATAAAAAATATTTGACCTGTGCATTGTGTAATAATATTAAGATCGTATCTGTTGGTAGGCAAAAAAAATGACTAGTCATAATTAGAAATATTTGAACTTTGAACGTAGTCATCAAAAACGTGAATGTGGCCATTTAGGAGATAACATAAAATAATGCGAGGAAAAGGAAAAATCCTTGACAATTTCTTGTCGGCAAAATATTCATTATCTATTTTAAGGACCTTTAAAACTAACTACATGCATTGCGCAACAACGAACATCTTAAAGTTTTAAAAATAACCCACCCGACTTCTGTTTCGAAAATAACTTGAGATCACGAAGCCCTCTCAGTCTTTAAAACTAAAGTAAGAACTGCGATAAAAAATTCCTTACTTAATAATTTTGTTTATCGCTGCAATCCTGATTTGAGGTCATGATTCTGTTTTTATTATAAGTGTGGGAACCGGGACAATTTTATGTGTATTTTTATAAATTGACTTGGCATAATAATCGAATTATACAGAAAAATAAAATGCCTCTATGACTTTAAAAAATCTTAGCAATTGAATTTGAGTGAGTATACGCAAAATAAAAATTAGCATAATTTCGACATAAATTAGCAACAACAGACTACGACGTAACCCTATAGTATTACATACGAGTATGATTGTACATCTTTTAACCCGATAACCTTGTACTAAATTTGTGTTTAAAACTGTACCGACAAAGGTCGACATCAGTGTTTAAAGTTGATTGTTTTGTTTTCATTTTTAAATATTCCACAAGGATCCAATCTGTGACCGCTTCTCTTCCTTATAACTTTCATTTTATTTTTTCGGAATATACAAATTGCAGAGAAGATACGTGATCCCGAACTTATTCTAGTTAGGCACTGCGTCAGCACCATTTACTATTCAACATAAGATAACGAATAACATTGGTATTAAATAAAATTGACTTCGTTTGTTTATTACTTATTTTATATTCTAAAACTAATGTACCAATAAAACTGCACCAACCGGTTTTAGATTTGATTCTCGTGGACGGTCATAACTTGCATGTTTATAAGGTATGGAGCTACAATAGCAATTTATGCCCTCAACTCCCGCTTGGGACGATACAAAAATTATAAAGTTTTATATGGGCAAACACTACCATAAACATAAAGCCGTTAAGACCAAACATTTTTAAGAGACGTCACTGCTTACTATATTTAAGTTTTATTTTAAATATTGAATAATTAGTTAACTCAACTGTTTTTAGTACCCATGACATATCTGACCATTATGGAAAAAACATGAAGAACTTTGCTTTGTAATAACAGGAAGCTACATTTTAGTGAATACAACAGATGTAGATATAAACAATTTATCTTATTAGTGGATTAAACAAATTTTTACGTAATTGAATTCACAAGCGTTAAGCACTTATTCTTGCAAAATAAATTCCCAGGTCTGCAAAAAAAATTTTTGAAAATTGTTTTAGTTTTAATAACTGATTTTATGTAGTTTTTACGCTAATTTCAAAAATGATATTGGTTTTCTATCACGTAAGGTTTTCTACAAAATGAGGTAAAACTTTTAGGAATAAAACACTTGTTTAAATCAGTTGTAGGTCCCCAGGTACCCTATCTTGAAAAGCGTAATTTGAACTTATTTGCAATAATGCAAATTCAAGAACAAAACAATCGCTAAGTGATTTATCTTTACTAAAAAAATGAAACTACTCAAATTAAAATCAACGAACTTTAGGCCAGCCCGTTAATCTACTATTGTGGGAAAGAATCACCAATAAAACCCGCTTTTATAAATAAGTAATTGCACAAGTACATTAATAAATCAAATTACACAAAAAAAACAATGAAAGGGTTAACTATATTACAAAACACCATTAAATCAGGTTAAAGTGCCGTACAGAATATAACATTAAGAACTGAATAAAAAGCAGTTTAGTTACACAGAACACAATAAAAAAAACACATGTAGTCACACGCACAATTGGGTCATCAATAATCAAAATAAAAATCATAATGAAATCTTAACACCAAACATGTGGCCCTTTAAAACCAATCACGTTTTATATAACAATAAAAATAAAAATTCACAAAAGTACAATAAATGGAAGCTTTGAAGACCAAGGAATCCGAATTGAAACCAAGGATGTGGATTAGATACGTGGACGATACTTTCGTAGTTTGGCAACACGGCAAATAAGCTAGATGAATTCCTAGCAATAAATACAGCTCGCCGTCCATAAAATTCACAATGAAACTTGGAGTCGGAACAAAACTGCCATTCCTGGATGTACGTGCACACAACAGTGACAACACTTATTAAGTAAGTGGGTTAAAACTACAACTGCAATCACCACAAAAACGTCAAGTTAGGCGTAAAAAACGCTTTAGATAAGCGGAAAAATATCCCAACAAGAAGCCTTACAATTAAGAACTGGCTACCATCTAACACCTAACCTAAACAGAAAGTAACCGGAAAGAAGAACGGAAATATACAGCGATAATACCATATATACAAGGTACTTCAGACAAAATAGGAAGGATAGGCAGCAAATACAAGATACGCACTGCCTTCAAATCGACCAGAACGCTCAGGGGAATACTAACCAAAACCAAACCACACAATGAATATTAGAATTCCAAGAATTGTGTATGCAACCTACCATGCGAATGTGGCAGAGCATACATGGCAGAGATCAGTAGACCTCAAAATGAGAACACAGAAATATAAGAACAACCTGCACAAGGGCGAAACAGAAAAATCAAAAATCGCCCAACATGTCTGGAACGAAGATCACCGCATCCAATGGGATAACATACAGATAGTGGCAAAGGACGAGAATACAACTCGCCGGAAACTCAAAGAAGCCACATACATGTCACTAGCAGAAAATCCAATAAGCCAAGCTAGTGTGGAAAACCCAATGTAGTCAATATCCCCGCGAAGACCTTAAACGCATCCCAAAAAGACCTATATATATATATATATATATATATATATTATACAATGTTGGAACATTCGCTTTCTATAAGACTTATTTATTATACTTACGGCAAAGGTTAAATGGGGAAAGTTTTGAGGTCCAAGTATTCGATATCCGGTTTCAGATTTACGATCGGTCAATTGGTTTTGAAAATATCGGCGAAAAACCGAAAATGGCGGATTTCGTTTTCGCCAGTAAATCCGAAATGGTTAATTTGACAGCTGTCACAATGTGAGATTATTCGGACACTTTTTTAAGACGAATAAGATGGCGTGTATGACATGTCACAATCGACTTTTGTTATCCCACAATCTGCCTCAACTTTCATATTTCTTATTGCCGCCATATTGGATTTTTCGATTTTTTGAAAGAGCGCAATATTTCCAGTTTAGTGATGTCTCACAACTGCATAAAAGATTAGAGTTTCATCGAAATATCACACTTTCTAAAGTTAGGTCTTATTTATTATTAGTAGGCCATGATTTATTTGTCGCAAAATAACATTAATAAATAATGTATAAAATTCTTTGAATTTTCAATAAAACATGAAATTAAATAACGACCTCTCAACAAGACAGATGTTTTGGGACAAATTCCCAGCTATGAGTGTGTTTAAAATAAAGCCAGAAAAATTGTCATTAATTTAATCAATACTTGAACCTTTGAACAACCTACAATAAAATTACAATTACAATTGATTTACAAATTTGCAAAATGACAGCAAGTGTATTTCCGTTAACACTATTTCTAAACGTATCCAAAACTCTCTGTCTCAGGATTTCTATGGTCGCAGGAGGATCAAACTCGTAGACCTCATTCTTTGTGTGACCCCAGAGGTAGAAATCTAAGGGCGAAAGGTCAGGGGATCTAGGAGGCCAAGATATTGGACCATTTTATGCAATAATTCTTTCATCAAACTGCTCCCTTAAGAAGTTCCTGACTTGAATGGTATTGTGTGCCGGACATCCATCCTGTTGAAACCAGGTTCTTCTGAACTTATCTTCGGTGAGAGTAGCTCGTAAAGCCGGCACAACCTGGTTTCGCAAAAGATCTAGGTACCTCTGTCCGTTTAAGTTATAGTCAAACAAAAATGGTCTTATAAGTCGATTTCCTGCAATGATTAATAATTTATAATACATAGGTGCCCAATTAAAATAGGTAAGTTAGATTAAATTACCAATAATCCCACACCAAACGTTACTTCCAAATCTGGTCTGTAGACGTCTCTCTGCCACTTCGTGAGGGTTTTCTACAGCCCAATGATGAATCAGACCACAAGACATAATTAACAAAATCGGGATTTTCATTACTCATTCTAGTATGCCACTCGCAGAAGCGCATTCGTCTTGGAAAATCAGTTTCCTTAAGTCCTTGAACTATTGTGGGTTTGTATGGATAGTAGTTATTCTTTTTTAACACTCTTTGTACCGTTGATTTTGACACACGAATTTCCCCAAAAGACGATTGTGACATGTCATACACGCCATCTTATTCGTCTTAAAACATTGTCCGAATAATCTCACATTGTGACAGCTATCAAATTAACCATTTCGGATTTACTGGCGAAAAACGAAATCCCCCATTTTTGGTTTTTCGCCGATATTTTCAAAACCAATTGACCGATCGTATATCTGAAACCGGATATCGAATGCTCTAAAGCTTCCTCTAAAACTTTTCCCATTTAACCTTTGCCGTAAGTATAACAGGAGCCGAGATCACTTTATAGAGAAGCGAATTTGGGACATATTGTATATAAAACTATACAAGGAATTATTTTTTGAACAAAGTTCATTGAATATACAAATTGTATGTAAATTAAAATTTAAAAATACATACAGAAAAAGAATTCCTCATGACATAAGTACAAAAAGTTGACTGTGATCATTAATAAATAAAGTTAGTGTACATCAGTACTAATATAATAAAATGCATACAAATTAAGTTTAAATGGAGTCACATTCGCTCCCTCGGTAGCGTAGTTGGTAACGCAGTTCTCTAGCAAAGAACAGATCGTGTTCGAATCCTACTCAAATTCTTTTCTATGTGTATTTTAAATTTTAATTTACATACAATTTATATATATATATATATATATATATATATATATATATATATATTCTACGTAAGGAATGTGTAAAGCAAAATTAATTATTGAATTAAACTGAATCACGTGCTCTTTGCGCAATGAAGTTTAATCTTACATCCAATCAGGTCTGAGATAATTCAGCAACAAACTATCTCATAAGATAATTCAGAAACTTAAAATTTCTTAATCTCTTCATCACGCCTTTGTGCTTAAAAAAGCAGAAAAAGGCGCTCTTTTTCATATTTGATCTCGTATCACGAACTAACCAATAACTTCGTTGCATTTCACGTCCTTGCTACGGTGAAGACCAATGACTTAAACAAGTTTTAATGCAAATACGAGCTTTTACATTTGTATAACTTTTAAATAACAAATTAAAGACTGCATTATATGTATTTCGCAAAAATGTTGCATTATTTTAAATATGCAGAATCTTCAAAACATAAAGGTTGTAGGTAAAGTGAAAGGTATTTAGATACACGAATAAGTACACTAAGGGTGATTTGATGGCAAGATGGCGTATGCTAATTATGTACGATACGTAAGCACCATGAAAACCTACCCGTTTCTATTTTACATGACCACATTATATTACATGTTACCGCAAGTGGGGCGCCCCAAGTATCAAGTTGTGGCACCTCATTATTTCCCATAATTATAACCTTTTTTTCAATAATAAGTTTCAAATAAGATTACGAGAGAGTAATATATAAGTAAAGCGTTTGATTTAAAAAATCTCACAAAGAAGGATGGGCACAGATTAATGTATAGACAAATAGATAGATAAGAATTAAAAGCATCCGGTTTAAAAAACTAAAATGGTTCACAAATTCAGACCTATCTTCATTTAAACACAACTAAAGGAATTACAAGCGTTGACTCTTATTTTTGTACCGCTAAAAATCACCCAGGCTGATCTTTATGGTTCCAAAGGAATCCTCTACCCTTGACACGCGATTTTTTGTGCTACGTCATTTGCGTAATTAACACCAAGCATTCGAATGAACGTTTTACATATTACAAAACAAAAGTTAGGATTTTATTCACGATTCTAATTTTTTGTGACAGTACGAAAGGTAAAATGATGAAAGAGCAACAATAAAAAATATTTGACCTGTGCATTGTGTAATAATATTAAGATCGTATCTGTTGGTAGGCAAAAAAATGACTAGTCATAATTAGAAATATTTGAACTTTGAACGTAGTCATCAAAAACGTGAATGTGACCATTTAGGAGATAACATAAAATAATGCGAGGAAAAGGAAAAATCCTTGACAATTTCTTGTCGGCAAAATATTCATTATCTATTTTAAGGACCTTTAAAACTAACTACATGCATTGCGCAACAACGAACATCTTAAAGTTTTAAAAATAACCCACCCGACTTCTGTTTCGAAAATAACTTGAGATCACGAAGCCCTCTCTCAGTCTTTAAAACTAAAGTAAGAACTGCGATAAAAAAATTCCTTACTTAATAATTTTGTTTATCGCTGCAATCCTTGATTTGAGGTCATCGTATTCTGTTTTTATTATAAGTGTGTGGGAACCGGGACAATTTTATGTGTATTTTTATAAATTGACTTGGCATAATAATCGAATTATACAGAAAAATAAAATGCCTCTATGACTTTAAAAAATCTTAGCAATTGAATTTGAGTGAGTATACGCAAAATAAAAATTAGCATAATTTCGACATAAATTAGCAACAACAGACTACGACGTAACCCTATAGTATTACATACGAGTATGATTGTACATCTTTTTAACCCGATAACCTTGTACTAAATTTGTGTTTAAAAACTGTTACGACCGACAAAGGTCGACATCAGTGTTTTAAAGTTGATTGTTTTTGTTTTCATTTTTTAAATATTCCACAAGGATCCAATCTGTGACCGCTTCTCTTCCTTATAACTTTCATGTTTTATTTTTTTTCGGAATATACAGAACATTGCAGAGAAGATACGTGATCCCGAACTTATTCTAGTTAGGGCACTGCGTCAGCACCATTTACTATTCAACATAAGATAACGAATAACATTGGTATTAAATAAAAATTGACTTCGTTTGTTTATTACTTACTTTTTTTATTTCTAAAACTAATGTACCAATAAAACTGCACCAACCGGTTTTAGATTTGATTCTCGGCTGGACGGTCATAACTTGCATGTTTATAAGGTATGGAGCTACAATAGCAATTTATGCCCTCAACTCCCGCTTGGGACGATACAAAAAATTATAAAGTTTTTATATGGGCAAACACTACCATAAACATAAAGCCGTTAAGACCAAACATTTTTAAGAGACGTCACTGCTTACTATATTTAAGTTTTATTTTAAATATTGAATAATTAGTTAACTCAACTGTTTTTAGTACCCATGACATATCTGACCATTATAGAAAAAACATGAAGAACTTTGCTTTGTAATAACAGGAAGCTACATTTTAGTGAATACAACAGATGTAGATATAAACAATTTATCTTATTAGTGGATTAAACAAATTTTTACGTAATTGAATTCACAAGCGTTAAACACTTATTCTTGCAAAATAAATTCCCAGGTCTGCAAAAAAAAATTTTTTTGAAAATTGTTTTAGTTTTAATAACTGATTTTTATGTAGTTTTTTACGCTAATTTCAAAAATGATATTGGTTTTTTTCTATCACGTAAGGTTTTTCTACAAAATGAGGTAAAACTTTTAGGAAAAATTATGAAAAGGCGACTTGTTTAAATCAGTTGTAGGTCCCCCAGGTACCCTATCTTGAAAAGCGTAATTTGAACTTATTTGCAATAATGCAAATTCAAGAACAAAACAATCGCTAAGTGATTTATCTTGACTAAAAAAAATGAAACTACTCAAATTAAAATCAACGAACTTTGCGCTGCGGTCGTTCAGCCCGTTAATCTACTATTGTGGGAAAGAATCACCAATAAAACCCGCTTTATTTATAAATAAGTAATTGCACAAGTACATTAATAAATCAAATTACACAAAAAAAAACAATGAAAGGGTTAACTATATTACAAAACACCATTAAATCAGGTTAAAGTGCCGTACAGAATATAACATTAAGAGAACATGAATAAAAAGCAGTTTAGTTACACAGAAGCACAATAATAAAAAAAACACATGTAGTCACGCGCACAATTGGGTCATCAATAATCAAAATAAAAATCATAATAGAAATCTTAACACCAAACATGTGGCCCTTTAAAAACCAATCATGCCGGTCTTTAAGTAAATAAGCACATAAAACAATAAAACAAATTACGGTACATATAAAATACAACAGTAAAATTGCACAGTTGGTAAGGTAAAGGCGAGGATAAAAAAAATTGTCAAGGAATTTGCACTTACCCAATTGTTTAGTGACCACTAAAGCACAGAATACTTTAATCAAATTACAATAAAGCAGATGCAAAGAGAAATCAGCTCGCAGGCAAATAATTCTGCTTAAGTAAACTGACAAAAGTCTTACAAGGGTAAGTTATAAATAGATCACCAACATCGTGACCGATATATAAGTTTGAGTGGGTTAGAAAAATACGGTGCTCCCTTCTCACACTCATCTATACAAAATAAAAATTCGAGATGTTTAATGGTCTTGCTTGGGAGTGTGTACCTACTGGCAATTGCCTTTTACAATTAGTAACCAGCCGTATCCTATACCCATTCATCAGCCACCTCTACACAATTATTAATATAACCAACGACCAACAATGCTAATTCGCACAAATACCAGAGTGAGAGGGCCCTGTACTGTCTTTTTATTTTAGCAGATTTCAGCTTAATGAGTCCGCGTACGATACCTTTGGAAGACAATGTTTGGTATTTAATATGTTATCTAGGCTGGTAAAATGATTTGATGCGAGCTTTCAGTGATATAAAAATACATACTTACACTAGAATAAATCTTCCCTTAATTGATCACAGACACAAATAGTTAACCTACGCGATTTAACTTCAAAAAGGGTGACTGTTATTTATAGATTAATATTTGAAACATACTTACAACTAACACTCAAAAGAAAAGGCAAATTAGTGTTGGCTAATTCAAAAGAAAAATGTACACGCAAGAATTATTTTAAAGACAAACTGTTTACAAGGAAGGTATTTAATTAACCCAAAAATCGATCCGGCTCGATTGACTCTCTTAACTGTAACTGCCTTTCCCCCGATTTCAAACTAACTATGTCTACTCCCCAAAAATCAACCCCCGTCTTTCAAAAGTAAAAAAAAAAAACAAGAAACATTATTTTATGTTGGAACAGTTTCATATTAATTATTGCACGACATCTTAATTTTAAAAATATGCATTCGTCTGTAACAACCTTACATTTACGTCTCTCGAGTTTCCAAGTAATTGATCGCGGTCTGCCCAGCCGTAATCAATCGTTAGAGCAATGACATTTTTACATCAAGGGCACGCACAAGAAAAATTCCAATCATTCGTCACGCCCCTTCAGTAAACCATTTTTAACCCTAACATGTGTCTACATACATGTTAGTTACAAACAATCCTACATTCCTTAGATAAAAATATATAAATAACATATTTTGAAAATATTAGCAAATTACGACGTATTATTAAGATATTAAAAATCCACTAATTATCTTTTCTATAGTGGTAACAATGGCGCTTTGACAAACGTTTATTACAGTAATAAAATTTTCGCGGTCTGCTACCTACACAGTATTATTTATTTACAATTTTATTAAACCATTTTAAACATAGGTTAATCTTAAATATAGATTACAAGTCTTTGTAGTGACGTTTCCTTTTTCCTTCAAAACTTCTTTTTGTACTTTTCCTGCTGTAGAGATTTTCTCTTTTTAACATCTAACAATAGTCAGCCATCATGTTAATGTTCCAGCGGCCTTGATACCTGCGTTCCATTTCTTTTATATCTTGATGGAATCGTTCTTCTTGTTCTTCACTAACTGCTCCAAAATTTTTAGCAAAATAGATCAGATAAGAACGAAGGTAATGAACTTTAACACTCATGTTGCAGCCCAACAGCTTGTAGTTATTTAACAGATCGGCAACAATATTCTTGTAGTTTGGGTCTTTTTTATTTCCTAGAAAGCCGCTTACTACTTGTTTAAAAGACTTCAATGCTTTCCTTTCCTGGTTTTCCATTTTCAACTCAAAGTTTTCCTCCTTCATAAGTTTCCTGATGTCAGGGCCCAACAAATACCCCTTCTTTAAGTTTTGCCTCAGATAGGCCGAGAAACTGCTCACAAGGATATCTAAAATACTCTCCATCTTTAGGCAATGCTTTAACGAATTATTTCATCAGTCCCAACTTGATGTGAAATGGCGAAGTACAATATTTTTAGGATACACTAAACTCTCTAGTTTAAAAAATAAAAAGGAGATTTTGTATCCGAACATTCCTTCAGCTATGCGCCCTGTTTCTCATGGAATTGATTTACCTGTACTTAGATGATGTTGATCAGTTGTCTCAAGACAAGGAGCCAAAACTCTTCACACAATCAGAACTAAATGATTTGGTTATAGACTTCCAAAGGATTCAGCCGAGGTTTTAGAGTCAAGGTTGAAAGAAAAACAGCTATTGGCACCTAGAACATCCTTTTCTTGGTACAGGAGTAGAGAAAAAGAATGTGTACCTTTTTTCGAGTGGATGACCTCATTTTTGTATTAATGTTCCTGGGCTGATGGATACATTCAGTATCAAATACGAATCTGATGAATGGAGACTTTTCATTGATTCCTCCAAAAGAAGCCTGAAAGCTGTTCTTCCGCACAATGGCATCCGTACCAGTAGGACATTCCGTTCATTTAATAGAATGTTATGAGTCCCTTGAATTGGTCCTTAACAAGCTTAAGTACTCCGATCATAAGTGGGGCGTTTGTGGGGATCTGAAAGTTATTGCTATGTTACTAGACCAATAGAGTGGCTACACAAAGTTCCCCTGCTTCCTCTGTGAATGGGATAGCCGTGACCGTAAACAACATTATGTTAAAAAGGAATTGTCAGTAAGAAGAAATTTGCATCCTGGAGTTCAGAACGTTGAAAAGGAGACGTAAATCATAGGTATTGCAAAACCAAATGATTTCTTCTTACCTTGAAACCATTGTCTCAGTTCTTCTACACACACAGAACATACTTTATGAGGAGCCCACGGTTTTTCTTTATCCCCCAGATTCATACCAAAATAGGCAAAGTATACATTTTTAACAAATTCAGAAATGTTTCTCTGGTGCTTTTTAACAGTATAAGTCCCACAAATATAGCAGAAACAATCAGGAGAGTTCACACAACCTCTAGAAGCCATTTCTAAACACAAAACTAAATTGCACTTCAACGAATAAACAGTGGAAGTGTGCTCAGCACAGTGGTTGAATCCACACTGGCAGTAGCTTGACCTCGCAGTGGTAAGCAGACAGTGGGAGGAGGAATAGTGGAAGGAGTACTGAGACCGACAGCATACTGGCAGCAAATCTAGTATAAACTGGGATCTACCAGTTTTACTGTACAATTTATTTAGCAAAAGAAAGGCTGATTCATGTTGCCAACCTAAATTTACACTGACTACATTCGTAAGTTATTTATTTAGCTAAAAATGATATATAAAATTATTATTTAGATGTATTACCAAAAGATACAGTTAATACGTATGTTAAAAAACCTTAAAATTAAAAATTCAATGTGTTATTTGCAGGTAAACCAAGGGTGATTTAATACAGGATCCATTTTTTCGTAATAGCTGGACATGTTTGAATTTAAATCATAATATTCTATTTGATGATTTGATAATATTGTCAAGACAAGCTTATTATTATGTTCGTTATTGAGAGAACTCGTATCAACATCTTAATAATTTTTCCTTTTTGGCTTGCCGCCAGAATGTTTCCGTGTGCCTTTTTGGCTTTCCGCCATCTTGTATTCGTATTTAGTTTAACGCCATATGTGTGTCCTTTTGGCTTTCGGCTATCTTGTTTGCGCGATGAAATTTGTTTGTATATCCATAGTCCATAATAAAATGAATATGTAAATTTTCTCAGATTGATCTGTTTCGAGGGTGGCAGCTGTATGTTGCAACTTGTGGTAGAAATTTACCGTAGTCTTTTTGTTTAATATTAGGATATTTAAAATATGTGTAGAATTTTAAATTAAAAAGTTGTTACCGGAAATTGTTATTTTAAAATCGTTATCGAAGTTACGAAAGGAATCAAATTTCATGATGGTTGAAAAGAGTTTTTAAGTAACCTAATATGTATGGGTATAAAGTTGTATCGTGGTTGATAACGAAAGGTTCAGACACATTTAAATATTTGTACATTTTTTAAGTTTACCAATTCGTTTAAGTGTTGTTGTTTCTTGGAGAGTATAGAAAATGTATTTGAATAACAGGGTCTCGTGTTGAAAAACAGGGTGTGGGTCTCGTTGCTAGATATCAAGTCTGTTTCTTTCCTGGGAATTGTCCACTATGTGAAACATTTATGCGGCGATTAAAAAGGATGACGTGATCTTGTGGGGAAATGAGAGTTTTGTTTTTCGTTAGGCAGTCCAAGACGAGGTGGAGATGAAAGAGGTTGGACGCTGGACGTGGGATATGTTCTTGGGGCGTACTGAATTTACTTACCTACCTAAAGTTTTCCCGTTCACCTTTTTCATAAACACTTAAAGTGATTTTAAATTTTTTTTTAAATATAAAACCCTGTATATTATTACATATTTAGATTCTACATACAATTTTAGACACATTTTATATATAATGTCCTATACCTAAGTCTAACCGCGTTTGACAAATTTCAAATTTTTTGTCAAAAATGACGTTTGCAGGCCAAAACATAGGTGGAAATCTTTTCTAAACGAAGTCTTTACCAATTAGTTATGGTTGGTTTCCTTGGAAATGGGGACCTACTCTAATGGACTGTATTGATATTTTTGTAATACATTCATACAGGGTGATCAAAAATGGACAATAAAAAGTAGATTCAAAAAAACCTATAGTCATTTTTAGAGTATTGGTGTGCACCGTTCAATTACCAAAAGGGTCAATCGCACGAGAAATTACTTATACCGCTGTGTAAAGGAAAGGGAGAGTTTAAAGTTATCAATTGTGAGAATTAAGGTAATTACTTTATATATATATATATATATATATATATATATATATATATATATATATATATATATATATATATATATTGTGATTTTAACAGTGTTTTGTTTGTATTCGTCAGGTGGATGAATACGCTTACTTTCGTATAGAGTTTTGCATAAGAACCCTTTAGGCGATTAAGTTAATGTTACAAAAGTGTATTCACCCGCATATTTTATCATATCGTACTGTGCGTTATTTTTATCTTATTCTGAATACTGTATACAAATTTACGTATTGGGAAAATTTGTCAACTTTACGTGTTCGATGATATTGTTATTATACTAATTCTTGTTAATTAAAATTTAAGTTACTTAAGGTATTAGATAATTTTGGGAATTTGAACCTTGAAAGAGTCAACCCGATTTGACTATTAGATTTTACAAAGAAAATTTGCGGTTTACTCTTAATAAAGTGGATTGAATATGTTTTGACAACTGTATCAATACTTTGATTGTTTATTTTAATTGTTATTATTATAATATACGAATAGCATTAATGAATTTGGGAGTATTATTTCGTTATTGAGTGTAATAGTATGTGACCTCATTCCTTTGTCACCACCTTATTATTATTTACGTGGTACCAAATTTAAAAGATACGATATTTAGATCAAGTTACACAGTGATTTATTTGTTTTATGGAAATTTTGATTTGTGCAAATTTACAGCGGCAACGTTCAATTATTTACTTTCATTTTGATGAAAGCTTTAACAAAACAATTTGTGAGAGTTTTCTCTATTAGATTATTTGCTATTTTTATTTTTTTGATATTTTGATATTTTAAGATATGTTTCTTTAAGACTTAACCTAACATAAAAATAGAGTAAATGAGATTAATGACCAATCAGCTGGTCCATAAGCGCCTCATTTTATAGCGATCATGTGCAAATGTTTGGAAGTTTTGTAAGAAGCATCGGACAAGTCTGTTAATTTACTGAATCACTTGATTTTGCGACAAGGGTAAGTAAGTTTTTTTGCTGGTACTTCCGATCTACTTCCATTTTCGCCCTAACAATGTAGGTCCTTTTGACAGATACAGGTTTCGGCGGGGGTTACATCCGTATGTAAGTCCTTTTTACACAAGTTGGCGTTATTTGGCGGAAAGCCAAAACGCATACGAAACAAGATGATAAAAAGGCACACGTAAACAAGATGGCGCATGAAGGTGATACTTAAAAAAACGCCCTGTTGGGAATGGGTGTAGCGTAGGCTTATTTTCTAAATTTCAACCCCGCGGCAAAAGAACTTGCCTGACCAAAATGTCACCCTAAATTTTTGCGTTTTAAGTTAACTTCTTAGTCCAAAAAAATGTTGTAAAAATACGAACATCAAATTTCATTTCGGAGTGAAACATTTTCACTAAATTTGCACGAAACTATAGTATATTATTGATTCTGGTGCCATGCTTTATTATAAGGTTTCCATGATTATCATAACGTCCAAAAATTTTATAATCATCTTCGTGATGATTGTTATAAGGGTTTCGTAATTCCCATGACGTTTTAGTCCAAACATTTTATGAAAAATACGAGCAACAAATTTTATTTGAGAATAATGTCAAATTATAGTATATGATCATTCCGATACCATGATTTGTTGTAAGATTTTCGTGATTTTCATAATGTCAACCCAAAAAATTTATAAAGTATACGAGCAAGAAATTTTATTTTAGGGTAACTAAGATTGTGGTGTTCAATCCGGAAGGTGGAAAGGAGGGTAGAGTATTTACTCTGCAAGATGAACTTGTGTAGCAAGTGAACGAACTGGTATATCTGGGTAGAATGTTTGCTGCAGATGGAGGGCGAGATTGGACGAAGAATCAATGCTGGAAGGAAAGTGATTGGAAGTATGTGGACGATAATGAGAAACGAAAGCATGAGCCTAGCTGCGAAACGAGCAATCTATAATGGCGTGTTTGTCCAGTCAGTACTGTATGTAAGTGAGACATGGGTAAGCCAAAAATAGTACGAAAGAAAAATAAATGCCGTGGGTATGAGATTCCTGAGAAACGCATGTGGTAAAACGACAAGGGACAAGATAAAGAATGACTGCATAATGACAGAGTGTGGCGAGGAAAAGACGATGATGGATAGAAATGAAAGTAGTACATTACGTTGGTTTGGTCACATTGAGAGAATGAACAACACAAGATCAATAAAGCAAGTATATGTGGGTGAGATCAGTGGTAAGGAAAGAAAGATATGGAGTTTTAACAATAAAAGAGATGTTTGAGAGAGACAATGTATGAATCTTGCGGAAGCTAGGGAGGTATGCGGAGGTAGGAAAAGATGGAGAAAGATTGTGAATGAGAAATAAATAAGAGGTAGGGATTGTTTTTCCTATCCCGCAAGGGAATGCGTGAAGGTTAAGTTAAGCAGCACATTATGGTTTCTCAGTAACCCTGATACCATCATTTGTTATGATGTTTCCGTCATTTTCAATACGTTTTAGCACAAAAATTGTATGAAAAATCCGGGAATAAAAACTTTGTTTTGGGGTAGAAAAAATGGCCGCAAATTAGCGCCAAACTGTAATATATGAATCATCCTGGTATCATGACTTCGTTATAGGGTTTTCGTGATTTTCATAAAGTTTAAGCCCAAAAATGTTATAAAAATACGAGCATCCAATTTTAGTTTAGGGTAGTTGCACCGAATTAACACCAAATAAATTAAGGCACGTAAATGATTTCTATACAGTTGTTAACTAAGTACTTGTACGTTCGCCGTGCTAACTTTACGTTAAGCAGACACAGCCCTTAATTTATTGTTAATGATAGGCCCACCAATTTTTTTTTTTTTTTGGTGCCCTCGTAAATTTTTTTATTAGCTTCTTAATTCTACGCCACTGGTAGATATAAAAACTAACGAAATTATAAGTTATCAACACTTGGATGAAGTTCCTACTTTGGGTAGGGGCACTCATAGACGAAGAAACTGCAAAAATTCTAAATTATTAATTCCTGTATGCATCGCTTTCCAAACTTCACTTCAAAGACGTTAACTACAGTGTACGTTACCGATAATTTACACCCGTTATTAGAAGGCCCGGCAGAAAATTGCTTTAACCGCAAAAAATTTGATATTCGTTAGCATTTTATTTAATCCCGTAATAAAGATAGGTGTTCTACAAGGATCAATTTAGCGGCCTATTTTTTATTGATTTTAGTGAAATTGACGATGAATTAATATTGACGTTTTATCCAGGAGTAAATAAAAAGAGTGTTTCTCTAAGGAACGGCTAACCTTTTACTTTCATCTAAATATTATTCATTACTATCACCATCGATTTTTTTACCAAACAAGCATAAACTAATTATTGACGGTAAATTTGTCTGGGTTGTTCTTCGCATAGAATGATTTTCAAATTAGAACCCCACATAATCGTATCAATTGACCCAAATGTTAAAGAGATTTAATGTAGGGTGTGGATATAGACAAACTTATAATTATACGTTCTAAATTTTTATTAAAAAATTACCAACTTGACCTTCAATTTAACTTCTTAACTTATAGTGTACCAATAAATTCCGTACGTGCCAATTTTAAGTTAAAAATATAGTGTTGATGGCTTAATTGCTTTTTAGTAAATTATTTCGCACCATATTTCTAGGCCACTCGTACAATCGTTGCACTCACTGCGGCCTGCATAACAAATGCAATCCTTAATTTAATAGTACATTCCATAAATGCTCTTGAGATATTGACATAATGAACGTCGAGAACTTGAACTACTTGAATAATCGGGTTAACGACAACTGCGTTCAAGCACGCAGTTCAAGTTAAACCCAATTTCAGATAAAATAGTGAAATTTTACTCTTGAGACATTGTTAAAGTACGCACAAATAAAACATTTATTGTCGTTATTTCAGAGAAATTCCCGCAAGTAAAATCATTCATGCATGAAGATTTATAGATTATCCACAACGTTAGTTAACGACGTACAAACACTTGGTGATCTGATCATAATGCAAGAGCTGACAACGTTGGGAAAATAATATAAGCAAATCTAACTAACAAAGAATCGTTTGGTGAATACTAAACAAGTTTTGTGCGAACTTCAACTTAAAAAACAGTTTTATTACATTAAAGTATATTTCCAAGTCCAAGCAGAACAAAGCCGGAGAGTTTTGGAGAAATCGATGAAGCTCGAGTTCAAAGTCAGCAGAAAGCCAGAGTATTTTCTTTTTGTCGATGTATATGTAATAAATTTTATTCTAATACACGATCCAATGATGGAAATGCAAATATGCTGGTTTATTGATGTATATATTTCCAATTTCGAAATGCATTTGAGGTTAGGTATTCAGGAATAAAGACATTGAACTGTATTAAATATTTCTTAGAAATAGATCAACGACGCAGTTTTTGTTTTATTTATAGGAAACTATATTTGTAGGGAAAAAAAAGATATCTGAAATTGAGGTCGATATATATATATATATATATATATATATATATATATATATATATATATATATATATATATATATATATATAATTTTATTGTGTAAAAGGCTTGGCTGTAAGAAATAAGTCAGTCAGTATAATTTATAACAAATATTAAAGAAGCAAATGCCAAACGTGACAAATACAAATGTCCCTCTTTTATTGCTTCTGTCCATAATAGATAAATTAACATCTCTTACGAGATAATGCCATATGTGCGTGGGTATAACAATTTTGTAACATACCTACCCCATGTATATAATTATAGAATATTTTCATTGGTAAAATTATTTAGAAAGTTTTTAATGGAAATAGCTGGTTATCATATAAAATACGAAGTAGTTTTTCTGTAATGGAATATATATATATATATATATATATATATATATACAGGGTGATTTTTAAGTTGATACTTTTTTTTAAACTGTGTATAGAACTAATTAAAATAAACAACTTTTTCAAATAACATTTTTTCGTTTTGCTTTAATTGTTGCTGCTGCCTGTTCTATGCGCCCAATTAATTATTCCCGCGTGTTTACCGGTGTTTATACCCTCACAAAGCATATTCGGGTTGTTATTGAACTGCAAACAATATCTGTGATAAGACGGCTGTTAATTTGACAGGGATACTGGTGATTTAAGAGAACTTCGTGGAGGGCATGTAGCAAGACCGGGACAACCTGTGAATATGCAGAATGAAGAACAAATTTTGAATATTGTTGAGGAAGATCAATCGATAAGTACTAGAGAAATTGCACGTGAGGTCGGTGTAAGTCAAACAAAGGTGTGGAAAACATTGCGGGAAAATCAGTTGCACCCATTTCACGTTCAACGTGTACACGCGCTACTTCCTCAAGACCATCCCCGTAGAGTTGAGTTCTGTGCATGGCTTTTACAAAACAATGCAGATCATTTGAATTTTACAAGAAAAATTTTGTGCGTGGACGAGGCAATATTCGCCAGAAATGGAATCAATAATTTCCGCAATACTCATGTTCGGTCATTTGAAAATTCCCATGCTATACGGAGATCAAGTTTTCAAAAAAGATTTTCCGTAAATGTTTGGGCTGGAATTGTAAATGGAATACTCATTGGTCCGCACATTTTGCCAAACCGTTTAACGGGCGAGAATTATCTGATTTTTTGGGAAAATCATCTACCTAATCTGCTGGAAGAATTGCCATTGGATATAAGGCAAAACATGTGGCTTCTACAAGACGAGAAGTGCGGGAGTTCTTGGATTATACTTTTCCAAACAGGTGGATTGATCGAAATGGGCCAGGAGCGTGGCCACCTCGCTCACCAGACCTTACACCATGCGATTTTTTTCTGTGGGGTTACATGAAAGCGTTAGTTTTTAAAACACCGGTAAACACGCGGGAAGGATGAATTGGGCGCATAGAACAGGCAGCAGCAACAATTAAAACAAAACGAATTTCGTTCTTACGCGCTGTCACCGAACAGTGGTTACATCGCGCACAGTGTTGTGTAGAACAGAATGGTGACAACATTGAACATGTCCTTTGAAATAGAACTTAACTGCTTATTCCTTTAAAACGAAATATCTCTTTTATTTTTGAGTTAATTAAAAAATGTTATTTGAAAAAGTTGTTTATTTTAATTAGTTTTATACGCAGTTTAAAAAAGCATCAACTTAAAATCACCCTGTATATATATATATATATATATATATATATATATATATACAGGGTGATTTTGTCATTGTATTAGAAGTTTGTCGAGAAAGGAAAAGATACGATTCTGAGATGGGGATCGACATGGTGTCAAAAGACCTACTAAATAAAAATATTTGCAAGAAAGTGACACTTTTGGTTATACCGGAAGTAGACGTCATCTTTCTTACTTTAAATAGAATAACGCATTTTTTTTTATTGTATATAAAACTTTACGTTTAATTTGTTCAAAGTACCATAGACCTAAAATTTATATTTTTAAAAATATAAATTATGTAATGAAAAATTTTACAGTAACCCCTTGATATTAAAATCCAACTGTCTTTGGTATTTATTAAAATTATATTTTGAAATTTTGTATAGATAATAAGTAAACATTGGTATACAAGATAGTACGATTAATTATTAATTTTTATGCACAGGGTTTTTGTAAACGTGCCTCCATCTTGTAAAACTTTAGTCGTAAATAACTCCATATTTTTTAATAGAACACCCTTTATGTTATTAATGCAGTCGATGTGGATTTGAATTTTATTTCAATTGGTATTTAGGTTTCCTATACATAAAATTCAGCGTTTTTCTAAATAATTAGAAATTTTGTTGAATTTTTATATTAAAATGTTAAAGCAAGTAAAGTAGATGGCTATGGTCACTAAACCAGATGCACTTGTTTGAAGAAATGACCAAATATTAAGCCACATCTGTCAATTCACGACTTGCCATCTATAAAATGTTAGTTTTGGGAATATGGTAAATAATTATTCAAATTCTGACATAATAAATTTATTTGCCATTTATGGACAGTGCGGAAAAATAATTAGCATAACTCGTAGAACATTTAATGAAAAGTATCCTCAATTGCCGCAAATTAACAATAATTAATTTTGAAAAATTGTTAGACATTTGAAACCGGAAAAACGGAGAGAATATTACCCAATCCTATAACATCCAATGCAGATACCAAAGTAAATATTTTGGGATATTTTCATGCATACCCTAGACGATTTTCCGCAGTGGAATTAGGCATTACGTATAGTTCCATTCAAAAATCATTAACACGTTCGCACCGACGTGTCCCACCGGTGGCCCACGGTACAATTTATATCTAGCCGTCGGCGGCCACCAGTGGGACACTGACTAGAACAAGTTATATGTACTTTAAATTTGTAACGACAACCGCAAAGTTTATAATATTGAGTATACGGCTCCAGTAATGATACAGGATACTTAGTGTTATACCGGCTGCGCATTCGTCAATAAGTGTGGAAATTATTGTTGATTAAATGAAAGAAACTTTATTTTGGTATTTTATTGAAAATTTTCTTAAAATTACAGTAAACAAATTCTTTTTAAAATAGAGTTAAAAGTATTATAAAAAAACACAAATCCAAATTTTGCAACACAACAAAAAAAATGGTCCCAACATAACAATAAGTAAATTCTTAGACCATAAAGTAATGTAAAAGTAACATAAAAAAAACACAAAGTTAAATATTGTAAACTATACGTATAATCTAGATTACTATGTATGAATATCGTTAAAGCATGGTAAACATAAAGTAGGCTTGGTTGGGCAATTTCCGCAAAAAGTTGTTACTTTTTTAGTTTTATTTCTTGCTTCTTTTAGACCCCTTTCTTGTTGTATTTTTGTATAGCAATTTGTGCACCGTTTTCTGCAACTTCTGGCCGATCCGTCATATTTTAGTAGTTTGTGTCCTATAAATCCTTTATTCTTTTTTGGTTTTTTCTTTGGAGTTGGCCCATCTTGTTCTTCCTCCGCCTCCAGAATTATGTTTTCATTATTTGTTTCGGACTCTAGTAAGCCTCGTATTATCTTCTCCCGAATATGAAGAATGTCCTTTTTAGTATTTCTGCCAAAATTGTTGTATACAGTCTTAAGTATTTACTACACACGTACCAAGAAGCACTTCAAATATAACTTTTTTATACCATTTGAGAGTTTTCCGAAGGCATGACATTTGGTCTGAAACGTCTACTCCCTTTTTCGCCTTGTTATAGGCTATAACAGCTAGTGGTTTTAAACCATTATCTCCATTTCGAGTTTTCCGCCCTGTTTCATTTAGTTCGGGTGTATGGCTGAGGACGGTACTAATCATTAGCACAGGACGTTTGTCAACCCACTTCAGTACTCCTACTCCGTGCTGGTTTTGTTGACCATATACTTCACCTCTTTTTAGTTTTTTTTGGCAGACACTTTTCGGGTTTCCCTTTCTGTTTGACCTCAAAGTACCGCAGACATAAGTTTTAGATAATAGCAGATCTCTGGAAAACTGCACACTACTATAGTAATTGTCAATATATAAAGTCCTACCTTTGCCTAGCAACTCACTTAAAAGTTCCATACAAATATTAAAAGTATGGCCTCGGCTATTGGGAAGACCTGTATGATTTTTTCCTGCATATATTCGGAGGTCAAAGGTATATCCCTCCGGCGTGCAAACCTTGTAGATCTTCACTCCATATTTATGAGTTTTAACTGGGAGATATTATCGAAACAATAATCTCCCCTCAAGGCACCATACTTTCATCGATCACTATACTTTATCAGGAAAAATAGTATTTTTGAACTGCTGACATATCATCTCTGTTACTTTTCTTAATTTGAAGAGTCCATCTTCACGAGCAATAGGATTTTCATTGTCAGCCAAATGGAAAAATTTTAGAATGCAGTCAAACCTGTCACGTTTCATTATATCTGGGATTAACTTGTGTCCAAAAAGATCATTTTTTGTCCAATAGAGTCGCATTTTCGGGAGATGGTTGATGCCCATTATGAACAGAATTGCCAAAATTTTTTATTTCATTTCTGCCAGTGTCTTGCCATTGTCGAAATATAGATCGGGCTCGAAGTTGATGTGATCTAATATACTGAGCTGCATAGCGATTAGTTTCAGTAACTATAATGTCTAAAACCTCGTCCGTTACAAATTGTCTGTATATAGCATATGTATTTGTTAAGTCTATAGTGTGCATTTTTAAGCCTTTCTGTCCAGAAAAATGAAAATCTACAGGTATATCAGTACATGGTTGCCATCTTTCGACTTCTTGTGAATCGTGTTCTTGCAGATCCTGTTGTGTGACTTCAATTTCTTCACAGTTATCCCTCTCTTGGTTTTCCTCTCCAGAATCGGTGTCTTCGTCTTTCTCGCTTTCAAAATCTACATCAGAAGGAACGTAAGACTCACTAGAATCTTCGTATGGCTCGTTTTCTTCTGAAGAGGAAGAACTTGAGGATAATCTGTACCAACTAGATTGACGTCTACTGGATAAGGCCACAGCTGTATCTTGTTCATTGGCCGTAGATAGTTGATCGAAGTTTGAAGGATTTGCGGAATATTGTTGATCCTGATATCTGTTAGATAAGGCCACGGCTGGATCTTCGTCATTTGATGTGGATAGTTGATCGCTGAAATTTGGATGAGTTTCGGAACAGGGTTAGTCTTGAGATACCAAAGAAAGAATTTTTTTTCCTCTTGATGTCATTTCATAAACTTTTAGCTACTATCTGAAACAAAGCATTCAATAAGCAAATAATTTAAAAAATTTTATCCGGTGGCCACTGGTGTGACACGACGGTCCAACAACTAAATTTTACCTGTGGCCGACGTGTCCCACCCGTGGCCCACCACAAAAAATTGGGTAAAAAGCAAAAAAAAAACATCAATATCAAGTGTAAACTTAATTTATTTTACAATATTAACACAACTTACAAACAAGATGCTGAAAAAAAATTTTAGGCCTATTGTAGTTAGGTTATAATTTGTTATCGTCGCGAACGTGTTAAAAAGCATTCAATGCGAAATTTGTTGCCATGCAAGAAATGCAATTTGTAGACTACGCAAGAAGGAATTTATTTTGCGAAAGCATGTTAATTCATTGTCAAGAAGACAAGAAGAAATAAATTATTTGGAGTGATGGGCAAAATTTTCGAACGATGGAATTTTTAACTTAAAAAATTTACACTTTTGGTCCAATAAAAATCCCCATGGTTCCCAATATGCGTTCAACGTTAATGTGTTTTAACGAGAAATACTCTTTTCTTTTTTTTTTTATGATTGTGGATCTGAACAGGCTAAGTTTGGCCTATCGTGCTAAAGCACTCAGGAACACTTAGGAGGATGGATAGAGGAATAATGAATTACCAATTACCTATGAACAGCTACCTTAAATTTTCTCATATCATAAGTGAGAGGAAAACAGGAACTAGGAAGATCATTCCAGAGCTTAGAAGCCGTGTAGAAAAATGTGGATTATGCCCGTTTGGTACGATAAGTGGAGTACTGCATACTGATGATGTGAATGAGCGAACTGAGTGTTTCTCGCAAAGATAGCCCGAGATGGTATCAAAGAATATAATTCAGCAGCACAATAGCCGTTGTAATAACGATAATACAAAGAAAGAGCTGAAACCATCCTTCTATGCTCAAGGGGCTGTATGTGAGAAGCTAAGGACGTGTCATTTATAAGCTTAATCGCTCTCTTTTGAATACGATCAACGATATCGAGAGCGTACTGGGGAGCACTAACCCAGAGATGAGAATTATATTCCAGATGAGGCCGAATTAATAAGCCACTTAATAAGTACAGATTATGCTATTATCAACTTGATGGAGCGCCAAGCCACTGCACTGGAGAAGTTACTAATGAACTATACCGTATGTTTGAAGATAGATGCATAAGGCGATTGGGTCCTTTTAAGTATCCTGCCAGATCGCCAGACTTAACGCCTTTAGACTTTTATCTTTGGGGTAGAATAAAAAATAAAAGTTTTTGCACGTAAAGTTAACAACAAAGAAGATTTGATAAACAGAATTCACGAAGCATTTGCAGGCTTAGAGGCGCAAGAGATTCAAAAAGCTACAACCAAAGCAGTCTTCAAAAGAATAAATATGTGCCTTAGAGTTAATGAAGAACATTTTGAACAATTACTTTAGACGATAAATTTGTTTTAAATATTTTCAATTACCTTGTTTGTACTTGTTACATGGTTATTATTTATTATTTTTGTTGTATATCTTCATAAATTTAGTACTGTTAATTAACGGCTTAATGTTATGCTTAATATTTTGTTGCACTGTCTATAAGCGGCAAATAAATTTATTATTTATTAATTATTTCTTCTTTACACTAACTTAATAACCAATACAATACAGCAATTTACCACTATCTAATGTTATAACACAACTTAAATAATAAATTGACAAACATGCATAGCTCAACATTTTAATTGTTTATTTAAACAAGTACGTTGGGTTTTAATACCAATGCTATCTACACTTTACTTGCTTTAACATTTTAATATCAAAAATTCAACAAAATTTCTAATTATTTAGAAAACGCTTAACTTTAGGTATAGGAAACCTAAATACCAATTGCAAGAAAATTCAAATCTACATCGTCTGCATTAATAACATAAAGGATGTTCTATTTAAATATACAGACTTATTTACGTTTAAAGTTTTATACGATGGAGGCATGTTTACAAAAACCCTGTGCATAAGAATTAATAATTAATCGTACTAACTTGTATAGCAAACTTTACTTATTATCTATGCAAAATTTCAAAATATAATTTTAATAAATACCAGAGGTGTTTGGATTTTAATATCAAGCGGTTATTGTCAAATTTTTCATTAACCCTAGAATCACACCGTGAAAGATTTGGGCATGAATCACACCGTGGGATTGCCGGCAACCCATACTTAAAAAATCGGTTTTGGCCTTATGCGATCAATAAAACACTTGTAGTTTATTTTGCACATATAATGGACTATATCAAAACAAAAAAAAATATATTGCACTCTTGAAACTATAAGTCAATAAAAAATTGGAAAAATAGAAAACGTGTAAAAATAACATACAAAAATCGTGTTCTATCTTCTTGGTAACTTATAAACTTACAAAAACTCTATAAAATTTAAGAAAAGTAAATTGTAACTTTAAAATTTAAATAAACAACTAAAAAAAATACTAAAGAAGTCACTTAAAAATTTTGTTTTATTTCTTTTTCGCAGTATTGGCAAATACTAAGCCTATGTTCCGCACAAAGACTTCTTGAACAAAGTGTACACAACGTCTGTCCCTTTCGATCTTTTTTTCTGGGACAATAAGCACATCGTCCTGGTTTGGAAGAAGCTGCCCTAGCTGGAGTTTCTTCTTCAATTCCAAGAATTCCTCTTATGGACATATGTAATTCTTTAGGAAGTCGTTGAGAGTTAACTCTTGTCGTGAGGTGCTCCTCCACTAATGCAAAATCAAGCTTCTTCAAGTAGTCGCTTCTTTTCGGCCTTCGTCCAACTCGTTGAACTTGTGGACTACCAATGAGTTAATTCCTGCGGCGTCAAGTATCCCAAAAAATATTCGTAATGGCCACCTACGAGTTTTTCTTGCGACCGTTGCAGAATGGCACAGCTGGTCAAAGGAGTCAATACCACCTTTGCTGCTATTATAAAATAGGATAATTTCAAGTTTGTTTGACTCAGCGTCGATTAATCCTTGATCGTGCATTGTCGACAACAGCACTACGTTCTTGGTCTTTCTAAGAACAAACGAAACTAATGTTGATATTTCATCAAATACGAACTGACAAGAAGAAACCGGTTTGCCTTTAGTTTCAAGTAACTGCATTGGAATATCTGGTTTATTCTTCCGCATTGTTCCAACAATAGTAAGTTTTTTACTAGCTAATTCATTGGCCAGTGAGTATGATGCATGGTTATATTTCTGTTGCTTCCTTGAATACCGTCTGACAACTGTAAAACATATTAGGTTGGAATAGGTTTATCAGAATCTCTCTCTTCTTTTCCTAAGTATGGAATTGCAGAAGACATATATGAAGTTTTGGCGTCACACATTATTACAATTTTTATCCCGTATTTGTCTGGTTTCCTGGGCAGGTACATCTTGAAGGGGCATCTCTCCTCTAAAACTGAATAGTTGCTCATCAATTGTTACGTATTCCGAAGGAACATAATTAGAGTTACAATTACTGATGAAAATATCCCAAATTTCTCTAATTGCTGAGAACTTATCATTAACGACTCGTTCAGGGCAGTTAATTAACAAATCAAAACGATTTTTGCTCATTGTGGACCTAAACTGTGGTGGTCCTAGCACTTTGGACCACATATCAATAGTTGTAAGATGGGCATCTTTCAGAACTCCGCTTAGATATAGCAGACCAAATAAAGCACGTAATTCTGTTACGTGGGTAGAAACTAAATAACTCAGGCATGCATTTTTATATTTTATTTTCTGTCGCTCGATTTCTTGGTTTGGATGCAAGACAATTTTGTCCACCATTTCATCTGTTATGAATAATTTCCAAGTCTCTTTTATAGTCTTTGCATTTTTAGCATAACCTTTAGGACCAGGTAGACGAATCACAAGATTTTTCTTAGGCGTTCTTGATTTCTTCGAACTGTTTAATACCACTTATGTCCATTTTTACCATATACTACTTTCCTTTGAGGCACATCATCTTCCGTTTCGGATTCTGCGTTCAGTTCATCGTCCACTCTATCGTCCGTTATAATGCAGTTCTCCTCCTCGCTCTCTTCGTCTTCATCACTACTGGAGAATGTCCCTCTTGTAACGCGAGCAAAAATGTAGTTTCAGCAAGACGGCTGCCCAGCTCATTTTTTATTGGTACCCAGGACACAGTAAATCAACTATTTCCCAACAGATGGATTGGCAGAGGAAGAATAGTGGCGTGCCCGCAAAGATCACCAGATTGTACGTCCCTAGATTTTTTCCTTTGGAGTCGGATGAAGCATATTGTTTATAAAGAAAATCCAAGAACGAGAGATGATATGAAGCTGAGAATTCGCAATGCTTGCCTTTGATTAAGTATTGAAGAAGTACTTAGAGCTACTGACACAGTGTAACTAGAAGAGTTTAGCATTGTAGAGAAAACCACTCAGGATGCTGACTTTTCCTAGAAATTATATCATCATTCAGTTCTTTATTACGGAGTTTTTAATAATTTTTTTTAAACCAACTCTCTACGACTCACCGTTCTTTAAAAAAAATACTGATACGGGTGGTCTCATTCACCTTGTATACGATACAATGGAGGTTGACAGAATAAAATCACTTGTGTATCTACAATTATAGCAGAGTTTTTTTTCGGTTTTAATCCCAATCCATATATTCAGTATATAGAAGGATTAAATAGCACCCCTACATTTGATTTTACTCTAGCGCTAAGTTCCGTAAAATAAATAAGTGCTGCATAAAATAAATTGTTTCCATTGCGTCATTGGTTAGCTATCATAATGTAATGTAGTTCCAATACCTCAAATGATTTGAAAATTAAATTACGTGGTTATATTATATATATATATATATATATATATATATATATATATATATATATATATTTTATTTTATTTGCTAATCTTTACAATTTTGCAAATTATTCTATTTTACCTATTAACATGTTTCATTGATCCCTCTCCCCTTAGTTGTTTTCTCCTTTTCCATGTTTCCTCCATCCATTCCGCTCCCCCTCCCTTTTCCTCAAGTATTTCTTTTACACTCCTATCCTCCTCCCTTAACTCCCTACACTCTTCTGTCATATGCCTTATATTCTCCAATACTTGTTTCCCCACTCTTCATTACCGCATCTGAACCTCGCTATCATTTGTTTCTTTCCATTCTTCCCTTTTCCTTTCAGATATTCTGGTATCTAATCTCTTTTAATCTTTTTTGTAATTTTCATTGTATTTTGCTTCTCTTATTTTTACCCATCTTTCTTGCTTTTGGACATCCCTGTTCCTTCTTATCACATATAATAAATAAAAATCGTATGCTTTTTTTTACGATGCCACACAGCCAACTGTTTTTAACGCTTTTATTCAACTCACTTTGTCTGCCCGGTTCAAATCTTGTAATTGAATTTTCAACAACATTCTGATCTCTGATTTAGCTGAAATTTGGCATACATGCGTGCTCTTGATGGCAATACACGAATATGTGTTTGTTGCTTTGACTTTTGCGGGCAAATTTGACCAAATACGGTCGAAATTTTTGTTTATAAAGCTAGGGCATAGAAATTTTTACTTAAGCTTTTCGGATAATACCGTGCACAAAAATATGCGACAAGTTGAGTTTCAAGGTCAGGGGACTGCGTTGCGCCCAGATTTGGCCAAATATAGTCGAAAGTTTTGTTTATAAAGCTAGGGCCTTGAAATTCAGGACTTAAGCTTTTAGCATAAGACCATGCTCAAAAATATACGACAAGTTGAGTTCATAATCAGGGGGCTGCGCCTGGGGGGCTCAAAGTATTGCATTCGGTCAAAAACAAAATCAACTATTTTCCGATCTCCGGTTGAGCTGAATTTCGGCATACATGTCTATATTGGCCAAGTAAGTTCGAAATTTTTGTTTATAAAACTAGAGTCTTGAAAAATTGAGTTTCTTTCTTTGTTGGAACTTACACCCAAGCGACTACATGAGCATACATGGTATCTTATACTTATAACAAAGCTTATCAACACCTACATTCAAACAATGAAGTGCAAGGTACTACAAAGAGCGCCACACACTTTTATTTTTAGTCAAAAAATTTTTTGATGTTACTGGATAGATAAAAAAATTATTTTATTCTTTTTAGTAAATATGGAAATAAAAGCGTTTTTTAAACATGTTTTTTTTTTTAATTATTTTTATTTCATTTAAAAAATGTTAGTTTAAACCTAAACCTGGAAAACATTGAATTATTTAATCGAATTCAACCATCACATAAAAAAGATAATTATGCACGCTTTATTTATTAAGACCAAAACTCAGAATGTTATTTGCGTTCGAAACTAGAGCAAAACAATCTTTTTTCAAAGTATTTGGCGAAACATGTTATCTTATAAACATCTAACAAAAAGCAAATCAAATGGAAAGCTTCAATGTCCCTTTACGGCCATTCCGATCCAAATGTTTTTTACAGCGCCATCTACACATCGAAATATTAATAATCAATGTATACAATGAACAAAGCTATACGTTAGATCGCTTTTTTCACAGAATTAATTTTTTTTGCAAACAATGATTATTATTTTAGACGTTATATATTTTTGTTAATAATTAACATTATGCAGGGTAGGTAAACAAAAAAATTGGATAGGGTTACATAATTGACCAGTTTATCTGAATATGAGGGAACCTATATAATGGACGTATTTTGGATATTTTACAGTTTTACTTCACATTAAAACTACCTATGGTCTGTATTTTATCACGCAACCTTTTTAACTGGTAAGTTACGAAATGATGCACAATATTGTCCATTTTATCCTAAATATTTAAATGTTTGTCGAGCAGAACAAGAACATTTTCATAAAATTGAATGAAACGACTCCCTTTCCCTACTTTTATTTTGTTAGCAAGTCACCCATTCCGAGGGGTGGTTAAGTTATATACATATGTGAACACATTCTTTAAAATCGATTGAAACCTTTATAAATCAGTACAAATCCAAATAATTCCTTTTAAATTCAAATAAATCATTTTTAAATCAAAGTAAATTATTTGAAATTTTTTAATCAGTTAAAATCACATTAATTCTATTTAAATCTGGTTACAACCGCTTTCAATATTTTAGATCTTAAAACTAATCTCAATAAAGAACCCTTTCAAATTAACATTGGGCCCAAATTTTAAGTTGCTTTAAGGCGAAATTAGTGAGTTTTTGTATCAATGACTTCTAGGTTCAGTTTTTTGTTGTATTTATGGCAATTTCCCATGCGGGAGGCGCTTATTTTTCAACTTATTAAAAGATTAGCTCTCTCTCCATTTTGTTCTGTTCAAAATTTTAGCTCCATCGGTGCTATGTTAACCGCTTCCAAACATTGTGCTAGGATTGTGCAACCATGTGCCATAACTTTTTTTGACCCAACTAAAAAACCAAGCTGCAATTCGAAAAGAAGACAGTTTTTTTCACTAGTGTGGCCATTTTCTTTTATCGTTAAAACACAAGTTGTGCTGGATTGTGCTAGTTGTTTACGAAAATAGGCAACATTGTAAAAGCAAAAACAATAATGTATGTCAAACAGACGTTTAAAACTTCATGACGGACAGAAGATTAACTTAAAAATTAAAAGAAATGAAATAATTTTTTTAGGGTAACTGTGCAACTTCTTTCATACGTTCATAACGAAAACAGGCAACATTGTGAAAACAAAAACAATAATCTATGTCAAAATGGCGTTTAAAACTTCATGTCAGATAGAGATTAGTAGACATTCCAAAGCCGCCCGCTTCTATAAGATATCAATAATACAGTTTAACCATTTTCATTCATATTAATTATCTTTTAGACTTACCTTGCGTTATATTAAGAAACTTTATAAAGAAAAGTTACGTAAAATTAAATTTTCTTTAAAAAATATATCTACACTTTTTCTTATAAAATTAATCGTTATTCAGATATTGAAAAATTTGAAGTAACACCTAATTTCTACCTTAGAAATTTTTTGGCGCTAAATTAGGCGCCATATCAAAAAATTGCATAGAACATAATTGATATGTTTAAGATTTATTGCAAGGTATTTTTATATTTTTGAAATATACAGCTGCTTTAGAAATATTTGATAAAAACCAAAAGCTGATCCTAAAAATTTGTATTTCAATATCACCCAATGTTTTGGTAAACAAGTAAATTTTACAAAATTTAAAAAAACTAAATCATAATCGGTTCATCCGTTTAGGAACTGCGATGTCACAGACGGATATAGTTCATAAAATGAAAACTTTCAGATTAACGCGTATATTCACACTATTCATCAGACATACCTTTCTCATTCTAACACTTGCCATTTGAGGTAGAACGTAGAGACTTCCAGAGGTAGCCTAAAATGGTTAATTACTACATTTTACCTCAAATGACATTGGAAGAATATACAGTCTGACGTTAAACTTATAGCGCCTCTTTTGGTCGGAGGTTTAAAAATTTTCTTGAATCATAGCTAAGAACTTTCTCGATTCACCTTTGAAACAAAAAAGACTAAATCAAAATCGGTTCATCCGTCTGGAAGCTAAGATGCCACAGGCACACACAGATACACACTCTCTTTTTTCGTCGGGGGTTGACGTAATAAAAATATAACATGGCCAATTTTATTTAAAACAACAAACGGAAACTGTTCTATAGTGTGCTACATTTGCGCTGTCTCCAGACCTTCCGATCCTGTTCTGAACGCACCTATTTTAATCCCATCATGCATACATGCTTAACGTATGTATGTATGTTGGGAATCCATCACTCTGGCTGAAACAGCGTGAAAGGCTCAAGCAGTACGTTTTTTAATATCACAATTTTTTTGCGTGAAAAAAGTACCTAATTGGGCCAATTTTTTTTTTCTCAAACGAACATTAAAACTGTACCACAATGTGCTAGGTTTTGTTGTAAAACTTCTTGCACGTGTGTTTTTTTCGAAAAATAAGCATACCCATTTTCTATAGCTTGTATGTATTACCCTCAATTTCGGTGAAAATTATTACCATGGTTTAATGACAACGACAAATTAATTATTTTCAAGAGAGCTGCGAACTTTTAAAGGTTGCCGTAATTACTAATAAAATGTTGCGATTTTGACTTGCCGCCATTAATATAAAATAAGATATATTTAAATCATTTGAAAATCTGTAGATCCTACATATACGCATACACGCACACACACACGTGCGTACGTGTAGGTACGTACGTGCGCGCGAACGTGTGTGGGGAAGGGGGCGTGTGTGTAGGTGTGGTGGGCGTGTGTGCAGGTATGGTGGGCGTATGTGTAAGTTTTTTTCACAAACAATTGTTTGTAATAACAATGTGTGATATTAACATACTGATTTCAGTACATGACACCATCAAACTAACCCAATTGCGGCTTGGAGACATTCAAGAAAGTGTGTAATTTTCCACAGTTACGTATATTTCGCCTAACATCATTACATTTCCTAGTACTTCCTTATATTTGCTTGAGTTTCCCCTAGTACTTTCACTTCATTATCGTAACCGTTGGTAATAAATTGAATTTTTGTTATTCAGTCTGGCAACATTGGTGTTCCAATCTCAAAATCGATCTTGCCTAAGTCAGTAAACCGTTAAACTTTTTTAATTGTCGCCACTGATTTTTCATACATTTGCCGACAACTTAACTTAAAATATAATAGTGTCGCCAACCAAATTTTGAAAAATTTTATTCCAAATTTTTTTTTATAACTAGTCCAAAAACGATGGTTTTGTGAGTATTCGCAGGTGAAGGTCGATACGGCGCAATACTTGTTTCTGGTGTATTGTTACAAATAACTATTGTATTATAAGGGGTATTTTGAGATATACACCTCTCTCTATTTTAGTAAAACAATCCAGTCACTAGGAGACAGATCAGGCGAATGTGGGCAATGAGTTATTAATTTGACGTTTTAACTATTCAAAAATTATGTAGTTTGTTGTGCTGTGTACGCACTTGCATTGTCATGATTCAGAAGGATTCGCTTGTTTATATTGTTTTTTCTAATTTCCCCGATCACCTGGGAGAGACAAATTGAAGGACACCAATCAACAGCAACTGTTCTTCGATTCTCCAATGCAACAGTTGCAACATGACCGGTTTTTCCGAAAAAACAAGCAATTATTTTCTTTGAAACGTTTTTTTTTTGTTTAGGTTCATACAAAATTTGAACGACCATGGTCAAATTTTGTAAGCATTTTCCTTGCACCATTTGACACGTGCTTTTTTTTGAGCTTCTGTCAAGACTGTGAGGAATCCAACGACTATAAAGCTTCCTGACATTTAAATGTTTCAAAATGGTATGTATTTGTTTCGCCGCAATGCCTAAGGATGTCTGTATCTCACTGTATGTTGCAAGTGGATCTGATAAAATCATTTCGTACACAGCATCAATATTCTTTGCGACAACAAACGTACATGGTTGACCCTCGCGAAAATCGTCATCAAAAGTAGATCTTCCACTCTATTTGTAGACCATGGTTTTCGACGGCGCTTCATCGCCAAACAACAACTTTAGTTTCTCCACACATTGCTGTGGCGTTAAATCGTATAGAAAATCACAATTCGAAATATTCATTTTTTCACAAACTTACTACTTTTAAAATTCCACTGAAATGAAACTGCTCTGTTTACAATTAAACTGTCAGTTGTACTAAGGGTGTAAAATGTCAAATTTTACGATTATGACAATCGCAGAACCTTAGCATTGCATTCCGCGAATTTACGCAGTGATCCTCGTATATTTCGATTGAAGCCATTCTCAAAGTCAAAAACAAAAAACGCTTCTTTGATAATTATAGCAAGCTTATTCTTTGCGTTTTCATATTTTATAAATTTTCTTATTATTTTAAATGTTTAGTAACAATTTTCTTTTCTTGCTAAGGAGCGTTTAAAGCCTGTAAAATTTGATTTTAAATAAACAATTTTAACCTAAAAAATGATAACTATTTTTAATTGTGAATATAAGTCGTGAAAGCTATTATTTTGATATAACCATCTTGTACGCTGCTAATCATTTCTAATTTGTAAAGTATCATACCTGTTTAGTCAAAAAACGTATTAATTATAATCGACCACATTTTTAATGTCATTTTTAAACATCACTTTAAAATTCTTATTAATGAATGTTCGGTTAACGTAGCTTTGATAGTGGATACAGATTTAAAAAGCCGAAACATGAAAGCATAAAAATTTTTAACATCTTAATTAAACGTTGTGGGAAGACTTTTAGAGTTATTCCGTTTTTTTTTTGACATTTCATGTTATAAAATTGTTTGAAATTTGCTCGGAAATTTATTCATAAGTTTTCCACTAGTTAAACATTCGAAAAATATATAATTATCGTCTAATATTTATTATTATTTTGAATAGCGCTACAAGATTTGTATTCTTATCTTTTTTATTTAATCGTCAGAACTCTTTAAAACTCATTGCTGTTGGGAAAAGAGCTAGAACCCAATCCGATGTATTGAAACTTTGTCAAATTGGGTATCAACGTCACAGTGATGTGAGTGAACATAGTCGAGTAATTTTTGAACAATGTGATTTAAACATGTGTATAATTAGGAGCTAATTATGCGCTATTTGCGCCGTCGAGTTAAATTTTTCGCCCCAATAGGAAATTAATTGTAGCAAACATTCTATTAACACAGCTAACTTCACGAAGCCGCGAATTTCTAGACAAACCTATTTTTCTCATGCAATAATAAGGCGCCAATTATGCGCCGTTTTGCGCCCCATTGGAAATAAGTTATTGCAATTGCTTTATGAATAAATTAGTCTTTCCTATATGCGCCGTTAAAGTAAAATTTTTCCGCGAAAACAAATTACATCGGCACGGATTAATTTCACAGCTAAATCAATTTGTTCTATTGCAGTAAGTTAGGCGCTAATTACGTGCCGTTTTGCACCGTAAACATACCTATTTTGATCCCCTACAAGGAACAAATTAGTGCAAGAACTACATCGGTAGAGCGAACTTTGCAGTCGTGAACGTATGTAGAAAACTAGTGTTTTCTTGTGCGTTAATTAGGTCCTAATTATAGGTCGTTTTTAAAAGTTTACCCAATCGTTTTGATTAATTGTGCTCTTTATTAAGTTCGTAAAGTTTGGTTACTCAACTAGGTTCCGTTTTAATTAAGCTGTGGGCTTATCAGTTCTTGGAAGTAGCATGTGAAACTTATAGCTTGCATTTTTTTTTTTTTTGATACCACGCGTGACGCTGGGGATGAACATGTAAGAGGAAAGGGGGCATTGATGACTTTTACGGTCTACTTATGAATGTATTATTAGATTCGCGTCTTCTTTGGGAGGCCGTCGCATGTATGTAGAAGGGGCTGATGGAATTAGTTATGTATACCGGGGGTGTATTGAACTATCGCGGAGTAATTAATCTCCGTTTACAGATATGGGATAAGATATAGGTTCCCCACATCCACGAGTTAATTTTATCGTGTCTATAGTGACAATTTTGGTCCTAGAAGTAGCTCTAGTGTTTGATTTATATTGTTGAACTTCATTCTGAGGTACCGTGTGTATCACAATTGGTTGTTTTGCCGATTAAAGTAACGAGTTCCTGGTTAAATGCCGTTTCACATGTAGCGTATAATCAGGACGGATCGTCGGGTTGTATAACCAAGTACAATGTGTTTAAATGAATAATTTCACATGAAGCGCATATGACTAGTCCGTGTGATTTGGTACGCCGGGCATACGTCGAGCCCGAGCGTTGTATCGTCAGCGCACGCACAAATCATTGTTTATTATCAGCAATTTCGCGTGGGAACTGATGGTCAGGCGCGTACCATTCCGCTTGTTGCCCGTTTGTCGTATTTTTATTCACTGAAAAATTGAAAATCTTACTGTATCGGATAATTTCAAACCATTTGCTAGTTTTGAGATGTAATTCGTCGAATGATTTAATCGATATACGAAAATAGTTAAAAAAAATTAGTTCCGTCTTCTCGTAATTTAGAATACAAGGTGACAAAACCACCTACTAGGAGCCTTTCACTAACGATAGGGTGCACCCATAATCTATTTTTCTTTTCCTTTTCTCTTCTTTATTTTATTAGCCTATTACGCCGCAACATCATAAAATTAATATTGGATCGTCAAGAACGGCAACACATGGTCAGCACTGACGATCCGTTCTGATCATACGTTCCATGTGATAGAGCTGCGTACATAGCAACAGCCCGCCAAATGAATCATATAATTCGCTGTATATAAATCGCGTTTAGTTTCGTTGTATTAACGCATTTTTGTGTTTTAAATTGAAGAATTACTTATCGTATTTTCATTTATTATTGGTTATTTGAGATAATAATTTTTGCGTCGAAGCTGATCAAAACGTTTAGTGAGTTTTGGGTTTTATTATCGCGTTTTGCGGCTTTTATATGAAACTTAGGATTTTATTGAAGTTTAGGTGAACTTAGCGTAAATATTTTTGGAATTGAATTTTTAGTAGTAGAATAGTTTATTTTTGAGTGAACGTTTTTATTTCCCGCCAGGCCAATATAAGATCTGTTCATGACGTTTTCCCGCAATTAATATTTTTAACAGGTGGCGTCGTTTTGACAGTTTTTACCCGATTTTGACGTTTTTGGGGTTGTGTCGAGTGTCCTTTTACAACATTAAGTAAGAACCCCGCCCACACCACCGAGTTATGTCGTAGCACAAATTGCCTTTATGGACTGGATGCTCTAGTGAGTATTTAGCCTGTAACACACTATATTTTCCTCTTCACTCCAATTAACTAACTTTTCATTAATCTATTGTTTGGTTAAATGGATTATACGATTAGTCGATTATTTTATTAATCGATTGTTTGGTTAATCGATTGTTTTCAGTTAACGATTATCGATTATAATCGCACACCCTTATTTAGTAATATTTAGTCAATTATCGATTTAGTGATTGATCATTACTAAAATCTAAACAACTTTCTGTACTAGATCTCCAAACATTCTTATGGCAGGTTTTTTGCGTACTCACATTTTATAAAATTGTTGTAATTAGCATTTATTGATAAATAGTTTTTACTTGTACTGACAGCGATGGCCGCAATTGCCTTCAAAACGTGTAAATTTGGTAAAATCTATATTTAAATACAATATTTACACCCACAAGATAAAGATTTATAGTCTGGAAACCTCTTGAATAAATTAAAATACTAAATTGTTTAAATCTTTTTAATCGCGGAAAAATTCAATTCAGTGTAAAAACTTTTGAGTTATCAGCGTTATATTCACTGCATTAATATTTTCACCATATCTTTAATTGATGTTTAATTGCGAATGTTTTTAGCGCTTCCATATTACAGTATAATGAAATGTTTCATCGTTGGCTTTTGCTTGCAGAGAATGTTCTGATGAAATGCCATTTTGTAGACGCTGTAATAATAGGGCTGGGCAAAAATTCGATTATAATCTATTAATCAGGTTTTGATAAGGTTTTGGAAATATCGATTATTTGATTAATTGATTCATCGATCGTTTGATTATCTGACAATCGATTAATTACAGAAATTGGTTATCGATTGTTCAAATTTATAATCTTCCACATTAACTGTTTGATTAATTCATTGACAATTCATGACAAGTAGATTATTGGACCAATCGGTTCATTAAAAAAATCGATTATTTGCAGTAATCGATTACCGATTGTTCAAAACGATAATCGCCTACCCCTATTTAATAATATTTAGTCAATTATCGATATGGTTATTAATAGTTACAAAAACAAAATAACTTTCTGTAGGAGATCTCCTAACATATATAATTATTATGGTAGTTTTTTTTGCTCTTTCACATTGTATAAAATGTTTATCATTATGATTTATTGATAAACCATTTTTATTTGTACTGACAGCGATAACCACAACATTAAATTGTTAATGTTTCACCATATCTTTAAGTAGTTTGTCTAGGTGCTGAGTTGAAAATGCTTTTACCATTTCTATTCAGTGTTTTACAATTTCGCGACGATATTACAATGTAATCAAATAAATTTTTTGTTGTAGCATTTTTCATTGTTGGTTTTAGCTCGCAGACGATGTTCTGACGTAATGCTATGTTCAAGACGATTTAATAATAGGCCTGGACAAAATATCGATTAATCCATTATAATCGTTTGTTATCCAATCCGGTTTTGGTAAGTTTTTGATAATAATCAATTATCTGCAGTACTTTATTATCGATTGTGCAAACTTACAATCTTCCAACCTTATTTCACATTAATTGTTTGATTAATGAATTATACGATGAATTCATTATTTGATTAATCGATTCAATAAAAAAGTTGGTTACTTGCAGTAATCGATTACCGATTCTTCAAGATGATAATCGCCTACCCCTATTTAATAATATTTAGTCAATTAGCGATCTGGTTATTAATAGTTACAAAAAACAAAATAACTTTCTATAGGAGATCTCCTAACATATATAATTATTATGATTATGATTTTTTTGCTTTTTCACATTTTATAAAATGTGTACCATTAATATTTATTGATAAATCATTTTTATTTGTACTGACAGCGATAGCCACACCATATCTTTAAGTGGTATGTCTAGGTGTTGAGTTAAAAATGCTTTACCACTTCTATATATTTTATAATTTCGCAACGATATTACAATGTAATTAAGTTTTGTTAAATTTTTGTTGTGGCATTTTTCATTGTTGGCTTTAGCTTACAGACGATGTTGTGATCAAATGCCATTTTCAAGACGATTTAATAATAGGCCTGGGCGAAAATATTGATTAATCCATTATAATCGTTTATCAATCCGGTTTTGGTAAGATTTTGTCAATAATCGATTATTTGATTCATCGATCGTTTGATTAATCGATTAAATAAAGAAATCGATTATCTGCAGTACTTGATTATCAGTTGTTCAAACTTGCAATCTTCCACCCTTATTCCACACTAATTGTTTGATTAATCGTTTCATTAAAAAAGTCCATTACTTGCAGTAATCAATTACCGATTCTTCAAAATCGCCTATTTAATAATATTTAGTTAATTACCGATCTGGTTATTAATCGTTACTAAAAATTTCAATACATAATTATATCATTCTTATGGCAGGTTTTTTGCGTATTTACAATTTTATAAAATTGACATTACAATTTAGTGATACATTTTCTTTGCTTGTACTGACAGTGATAGCTGCAATTGCTGTCAAAACGTATAAAGTTAGTAAAATCAATATTTAAATACACGTTTTACACCTACAAAATAAGTATTTATAATCAGGAAATAATTCAGAATACTTAACATTGTTTAACACTAGAACGCCCAGAGGGGTCAAAATGGCCCTTTTTCATTTTTAAGTCCTATCAACATTTCACAGAACGGTTCAAGGAAGATTTCTTGATATGACTTTTATTCATTTTCAAGGTACTTTCATTATTTGAAATATCTGCACGTTTACCACATTCCATTGTAAATTATATAAGGTTTTACCTTAAACGCCCAGAGTGGTCAAATTGACCCCTTTAAAGTAATATTGCTATTTTATTTTTTGTATGCTTGAAATTTATTTTATATACATTTTATATTGAAGATATTTTAGTTTATGACACAACAATGAACTTTTACATAGATTATTGACGTCATATCAACAACAATGGACATAATAAAGAGTTATTTTTATTCACTTCCAAAGCTATTTTCTTTTTTTCTGTATTTTAGTTTATGATGCAAGAATGAAGTTTTATTTAGATTATTGACATCATAATCAACAACAACGAGCATAGTAAGAGTTATTTTGTCATTCACTTCCAAAACTCAGTTTTATACATGCGATTGTGAGGTGAAGGTGGAAATGTATCGGAAACGTTATTTACGTGTAGATGAGCTGGTTTCAGAGCTACGGAAAATTCTCGATGATAATTCTGGTTACTGATGACTCGGATGATGAGTTTTTATCGCAAACAACTAGAGAAATAGTAAATGAAACATCGAATAGTAGATACGAATTCCTCAGATGTTGAAAATGAAAATTCACAATCTAGTGAGTATTATTATTATTAGCCTATTACTGCCAACTTATTAATAATAATAATTATAATTATTGTATTAATTTTATTATGATCTTACATAATTAAAAATGTATAATTTCTTATAAATGGTGTAGTAGTGTATCGATATATAATGACCTTATCATAAATACTTTTCTATTATTTTGGCGTTATTTATTTATGTAATATAAAAATTCCTATTTATAGATCAAGGAGATTCATGTAATAGACGAGGAGAAGAACCTGTTCCTGCGTCTTCATCTACAGATGTCGTACACCAAGAAGTTGCTCCTGATGGCACAATATGGATTGAAGCAGTGCCTATTTCACAACAAGGAGGACGCCTTCCTATTCATAAAATTTTGAGAGAATCTCCTGGACCTACACCACACGCAAAAAGACATGTAAGTGACGAAAGTGTATCAATTGCATGGCATTTGTTCATAGACCACTGTATCCTCACACATATACAGAAATGCACAATAACCGAGGCTCACAGAGTATTAGGAAATAGCAACTGGTCGATGTCCACTGAAGAATTAGAAGCATTTATTGCAATAATTTATGCTCGTGGTGTTAGTGGTTGCAGAACTACAGACCTCCACAGCTTATGGTCATGCTCCTGTGGCCTACCTTTCTGTAGGGAAACCATGAGCAGAAATAGATTCTGTGAAATTATGAGATTTCTGAGGTTCGACGAGAAATCTACACGCTCTGTACGTTTGCAGACGGACAAATTTGCATTAGTGTCTGCTGTTTGGAACAAGTTCATTGAAAACTGCACTATATGTTACAAACCCGAACCTAACATAACGATTGATGAGCAACTTTTCCCAAGTAAAACTAGGTGCCCGTTCACACAAAATTCATGGCTTCAAAACCTGACAAGTATGGTCAAAAGTACTGGTTAGCAGTAGATGTTGATACCAAGTACCTTCTAAATGGTTTCCCTTATCTTGGAAAGGATACTGGAAGGTGCCAAGATGAAAGAGTTTCTGATTATGTAGTGATGCGTCTTATGCAACCATTTCTTTCTCAAGGCAGAAATGTTACTACAGATAATTATTTCACTTCCTCAAACTTGCTGAGAAAAAGGAAGTCAACCTCCATCGTGGGAACTGTGAACAGAGCGAGAAGGAAATACCATCTGCAGTGAAGACTTTGAAGGCCCCTCTATTCAACAAAATCTTGAAACATGATGATTTTCCCTAACGGTTTATCAAGAGAAAAAGCAAAAATGTCCTGGTAATGAGTTCTCTCCATCCTACTGTTGCTGTAGATACAAATGAGAAAAACTCATGAAACTATAAGTTATTACAAGACATAGTGGATCAAATGGCCAGACAGTATTCCGTCAAGGCTTCTCTAGAAGATGGCCTGTACACTCGTTCTACAATATCCTTGACCTTGCTGGAATAAATGCATATGTATTATTCAGGTCCATTTCTGGGAAAAAAATTAAAAGACGTAAGTATCTTCAGCAACTTGCAGAGGAACTACGCTCTGAGTACTTGAAGAGTTGCCCACTTCGTAGGACAACAAGAGATAATGAAGACAGTGGTGATGAAACTGAAGAGGAAATGGCACCAAAACGGAGAAAATGTCAAATTCTTAAATTCTGCAAGTGTAATGAAACTACCTCTAAATGCACTGTTGTAAGAAAATGGTTTGTGGAAAATGCACAATGAAAATCAAATACAAATGTGTCAATTGTGTAGAAGGATGAACTATTCAGAACTGTGATTGTGCTATTTGTACCTTCTTCAATGTAAATTTACATTCAAGTAAACTTAATTAATATTGATTAATGAGAAAAACATTAAAATATATAATTTTAAAAAAATAATCAAGAACATACACAAGGGGTCAAATTGACCCCTTTGGGCGTTAAAGGGGTTAGGGAAAGGCTGGGCGTCCTAGTGTTAAATCTATTAAATCATCTTGATTCACCGAAAATTATAAATGATTAAAATCAGTGTACAAACTGTTTTAGAGTTATCCGCATCACAATCCAACCTTTGGAGGGCTAGATGCAAATATTTCTGTATTTACATACAGCCTGTACACAATTAATGTGTGCATGTGATTAAATTAAAATTGTTATGATACCTCTTATACTCATTTCAAGAATATCTGCTTTCTAAAAATACCTTAATTGTATAATCAAAACACGTATTTATAATAACATTTTTTATTGTATCTAGAGCAGTAGCTCAAGTTGAATGTACATAAATTAAAAACATAAAAGATAATTCGGTTACCCAATACGTATAATAAAAAGTATGACCCTGTCCTCTTAAAATTAACCTCTTTAAGTTAAAATCAAAAATATGCAGACATTAAAATTTGACTCTTATCATATTTTTTAAGTAAGATTGAATGACAGTAAAAAGGGTTACTGCCCTGCTCAAGGGTCAATTATGTATTGTAATCTAATCCTTATCAATCCACTTAAAATTCAATGTATCTACAATTATTGAATATCTGATTCCCTTTAGTATGTTAATATGTTAAATTTTGTGGTTTTGTGGACATAATGATAGCGTGTCCTTGAATGTACATAAAGTAAAGAAATATCATTTCCGGTGGCAATACACTGTAAAGTATATAACAAAAAAAAACTTCATTTATTTAATGTCAAGGTTACATGTGTTGTTGATATTCTGATGGATTTGCCGTCAAAAGTTTTTTGAACGTAATGATGCCAAATTTATATTTAGACTACTTTGACTGTTTCCGACATTTTGTAGGTGTTGGTGTTATTTAGGAATTTTTTCTTTAATTATTAAACGCTCACATACAAGTCATATTACATTTCACGAAGTCCTAAAATAGGTCCATTATATGTGTAGGTAGACAATGTAATCTGGTTTTGACTAATCAAAAACAATTTTATGTAAAATTAATAGAGAAAATGGAGTAAGCACACTGAAAAAATTCAGAAGTAATTTGTGTTTTTGCGGTGTGTGTAATTTTTCAAAAAAAAAATTGTATATAGAACTGGTGAATGATTTTTGGCTCTACCTCCACGTATTTTTTTTATTTATAGGAAGAAACGCCCTTAAAAGAACACTCGATAACCTTTACATTTTCATGATTACAAAGACAATTTTACATTTTTACAAACTTGAACGATGTGAGTGTTCCGTTTTAAATGTAATTGGGAGGTATCTCCGTTCCTGTAAAATATATGAGCCGTCTAGATGCAAATCCGCCAAGTTACAAAAACGATTTTATATAATACGTTGGTATGTATCTAAAGAGGAGTAATTGTTAAAATCCACCATTTTAATAGAAAAAATCCAGTTTTGCAAAATATCGCTAAGTCCATGAACGTTTAACAGCATAGTCCGCCATGTCGCAATCGACCAATGGCAACCGTTTATTTTGAATCAGGTGATCAAGCGTGTTGAATTAATTTCAGTTGAATCATAATATAATTACAATTATCTCGCTTGTGAAGTGCTGTACTTTTATAATTATAAAAACTAAAATTTAGTTAATATGGAAAGTGAACATGCTATATTCAAAATCACAAAACGCCCTGAACTAGTCGTAAAAGAGTTGTTCAAAAAGCAAAGCACAAGCAGAATCTTGCGAAGCAATTACGGTAAGTGAAACAATTTTTATTTTACGTCCATAATTCTAACTGTACGTTTAATCTAGTTATTCACCACAAGAATTGCCGAAGTATCCTTCCTGTAACCATAAATATGGGAAAATAAATGCGAGTCTTTCTGTGACTGACATAACATTCTTTCGTGCTTTGTTCTACAAAGAACAAGATAAAATTAAACAATGATTTATAAGTACTGTTTTACTTCCAAGCCAAAGAGATCACGTATACGAAATGATACTAGAGGAAAGCATGGTCTGACAATAATTTATAATCTCTTCAATAAAATAAGGAATTGGTTAGAGTATGCAGAGAATCGTTTCTAGGAAAACTGAATTTAAAGAAAGACAGGGTTCAACTAATTTTGCAAAACTATAATTTAATTGACGGAGGTCTTCCAGTCGAAAAGAGGGGCGGGACAGAATTAGATCCAAAAATGACAATAAAAATCAAGCAATTTAGAAATTTAGAATGGACTGAATCACATTACTATAGAAGCCGGACTGTTGCACGTGTTTATTTGAACTGTTACCTAATTTTCGAAAACTCTACAAAGAAATAAAGACGTATGTTCTATGTGTTGCCAATTCCAAGAAAATTTTAAAAAAGAAACTGATCCAAAAATTAAAAATGAGATGCAGTGGATTCATAAGTTGAAAGCCAATACATTTTTTACATTTTTGAAAGAAACTTCTGATAATGTGTACTCTTTGTCGTTTGATTGTCAGAATAATCTAGCACTACCACGTCTTCCAAATTCCAGTGCGCGTACTTTTCACATCAATATAACTTGTACAACTTTACCGTAGTAAAAGGGTCTTCGCAATTAAACTTAAACTCTCAAAATGTAACTTCATTTTTATGGACAGATGTGGGATCTCCCCAAAAATTCAAGTGTTATAGTTTCTGCCCTTTATCATTTTCTACAAGGTGAAGATTTTGATCCCCTCATTGCTACAATTCGTTTGTTTGCGGGTCAAAACAAAAATTCTATTATAATAACGATGTTGTCAGTTTAGTTACTGAGCCTGCAAATATTGACAAAATTGAATTAATTTTCCCCATTGTTGAACATTCGTTCATACCGCCTGATAGGGTTTTCGGACACACAGAACGAGTAATTAAAAAGACTCCTTGCATTTGCATTCCCGAAGAGTATTACAAAATCATCGAACCATTTTCCAAAATTCAGATTATAGATAAGGATTGGAAAGCTTTTGATTGAAAAAAGGAGACTGTAGCGTCCCCCTATCTTGAAAAGCGTAATTTGAACTTATTTACAATAATGCAAATTCAACAATCGCTAAGTGATTTATCTTGACTTGACTAACATTAATGTCACCTTTAACCAAATTAATTGCCTACCTTACTTTAACTTTCCAGAGAATAATGAAAACATTAGAATTTATTTACAAGTCTAATATTTAATTACTCGCAAACCTCAAATTTGATGAAACGAAGTGGCCGTCTAGTGTTAGGTACGTTGTGCTATCTAAATTAGATAGTCTGGATGAGGTAAGTGTTGCATCATGAGGGGCAGATAAAAAAATGAAACGACTCAAATTAAAATCAACGAGCGTTGCGCAGCGGTGGTTCAGCCCGTTAATGTACTATTGTGGGAAAGAACCACCAATAAAATCCACTTTATTCATAAATAAGTAATTGTCACCTTTACTCAAATTAATTGCCTATCTTACTTTAACTTTCCGGGGAATAATGAAGACATTAGAATTTATTTACAAGTCTAATATTTAATTACTCGTAAACATCAAATTTGATAAAACGAAGTGTTCAGCCCGTTAATCTACTATTGTGGGAAAGAACCACCAATAAAACCCACTTTATTCATAAATAAGTAATTGCAAAATTACATTAATAAATCAAATAACAAAAAAAAAACAATGAAAGGGTTAAATACATAACAAAACATCATTAAATCAGGTTAAAGTGCGTACAAAATTATAACATTAAGAGAAAATGAATAAAACACAGTTTAGTTACACAGAAACACAATAATAAAAAAAAAACATGTAGTCACACGCACATTTGGGTCATCAATAATCAAAATACAAATATAATAGAAATCTTAACACCAAACCTGTGGCCCTTTAAAAACCAATCATGCCGGTCTTTAAGTAAATAAGCACATAAAACAATAAAACAAATTACGGTACATATAAAATACAACAACAGTAAAATTGCACAGGTGGTAAGATAATGGCGAGGACAAAAAAAAATAGTCAAGGAATTTGCACTAAGGCACAGAATACTTAAATCAAATTACAATAAAGCAGATGCAAACAGAAATCAGCTCGCAGGCAAATAATTCTGCTTAAGTAAACTGACAAAAAGCCTTACACGGGTAAGTTATAAATAGATCACCAACATCGTGGCCGATATATAAGTTTGAGTGGGTTAGAAAATACAGTGCTCCCTTCTCCGGTTACACATTCATCTATACAAAATAAAAATTCGAGATGTTTAAGGGTCTGGCTTGGGAGTGTGTACCTACTGGCAATTGCCTTTTACAATTAGTGACCAGCGGTATCCTATACCCATTCACCAGCCACCTCTACATAATTATTAATGTAACCAACAACCAACAATGCTAATTCGCATAAATACCAGAGTGAGAGGGCCCTGTACTGTCTTTTTATTTTAGCAGATTTAGCAGGCTGGTAAAAATGATTTGCTGCGAGCTTTCAGTGATATAAAAAATACATACTTACACTAGAATAAATATTCCCTTAATTGATCACGGACACAAATCGTTAACGCGGTTTAACTTCAAAAAGGGTGACTGTTATTTATAGATTAATATTTGACAGACAAACTAGTATTGGCTAATTCAAAAGAAAATGTACACGCACGAAATATATTTAAAGACAAACTGTTTACAATGAAGGTATTTAATTAACCCAAAAATCGATCTGACTCGATTGACACTCTAACTGTAACTGCCCCTTCGATTTCGATACTGACTATATCTACTCCCGAAAAACCACCCCCGTTTTTCAAAAGTAATAAAAAAGCAAGAAACATTAATTTCCGATGGAACAGTTTCATATTAATTATTATTGCACGACATCTTAATTTTAAAAATATGCATTCGTCCGTAACCCCCTACATTTCTCTCGAAGTTTCAAGTAACAAACAAAGATATCTTTTGATCCCGGTCTGTACCGACACAATTACTTATTAAGCTAGTGACATTTGTTTCCATCAAGAGAGCACATAAGAAATTCCAATGATTCGTTACATCCCTTCAGTAAAGCATTTTTAAGCGTGCACCTGCCACTCTCCCCCTAACATGTGTTTACATACATATTAGTTACAAACAATCCTACATTCCTTAGATAAAAATATATAAATCAAAATATTTTGAAAACATTAGCAAATTACGACGTATTTTTAAGATATTAAAAATTCGCTAATTATCTTTTCTATCGTAACAATGGCGATTTGACAAACGTTTATTACAATAATAAAATTTTTGCGGTCCACTACCTACAAGGCTGAACATGTTGTCAAGCCACCTGGCAATTGGCACTTTCAATTTAATGTGTCCAAAAGATTTATAATACAAAAAAAAAACAAAATTCTATAGTTATCCGTGGTGAAGCACATTATCGTTGTGACATCGGCGTTGCTAAACGAGTCTGCAAACGTGGTATAAATTTGTTGTTAATAAATCCTGACAGACTAATCACGGGATTAAAAATGAAGAAACATAAAATGCTCCATTTGTACCTTATCTAAACATTATGGAAATTTTGCGGAATTGGATTTTATAGAATGTTATTTGTATTATAACTTCAAAATTTATTATTATTTTGTAAATTCCACGTGGAAAACCATTAAAAGTTCGAAAACCCGCCATTGTTAGTATTATTTTCAAAAGCCGCTAAGTCTATTTATATTTTTCATCATAGAATTGAGAGACATCTGTGATTATTTCTTTACACTTTACTAGGGCATACAAATTATTTACTATTTACTGAACCAATAAGTTAACTAAAACAGTTTCCTGCAAACTAGAAAACAGTTTTCTTCGTTTATCTCAAAATGCATTTAATGTGACTTGGCGGGTTTTGGCATCTAGACCGCTCATATAAGATAGCGGTTTTCGCCTCGCTGTGCTACTTTTTCGCGAAATGAAAGAATCCACAAACAAAACCTTCCCAGCTTTCTTTGTTTCTGTAATACAGAGTGGTTTTGAAAATTTGAAATTTTGGCACTCGCTTCGTATCTCGGTTACCTTTTAAGATATTAAAGAACTAAAAATTGCATCTTGTAAGGCATTTTTCATAGAATTCAGAAACGTATTTAAGAAAATTTTAAATTTTGGGACTTTCATGTAACATCAAGTTATATTTGTTTTCACGGGACACCCTGTATATTTTATTTTAGTTGCGTTGGTCGTGTCATACGCTTTTCAAAAATATGTACATGTCTACGATTTTATTTTAAATTAAAGACAATAATTCAATTTTAGGACATTTTTACTGTATTTTAGTATGCCATAGCTGGCCATGATAAAACGCTATGAAAATTCAATTATGACGATACATGAGAAATTTTCAATTATGAGCTTTGTTACATACAATGCAAAAAAAATGGCGATGAAGCCGCTGAACTTATTTAATCAGGTAAACAGGGTGTAAGGGAAGTAATATGCTAAAAGAAACTAGGTGAAAATAGTCCTAAATTGTAACAAAAAAATTGGAGGCCTGCCGTATCATCGTGCTCGGAGATATGGAAGTATCTGCTTGGTTTTAAGGATTTGGAACTTTACTTTAAGACCAAGTTTCTCAACAACCAGCCCGTATTTTTCTAACAATTAATACATTTTTGGAAAGATGCGGAAACTTCCTAACACAAAATGATGGGCTCCGACTGTAAATTTACTTATGTTTCTTACGAGAGACTACCAAATTTGGAAAAGAATGAAAATTTTTTCACGATGAAAGTCCACAAAGCCACTACCTTTCATAAGCTTTAATTAAAACAAGCCATGAATAGTCGTTTTATGTTGTTCCGTTCAATGGCTCCAAAAGGTTAAAAACGACGAAACAGAACACGAAAAGATTATTTTTCTATTAAACTGAAAAACTTACAAAAGCTGCTCAAAGTTGTACCCACCGTTGTTCGCAAATTCAGTTTGTCTTTTAGCTTCTGAATAGCATTATCAAGACTCTTTCTTAATTTTTCCAATGTGGCATCGTATGTGCGGTATACCTCTTGTTTCAAAAAACTCCACACCGAAAAATCCATCGGAGTGAGGTCCGGGGATTTTGCAAGCGAAGCAATTGGACCGCCGCAACCAATCCAAACGGGGTATTGCTCGTTCAAGAACCCATAAACGGCGTTCGAATAACGAGCAGAAGCTCCATCATGCTGAAAAATGATATCGGCGTGTTCTTCAGGAATGTCAAGCAGTCTTGGTAGATCATGCTGAAGAAAATGAACTTCACTTTAAAAGATGTGGGAGCCAATAAAGCGGTCCCCAATTACTCCAGCCCAAACATTTAAACTGAATCGCCTCTGAAAAATCTTGTATGACAACCCAAGGGATTTTTCCTACATATTATGCAAAAAGGGGCTCATCAGTACACAATATTTTCTTAAAAAGTGATGATGCGCGATGCCTTGCACCAACAGCCATCGCCAAAAATCCTCCCATGGTTGAAAATCATTTGGTTCTAATGCTTGCACGCCTATAGAAATGTACAGAACAATATAAAAGGACCATTGATGGCTTGTTTTAAAGCTTATGAAAGGTAGTGGTTTTTGTGGAATTTGGCCACCTTTATCTCTGAAAATGGCTTTGTAAATAAACTCTCAATATCCGTGACTACTAAATAAAATTTTCATTATTTTTCAAAATTGGTAACCTCTGGTAAGCAGCATACGTAAATTTCCTCATATTTCCAAAAATGTATTATTTGTTACAAAACTACGGGCTGTTTGTTGAGAAACTTGATTTTAAAGGAATGAAGTTCAAAATCCATAAAAAAAAAAGCAAAAACTTCCATATCTCCGACTACGAAGAAGATACGATAGGCCCCCAATTAAGTTTTTTGTTACAAATTAAGCCTATTTTCGCTCAGTTTCGTTTGGCACATTACTTGGCTTCTACCCTGTGTATAAATTTCAATTCAGTCTTTAATAAGAACATATTTTAATATACTATGACCCTGACGATACGGTTAAAACTACTACACTACTAATATTACTCAAATATAGTTATAACTTTCCTAGATATCCTGACAGACGGAAGGAAGGAAACGACGTGTTTCATTCCCTCCCCAAGGAGGGCGGGCTGCTTGAGCTTACCAATCTCCTTCAGTCACAATCGTGGATTGCCAGCATACATACATACATTACGTATATATGCATGGTGGGATTAAGGATGCGTGTGGTCGGGATAGGATCGGAAGGAACGGAGTTAGGATTCTGAGGAGGTAAATACTACTCCACCATTCGCCAATAATGTACTAGAGTTTGGTGCAAATTTGGTCCATATTTTTAACTAAATGGTATTTAATACTCGTATTTTTTATAAAATTTTTAGACTAAAACGTTATGGAAATCACATACTTTATAACAAAGCACACTATCAGGATGATTGATATGTCATAATTTGGTACTAATTTGGTCTTTTTGTAACCACAAAATAAAATCTGTTGCTCGAATTTTCTTATAAAATTATGCGGTTTATACGTTTCTTGATTTCCATGACGGATAACCAAGTAGCACCAAATTATATCAATCATTCTGATACCGTTGTACGGTTTACATAATTTTATTTCAGGATAATAAAGTAGCACAAAATAATAATACATGAATCATTATGATACTATGTTCTTTTATAAGGTTTTCATGATTTCCATAACGTCTTGGCTTTTATGAAAAATACGAGCAAGAAATTTTATTTCAGGGTGACAGTACAATTGTCAGACCCTTGCCCCTGCACTTATACCAATCCCAAACCCCTATCTTTGTCTTGGCATAGAGACATCCGTCCTGTTGAGATCCTCGCATCCTTTAACCTCCTCATGGACCCGAAAGCTACTCGGATCGTCCCCAAGACAAACAACACGCGTACTTCCTTTGTTCGGCTTATCGCCACGTTTCGACCTACCCTGAACTTTCTTGTATCTCAAGGTGTTGGCTTCTTTCTCTGCCAACCTTCTCACATACCAAACCTAATCCCGAAGTATTGTTCCACTTGCATGCAAGGGGTTCATACGTTTGGCAAGTGTCCTATTAGAATCTTCCGTATCCTCACTTGTGGTAAAAACCACAGAGCCTACCTGCCCTCCTCTGAGTATACCAAACTATAACAATTGCAATGGACCCCATACAATCTACTCCTGCTGACATTTCTATATTTTATCCACTTCCGTCACGGAAGATGACAATCCCAGTAATCTTCTACCCATATCCAATTTCATAACTTTCTCATCTCCCTAATCTAACGGAGTTTGTCAGCCAGTTAATGCACCCGTCGGAACAGTAGCCTTATTTAGAATGTCATATCCTCTAATAATACACACATACTAGCCTTTACAGAAGCCAAACTTAACAACCGATGTACTCGGTTAATTTACAATTTAAACTTCCACAATAGTGCAAAAGGAAACGTCATTATTACAAATTTCTTTCTTGTTACTCCTACTTTTCTTCCGTGGCACCTACGTCTGGAATGTGTTGCCGTAAAGGTGCATTTTCCCATCCTAATCACCACTATTTTCAGTTGCTATACCCCCCCTCCGACGAAAACCTGTCTAATGATTTGATGTAGGAAGCAGTTACCGACTTAACCTGTTAAGCGGTAAATTACACCGAGTAACAAACTATGTTATAAAAAACGGCAAGAATCTCTTTAAAGATTGTCTAGAGCAATATCTTGATTATTTTCGAACCTTATACAGATACACAGTTCAACACAGTAACTTCGTATACGATACTCACGTCGGCTTCCGGCCAAGCAGAACCTCTCAACACCAATTATTAAAACAAGCCTTCAGCCACCGTCATTGCAACCTTGCGGTTTTCTACATATAAAGTAAGCTTTTGGCGACGTCTGACATACTGGCCAAATTTACAAAATCCAAGCTCTAGGCAATCATTCTCCGAAGTTTACGAAGCTCCTGCTTTGGCCTGTAACAGATAGCACTGTACGACTCAAAGTAGACTCAGCTCACTATCAACATTTTACTTGTATCCGAGGGTTTTGTCTTCGTCTCAATACTTGACTTAATCTTTGCACACGACGTACCCAATGTAACAGATCCCGTTGTATCCTTGGCTCCGTTTGTCGACTACATTGCTTTCTGGGCAACCCATCGGTATGCTGAGATCAACTATAATAATAAATTTTTTACCGTGTTACAGGATTTCTCGAATTGGCCCAACAAATGGAAAGTTTCCGTAAACTCGTGCAAAGCATAATCCTTCTTATTTCGCCATCCTGGTTTGACCAAACATGAACAATGCACAGATCACTTAGCCGTTTCCCTGTAAGGGAAAAGTTTGTGAGAGCCGAGTCCTACGGAGATTAATTTACAGAATACCGAATGAAATCGCAATACAATATGCTAATATTACACCTGTCGTAGATCGACTACAAACAAACAACACAAACCGCAGTATGGTCTCCTACCAAAAACATCCGTATTCCATACTCCTCTTCTTCTCACACTCGTTATCTACGGAAAAAACCAAACGCAAGTATAAGCGTCTACCAGCATCCTTACACAAAACCTCCACGAAGAATTCGAAAACCTCTTAGATAACATTCCATATGTCCTAAGATGAAACAACTGCGACCAACACCACGACCCAGGATCAGGATTCACAAGTATATTTTGGGATTATTAAAAACATTTTTGGTGTAAAATAGGTTGTCACAAGTAACCTGTTGAAAGTTTTTTAAAGCACCCTGTATATAATTACGAAATGTTCTATCTTTACGACATTGTTTGTCTTAAAATTACGCAATAACGACGATAAAATTGTATTTTTGTTTTATTTTTTAATTCTCCAGTTGGGAGTTGGGAGATTGTTTAGACCGTCAATCAGTTTGTACAAGGTGTTTCGTAAGTATCTCTGATCCTGTTTGTTATAAATTTTTAATTGGCGAATATTATGTGTACTGGTTATTTCCTACATTGAGCCGACCTAAGTCAATATATCAATGTGTAGGTACCTTACTTCATACAAAAACGTCAACAAAACTAGCGAGTTGCCCGCATGAAACTACTGAATTTATGCTTGAAGTAAATTTAAAAATAACTTTGTAAATATTTAAATTTTTAAGTGAAAAGTGATGTTTTGTCATTATGCATAAGATTGTGAAAAGAAATGCTGAATGGCATTCTTTTGTTAAAATAATGTTTGTATAGACGCAATAATGAACTTAAAATTTAATTATTATATTATGTGTGAACTAGAGTTTAATTTCAATGCCACAAAGAGTGTTATCAGATAGTTTAATTATCACGTGTACTTTACAAAGATTAGGAAGTTATACTTATCTCCTTTTGGCAACATCACTTTCGGATTTGGTGCTAAATAAAGTTCAAAATGGCGTAAAATTGATCAACTGTTTCGCTCATAAATCGGTAGTTTGTGGAGTGACGCGACCAAATTTTCAAATCTATTAAAATTATAGGTTAATATTTAATATTTAGTAAAAGATATCATTCTACTAATTTTGGGGGTGCTCTGACCATTCCTTATGGGGGTTTCCATATTACGTAACTCTTGTGTGTTGTGGTGTGTTGTGGTGGTGTGTGTGTGGTTGTGTGTGTGTGTGTGTGTGTGTGTGTGTGTGTGTGTGTGTGTGTGTGTGTGTGTGTGTGTGTGTGTGTGTGTGTGTGTGTGTGTGTGTGTGTGTGTGTGTGTGTGTGTGTGTGTGTGTGTGTGTTTGAGTGTGAGTGTTTGTGTGTGTGTGTGTGTGTGTGTGGTGGGGGTGGGTGTGGTGGTGGTGTGTGTGTGTGTGTGTGTGTGTGATATAAAACATCGCAGTAATAAATTTGCGAACTTCTCAGCAATGCAAAAGTTCAAAATTGCATTAAACTATTTTTTTAATAATCAGTTCCTAAACTTGAAAATTTACTGCATTTTTAATAATTCGTATACAAAAATTATTATGTGACATATGAAGTAAATACGAATCAGCAACTATAAGAAGGTTTACTACAAATAAAAATTTTAAATCCTTTAAAGGACTACGGCAATGTAACTGGTAAAGTTTAGTCACAGATCACAATAACAAGAGAAAGTAGTGTACGTGAGCCACAAGCAAACCATAATTTGACAGCTCATGAACAAAACCCTAAATTATACACGAATGTGCAATCCAAGATAGTTCGAATAGAGGCAATACACGTCCTATCTACACAAACTTTCACTTAAGCAGCAATAGTTGATGTTATATAATAAGCGGTTGATGAAATTAACGTCAGTTTTCAAACAACCATTTATATTGTGTCCGGCGAGATAGATGTATGTCAGTAGTCTAAGGATGATGGAGTTAACGTTTACATTTAAGTAATCGTGAGCGTAGCCAGAAGCTAACCATGTGATTTCAGTAATACAGAAAAGTTCTAAAAAATGAATTAATTACTTACCACGTTCAGATAAAGATGTTGTAAAGAAAAATTTTACTTCCGGGTTAAAGCTATTTGAAAAGGGAATACGTAGAAATTCTTTATTTAACAAATAGTGTCTTCGATTATATTCCAATTTTATTTGGGTCGTTTAATTTATATTACGTAAAAATTCCAAACTTAATTCAAAAACGTTATCAAAATTCCATGTCCTACTTATATCGCTAAATCGCGTTAGTAATGATTTTAAACAGAATTTACATAATTATGTATGATTAAATTAATTTTGATGAAAAAAAAGCAAATAAACGTTAATAACAATGAGTTAAACAATTATTTATCCCAATAAAATAGACAACCATAAATCAATTAGAGAATACCTAATACGAATATAAGAATTAATGGCGGAACATAGAATTTTGCCTGGTGTGAAATTATTGTGTATAGTTACAACACAATCTTAACTATATAATTATGAATGTGGAGCATAATACGGTAAATTAAATTAGACATGTCGTAAGAGTTTACAACTTATACAATAACAATGTAAATTAGAACAAAATAACAACAAAGCCCAACTTGCTCAAACGAAAAAACAATTTTTAAAAATAGTTATTATTCTATTTACTAACACAGGAATTTGAGCTTATTTAATTGCCGTTACAGGTCAGCAAGTAATCAACATTGTATACTTCAAGCTGATCTTAACGATAGTAGTGTATGATGTGTCCTCTTATGGTGTTTCAGTCTATCTCGACTATAAGTGAAGATAGAGGGATACTGTTTTCGTAATAGTGTGCCATTTTTTTTTAACAAACGAACGATGCCCTGTGTCTAATTGTGATGTCAAAGTGACATTAGTGTCAGATAAATATAGATTCCTCAGTTGTTAAAAAAGATAGATACCCAGTATTTATATTTCCGAAAGCTTTTTTTTTTAAAACAGGTGCATTCAATGAGCTGGAAGTGTATAAAACTTACGAGTGCAAAAAAAAAAAAAGTTTAGCTCGTATTTCAGTATATCGTATAATGACACACTCGAAATCTGCGTAAAAAGTTCTATCAATACCAATATTTACCTTTTCGATAGGTTTTAAAATAACCGAGATACAGAAAAATAAAATAAAATGTTCCCCTATATCTTAGAAACCAAGTAGACCATGACAATTATAAAAATTGTAGCACAATATTTTGTGATTTTAAGGTAAACATTTATTTATCCAACCATGGGTATTTAAATGGGGTGATAGAAAATAGAACTTTTGTTAAAATGAATTTGCGGCCTTTCTAGAAAAGTCTGCTTCGTTTTTGAGAAATCGCAAAAAAATTTGTTTTCAATTTCTCCTTATTTTAAAAGCTATTAAAAAAGTAAAAATTTGTATCGATAAAATTTTTGGACAGATTTCGATGGTGTTATTAATTTTAAACTATACGTTATATTTTTTAAGATATCAACCAACGTTTTTTAAGGGGACACCCTATATACTTTCAGCTCATTGAATGCGCGCCCTGTGAAACTTTTTGCAAATATATAAGTTGTTTGTCTTTAAATAAAACTTCTGAAAAAAAAGTAACTTTGAGCATCCAAGAGTTGACAAAACAAAAGTTTATTAAAGCGCCCTCAATCGATCACTATAAAAAGTCCATGAAAATAGTTGGTAACGCAATTATAGTTCATAAAATGTTTCAGTTTTCCGTGATTTGCGTTCTTTTTTAATTTACTATCTTGTCTATTTATTTTTGTTACTAACACTGCCATTTGAAGGTAGGAACTTTGTAGAGACCACCTTTAATTTGAATAATGCCTACTTTCTATCAAATAATTTAACCATATGTTATGAAGCAGACGATGTTTACTCTGAAATTCGACAATGCAAGTTGTAAAGCGCCTAATCCGGAACTTAAAAGTCTAAATTTGAAACGAATTAAAGTAAGAAAGTTCTAGTTTCGGATAACGCTTTACTTTGGTGATCTTCTGTAAATTGAATTTGTTAACGAGGTGCACCCGAGTTGAAACATTTTAGTCGAAATCATAACAACGGTTAGTTGCGCAAGCAGTGTAACTAACCGAACTAAATTTTTCTACAACCAATCAAAATATGTATTTCTCTTGAAATATTTGGTTAAATTCATTTTTTACGTCGCGATACAAATTTTTCTACCAAGCCATCAAAAATTTTTTACATAAATATGTTCCCTTAAAATTGTTTTAAATCATTTTTTCTGTAATTTTTACTAAATTGATCCTTAAATTGTTTAATTTTCTTTGATTTAAGTGATTACAGCAAAAAGTTAAAATACAATAATCTCATAGAGTTTATATGCAGTGCGCGAAATATGTATTTCGCGCACGTTGTTATGGTAACGTAGGAAAATCAAAAAAAGTGTCATTTCGCATATTGTTATTAATGCGCGAACCTCGTCATTTTTTGACGTTTGTAAAAAAAATGTATTTATAGTCGTGTTTAATTGTTTACACAGCGTGTTTTAAAATTATAAGGCGATACGCCATGATTATATTTTTCAGGTCAAAATAATAAGAAATATTATGTAAACATTGAGCAGAAATCTATTGTTTTTGAGATGCAAGGTGTTGAAATTCAAATATGAAGCACCCTAGGGTGCAAATTATTTTCATATTTTTCAAGTGCGACGTTAGTTGAACATCCTGTAAACGAGTTAGGGTCGACCTGCGGTATAACCGCATTTTGCAAATATTTAGCCCCTTCGATATTAGTATACTATACAATTTCTGAATGTTTAAACTTTTTCATAAGTCGATAGTTTTAGTCCCGATTTCTATGGTTTGTGGGGTATCTCAAGAACAGCTTGCTGTTTTCGCGTTACTGTTCTACATTTTTATGAAACGAAAGATGGACTAAATAAAATTTCCATGGCACGTCTCGTTTGTGATATACAGGGCAATTTTGAAAATCTGTCATTTTACCCCTCCTATCTAATAAGTAATATAGAAATAAAGTAAGAACTGATACTGTGATTCCATTTATCCCCAACTTTCTAAAAATATATAAAATTCTATAGTTCTTTCCAACGTTAAGCTCAAAATTAACGTTATTACAAATTTAAATTTTTAATGGTTTTTTTTTCAAGATTTTATAAGATAACGTAGCAATAAAACATTATGACTTGATTATAAAAGATGCTCAAATTGTTCGGCATTGCTCGTTATACATGTTTCACATGGGCCGCAACACTACCCCGAATGTACACAATGCTGACTAGGGACGCTATGCCGACGGACACTACGCCAACAATGCCAACATTGGCGACAAGTTTGCAAGGGACACAACGCCGACCATGCCCACGTCGCCGACGGACACTACGTCGACAGTGCCCACATCGTCGACAAGTGTACAAGGGACGCTTCGCCGAACACTACAGAAATAGAAAATTGTAGAATGTAAACTAGAAAACAATTACAACATTTTTATGTAGCTGTAATCAAAATAATTAGAAATAATGTTTATAACAACACCCGCTTGATCCTAGGTTAGAGTAGTTTTTAAGTTTCCTTTCTATCCTTTTTATTTCTATCTCAAATTCGACGAAGTGTTCCTTGTACACTTGTCGACGATGTGGGCACTATCGGCGATGTGGGCATGGTCGGCGTTGTGTCCCTTGCACACTTGTCGGCGATGTGGGTATTGTCGGCGTAGTGTCCCTCCTCTGCGATATGGACCATCAAAAAACGTATGGGTATTGTGGGCATTCGGCTTATTGTGTTGAGAATAACAGGCCTAAACTGTAATTCCATAAAAGACCTGTCAACGGTGTGCGTAGATTCGCTAGAGTTTGATATTAGGTTCTAGAAATTTAATTCTTAAGATATGCCCATAGAAAAAATCTAGAACTAATAAACATGGTGATCTGGATGCCCATCCTACAGGTCCATTTGTACCGATCCTGCGGCCTGGAAAATTGTTATTTAGGTAGTTTCTAACAATTTCAGCGTTGTGGGAAGGAGCACCGTGTTGTAAATATAATTGATTTAAATGTGCTATTGGTACATCACCTTCTATTTCAACACTTCGCCGAATGCACACAATGCTGACTAGTGACACAACGCCGACCATGCCCACGTCGCCGACGGACATTACGTCGACAGTGCCCACATCGTCGACAAGTGTACAAGGGACGCTTCGCCGAACACTACAGAAATAGAAAATTGTAGAATGTAAACTAGAAAACAATTACAACATTTTTTATGTAGCTACATATAATCAAAATAATTAGAAATAATGTTTATAACCACACCCGCTTCATCCTAAGTTACAGTAGTTTTTAAGTTTTCTTTCTATCATTTTTATTTCTATCTCAAATTCGGCGAAGTGTTCCTTATACACTTGTCGACGATGTAGGCACTATCGGCGATGTGGGCATGGTCGGCGTTGTGTCCCTTGTACACTTGTCGGCGATATGGGTACTGTCGGCGTAGTGTCTCTACTCTGCGATATGGACCATCAAAAAAACGTGTGGGTATTGTGGGCATTCGGCTTATTGCGTTGAAAATAACAGGCCTAAACTGTAATTCCATAAAAGACCTGTCAACGGTGTGTGTAGATTCGCTAGAGTTTGATATTGGGTTCTAGAAATTTCATTCTTAAGATATGCCCATAGAAAAAATCTAGAACTGATAAACATGGTGATCTGGATGCTCATCCTACAGGTCCATTTGTACCGATCCTGCGGCCTGGAAAATTGTTATTTAGATAGTTTCTAACAATTTCAGCGTTGTGGGAAGGAGCACCGTGTTGTAAATATAATTGATTTAAATGTGCTATTGGTAGTAAAGCCTCCATCAAAAGCTTGTTTTATACAATTTTACTACCCAATATCAAACAAGATACATTAAAGCCAAACCTTTGTGGTTCTCGTGGAAACAATGTATGTGGGTTATTCTTAGACCAAAATCTATTATTTTGGCCATCAAAGATACCATCGCTGCCAAATTGTACCTTGTCAGACCCAACAACAAATCTTTCAAAATGAATATCTCTGTTCACATTTTGTAACTATCAATTGCAAAATTGTCTACGGCGTTCGGCATCGCCCGGACGTAAGTTTTGGACCATATGAAATTTATACGGGTGATATTTATGTTTTCTGAATTTTTTGAACACTTGTTTTAGGCATTCCAATTCTGCAAGTTATCTCTCTGCAAGAGGTAGTTGGATTCGTTGCATTTGAAGATAATACATTTATTTCGTCAATTTGCCATTTTGTTTGTTGTAGACTTTTGGACGAGGTTTATAAAAGAGAGTTGTTCAATTAGATTTGATTTTGTTCTGAAAAATATTTCTGGTTGTCTGGATATCTCTAATGCTTCGTCAGCATTTTCGGTAGAATTTATGTAACAAACAAGCGTGTCATATTTTTCCTCGTTTCCAAATGTTACATGAACTGCCATAAATAACAACGAATCAATTTACAACAATTAAGTTAAAAATATTAGACAAATAAAAGCAAATAATCAGAATAACAGACATAAACTGACAGACTTTTGATTAGATTTTGAATTTAATGTTTAAGAACTATAGAGTTTTATATATTTTTTTGCAAAGCTGAGGACAAATGGAATCACATTGTGAAAAAATATACACGGTGTCCCATTTAAAAAAGATAAGTTTGGGTTATTTTGAAGAAACGGTAATAATTATAAAAACGTTACGTACGCCACTTGATTCTACGTAAAAATCAGTATCAGTTCTCACTTTATTTCTATATCACCCAAAAATTATCAAAATTATCCTGTATATCAAAAACGAAGCGTGCCGTGAAAATTTTGGTTAGTCTTTCGTTTCATAAAAAAGTAGCAAAGGAACGCGATAACCGCAATTTCTTATCTCAAGCCCTTCTTGAAATACCCCGTCAAACCGTAGAAATCGGGACACACTGTACATATAATGTCAAACAGTTACAAACTTGTAAGATATGAATAAAAGCAAATTATTGAATGCCTTAATTCTAAGCAAGATTCTCTTGCACGCTTATAACCGCATTGTCTCCCTTCTATAATCCACCATAACTATAACCAATTTTCTAATGGAATTGGGGAGGTTGTTATAAGGGTGTTGATTAAATTGCGCTCTAATCGATTACATTACTAGTGTGTAAAGAAATTCTAAAAAAGTTTCTTGGTATTTGCGAAGCAACAAAAAATTGTGTCATCAGTAGTAAAAAAAAGCTATAAATTTCACAACCTTAAAAAAATAAACGATTAATGATGCATATCTCGGTCATGTACCTATTTTATTCAAAGAAAAAAATTTTTAATTTATCGATTTTGGACGCATCTAATGTAAACTTATGATTTATGTACCTATAAACAAAAAATTTGATCGAGTAATAAATAGGGCAGTGGCTGTAGCTCCTCATTCAGTTAAAAAAAGGAGTAGGCGCTTATATCGACCGCGCGCTTTTGCTATTTATAAACGACCTGTTTATTCCTTGGACGTATCCAGGGCCGCATTTTACACTTCTACATAAAGAGTAAAAAATCGAGACACGATAACTTCGTCGGAAGGAAGTCAACCAGACTCTAGAAAAATTCAGATTAAAAACGTGCGAGTTGTAATGTTTCTCTTGGTTAATTTAGGAACAATAACGATTTAATCTGTTTACGTTTATGTCTAACCACAATTATGGCAAGGTTAATTTTTTTGTTCATTCAATTAATAGGTACAGGCGCGTGGTTTGTATATTTATAATAATAAAGGACGTACGCTAATATTTGAATGTTTTATTTGCAGGTCATAGATCTGTTTTAGATTTTTCAAGGTTACGTCAAGCCTTGTCATGAGTGTTTACTCTTCACTATTGAAGTATAATCTATGATAAGGATATATATATATATATATATATATATATATATATATATATATATATATATATATATATATCATGGAAACGTGACGTCAATTCCTTTTTTTGTAGTTTAGTAGATAATGCATCTTCCTATTGTTATCGTGTTACTAAAAACACTTCATCTCGCTTCCTTCTTTAACGTATCACATTCCTTAAAAACGATAGATGTTTTTAGCGCAAATGAAATTTGTCTGCTACACTTTATCTTTTAATTTTTAAGGCAAGATTAATTATCCTCTGGTGCTTTTTAGAACTAATTAGTTTTCTTTGAAAACTGTTTTTATAATGATGGCTGATTGCGTTACAAAATTTTTTCAAACATTTTTAAGGATTATTATTAATCCGAGTTACTTTGATAATTGTGACTTACCTAATTCTTAATGTAAGTCCGTATAGGTGGGTGGTGGTATTCAATTGTGTAGTTTATTAAATAATAGAAGTGGTTATATGTGAGTACCTATATTAGTATTTAAATCGAATATTCTAGTTTGTGTTTCTTAATTTCATTTTCGAGTTCAAATTATGCAAAATCAGTTCCTATCCATTTATACATCTAAATAAAAGCCGTCAGCTTGTAGGTGATAACGTGATTAAAGGATGAGATTAATGTCCGCATTGAAAACGAGTAGGAATTATGCAATAAACTCGTTACTAAGCAGGTGGCATTATAATTCTCATCAATAGTTACTTGTGCAACTAGGAATAAAGTGTTTTTTCAATTCGAGTTCAAAGTTTGAGCACACGAGCGTAGCCGTGTGATTTACACAATTTTTTTTCTAACTCTATGATTAATATTATTGTAAAGTTTAATGAAGTTCGCTGCACAACTTTGCATGTACTCGTATGTAATGCATAGACGGTACAAATATGGGTTATCATTTCATTTCATTGACATATTTGACTAATTTTTTACATATATTACGTTCTCTTTTTCGTATCGGATAAGCAAAACCTTATCTAACATAAAATAATGCTAACAGTTACTTAAGTTTTTAAGAAAACTTTTCAATTATTTTGTTTTAATAAACACGACCTTATAGCAACCATTAGGAAATATGGGCTACTAGAGAAAATATCTAAAAATGTAGTTTGGCTCATTAACGCCCAAGAAAGTTTTTTGGAAAAAAAATATTTTTTTGTTGAAATTCTTTATTATTGGCGTGATTACAACAAAGAATCAAATGTAACGTATCTTGTCAAAGTGACAGCTTATAAGATATCTATGGCTAAAGTGCAAAAACTCGGTAAGTCAATTCTTTGTAATTTTACTCCGAACCCATAGCTCACTATATCGATCATGAGTGCTTTTTAGGCACCACAATCACATCAGATCACATTCCCCTACTGGTCAAATCTTCATTTTGTCCAACCCCCCCTTCACCCCTCAATACACAGTCATTAAAGATTTTTCAAAAACAGACTGGAATTTGTTTTCAGAACACATCTCCAACAACCTTCCCACACCTAACTTTCAAACGACCCAAGATCTTGAGAGAGCCATTAGAGACCTAACTTCCGTTATTGCGGAAGCGGTCGATAACTCTGTCCCATTAAAAAACATCGACATTTCTCGAAAACCGCCCCTACGCCACATTGTGAACTGGATCAAAGCGAAAAGACGAATCTATCGTCAATTCTTGCGATCCAGGGACCCGGCTCTCAAGACCGAATACAATCGCCTTAACGCCTTAATAAGGCGAGAAGCCAATAAACACTCTGAAGACTCCTGCAAGCACCTCCCAGCTTGATTATAGAAATGGTAAACTCTGCAAGTTTGATAAACTGGTAATCGACAGACTGACCAGAAGAAAAGTAAACCCCAAATCCCACCTAACCGACCTTCAGGGCAACCTAATCTCCTCCGACCAAGGAAAGGCCGATTTCTTTGGTCGCCACCTCCAATCCATTTTCCGATCCCCAGATGATCCCCAATTTGATAACCAATTCAAGGCACTCCTTGAGAGTCGCCTTGAAGATTTCCGTACCCTTAACCTTCCCGAAACCCTACTCGATAACGAGAGTCCTTTTTACGCCCCTATCACGCCCGACCAGGTCAGCTCATATTTCAAAAAAGGTAAAAATTCTGCCCCACGTCATGACGGCCTAAACCGTAAAATTCTCCGCCACCTACCCGACCCAGCCCTCCGTTTACTTTCCACTATTTACAATAAATGCCTTACCCTATCGTACTTCCCGACGGACTGGAAATCGGCCTCCACCGTCATGATACCTAAACCCCACGCTGATCTTACCTCGCCCTCCTCCTACAGACCAATCTCACTCCTGAGCTGCAATCGGAAAATGCTTTGAGCAGATTCTAGCCAGGAGACTCAGGGACCACATAGAATACAACGACCTCCTTCCCAACAGCCAATTCTGCTTCCGTCCTAACCGAACGTGTCACGATCCCTTGTTGAAGCTGCTTACAGAGACCACCAGAGCATTCAATTACAAGCAATGCAATCTGGCTGTGTTTCTGGACATTAAGCAAGCATTTGACAGGGTCTGGCACGTCGGTCTCCTGCAAAAGATCCGAAACCTTAACATACCCGACCCCTTCGCCAAACTCCTACTCTCGTACCTGACCAATCCGATCCTTTTCAACCTACAGCAGTCGTTCCGCAAGATTCTGCCTTAGCCCCTATCCTTTACACCATCTTTGCATCCGACATTCCCGAAGTTACCCAACCCAAAGTAGTCGTTGTGCAATTCGCGGATGACACCGCCTTCTGGGCAGTTAATCGAAACAGCGAAACGGCCTCCCGCCTCATATCCAAAACCCTACGGAACTTCTCTAACTGGGCGAACCAGTGGAGAGTCTCCGTCTATCCCACCAAAACCCAAACAATCTCCTTTTCTGACATCCTCATTACGCAGAGGATAAGTTCCCCAATCTTGCCTCCAGAAACGTCTCCCTCACCCTTAACCAATAAAGGCTCACACTCCAAGATGAAATCACCTACCTAGGAATCATCTTCACTATAACACTCAATTGGCTCCCCTATGTAAAAAGAACACTAAACAAGATTAGAAACCGCGCAAACCTACTGGGCGCCCTTCGGGGTAGAATCAGAGGTTGTCACCCCAAAACACTTCTACACACATATAAAACATACATCCGCCCTGTTATGGATTTCCGAGCTCCTATATACACAAACATTAACCCCAATCACCTTTCCTCAATCGCCTCCTGTGAAAGCCGAATTTTTAAACGGATACACAGGTTACCCCTCAGATACCCTAATTACCTCACCCTACACCACGCCAATATACCCCCAATCACAAACCGTATCCAAATACTCCAGGAAAACTTCGCCTATAAAATAATTTTCGGCAACACTATCCCAACCAAAGAAATCCTTACCACTCCATACAACTACCGCTTTTCCAAATTCCCTCGAAAAAAACCCAAATTAAAATTCAAACATCCTCCCGCAATTCTCTTCTCTCTCGACGACCTCCCCGAGGAAGTAGAAGAATCCCTCGATAATCCCCATATGCCCTCCGCATCCCCCCGGCCAACGATCTAATTAATCACACTGCACACCACACAAACACACATTTTGTGTAAAATAGTTACACTATAATTTTTTCTTTAATCGGGTAAGTTTTTGCATTAGTTTCATCAGAATATAAACACAATTGGGTAGTTTCCATTTTTTTGTTAAATTAGTGACTCACTAGGTTTCGGCACTTAAATTGTACACTAAAACAGATCCTCTGTCCTCAAAATGCTCACTGATATCAGTATCCACATAATTTTCAAAATTATCCGAGTTTCTATTTGAGTGTGAATAATCAGCTCCACCTTTAACCGAAATCTCAAAAATGTCGTCAGTGGCTACCGCTACTCTATTTAAATTTAAATGGGCATCGTTCAAATTTTGAACATTTTCTGGAGTTTTCATGAGTTGATTCTCTATATAACTTATACTTTCGTTGTTTCTAGGTAACATCGGATCATAATTTTCTATACAATTTCGGGATTCCAACAAATTTTATTTTCACTACAACAAAACACCCTCACATTCTTAACTGCGTTAAATACTTGACCGACGAAAGACTAAGATTAATTTTTATACAGTACAACATTTACCGTTGTAAAATATTATTTGTTGCCAAATCCACCATAAGCTTTCCACGATTATACATTCTAGAAGGCACCATGTCTTATTAAAATCAACTTAATTTATCGTCACACGTAGCACTCATAACCTGATAAATCACTTTACGCGGAAAAAATAATGTGCACGTAAAAAAGCAGAAACCTCGTAAGTCAGATTTACGAGGTTTTGCTTTATAAATTTGGAACATTGGTTTTAACAGTGTTGACAGATGGCAGTACTTGTTCCATCTATTCAGTGTAGACTTGAGAGTATCCACACTTTAATAGGTAATCATATTCTTAAACTCTTGGTAGCATAAAACCAGAATTGAAAATAATCGACTTAAGAGGTTTTGCACTTTAGCCATCGATATACATATGTACTCATATGAGTACAATGGGCGTTACGTGATAAGTATCTGTCCTGAACATAAACAAGTAACTAATCAAACAGAAACTATAAGTAACCTGTAAACACAAAAGTTAGGAATTATATTTAATAAAACAGTCTCGCTCTAAACATAATGTTACGTTACACTTTTGGCACCTCTATCTGACCCGTTGATGGCACAGGACGCAGCGTATGATGACCACATTCATGCTACTGTACACTTACTGGTACTTGCCCAGATGTTCTACGGATTTATTGTAACATTTTGTCTTTTATAGTCTACTAGGAAAGTTTTACTCTCTGAAGATAACTGGTACAGTCTCCATGCATTTACCATAACCATGTTTAGCATAATATATTGTGATTATTTTATTTTTCATCCTATATACAAGATGTTACTCGGTCTCGTCGCTATAATACTGTAACGAGATACTATTTTAATAAACACTTGCAAAGATAAAAAGGTAACTTCCGTTCTGAAACCATATAAATCTGTAGATCGTGATACAAGAGGTCGAGGAAAATGCAGTGGACGTGGAAGAGGGCGAGGAACTCGTTGTAATACCGGAAGTAGGTTGCACGTCGACATTATCTCTTTTCTGTTTGGACATGATTTGTAAAAGATTCTACTACAGGCAGACGAGGTCAACAGAATATACTTCGGGAAACAGCAGGACCAACTGGGCATGCAAAGAGGTATGTTGTAAAAGATTCGCCTGAAAGCTCTTGGAGACTTTTTGTGTCTGAACCAATGTTACGCCGGATCAAACACTATACTGAATTAGAAGCATGCCAAGTTTTGAATGATGATTCCTGGGCTATGTCTTTAGAGGAACTTGATGCATTTATTGCAATTTTGTATGCTCGAGGAGCGTATGGTGGCAGAACTCTAAAACTTTCTGACATTATGGAGTGAAAAGTGAGCCCACCGTTTTTCTCAGAAACCTTGCCGAGAAATCGATTCACCAAGATACCGCGATTCTTGATTTGATGAGGCTACACGTCGCCATATGAATAAACTCAGACAAATTCCGTTTGGTCTCTGAACCGTGGCACAAATTTATTGAAAATTGTATTGCTTGCTACAGGCTAACAGAAAAATTTACTGTAGATGAACAATTATTTTCATCAAAATGTCGTTCCCCTTTTACTCAGTATATAAGTAACAAACCTGACAAATATGGGGTGAAATATTGGATTGCCACTGATGCGAAAGTGCAATACATCTTGAACGGTTTTCCATACCTTGGTAAAGATGAAAACCGACCTCTGAACAGATCTCTAGGTGAAGAGGTAGTTCTACGTCTTCTTGAACCATTTTTAGATAAAGGAAGAAATGTAACAACAGATTGTTTCCTGAAACAATAAAATTCTATAACCACACTAAATACAGTGTTAATGTTGTAGACCAAATGGCTCGTAAATACAGCGTTCGTTCGGGAACTCGGAGGTGGCCTGTGGAATGTATTCTACAATATCTTGGCAATGATAAATGCACATACCCTGGTCAACTTAGCTACATACTCCAAAATATCGCGGCGGTCCTATATACTAAGTGTTGTGGAGGAATTGGCCAAACCGTACAGAAGTAGCAGGATTCCATCTGATAAAGTAGAAGTGTCAGTGGAAAGAAATAATCCACGTCAACAAAAGCAATGCCAAATTGGTTTCTGTAATAAAAACAAGAGATATTTGCTCAAAGTGCATGAAATTTACATGTGTATCTTGAGTTCAAAATGTTTTTTTGCCGTAACTGCGCAAACGCTGCAGGTAGTGCATCAGATCATTAGATTGTAGTTACTTTTTTTTATTAATTATATTGTATTTGTGTTTAGTTTTGCTGATTTTATTTCGTGTTCGTCGGATGTTTTCTTCCCAAATAATTTCTTACAGGAGATACTTTCCTATTTTGTGAAATAAATTGCTTCATATATTTTTATGTCAATTGGTACTTGCCTCTATCGTGTACATAACTTAAATAAACTTGTAAAAGTTAAACACAATTTCAATCACAATCAAAAAAGGCATAAAGCAGTTGGCGGTCATTTGACTGTCTGTGGTTGTTGTAGGAACGGTACTCATTGCGGTTGTTCTGGTGTTAAACTCATAGTACCCTTTTCTTTTTGTCAAACAACTTAACATCGGTTAATGGACATTTTTTGTACGGTCATTTCTTAAAGTTCCTGTAGCACGATAACCTTGTTCCTTTAATTTTATTAGTAAATCACAGCTAGAAAAACAGTTTACAAGTAGTAGTATCAGCTCCACTGCATGTATCGAAAGCATAGAATTAGCCAGTGCCCAGTGGACCTGCATAAGAACCAATCTTTGTAGCCAGATTTGATCGGTTTGGATCTAATGAATTGTTTTGCCGAGTGACGACCAAAGAATTTTACCATGAATTCATCTACACGAAGGTCTTGGTGAAATATACCCCACTGTCGACAATTTTGATTTCATTTAGTCATTAGTGGCCGTACTTTTGCCATCCTGTTGGTAACGTCTAAGTGCAAATTATCAGCTAGGTGAATATATTTTTTGACATATGTTGCGTGACATGACATTGACCACGTAGTGCACTGTCAAATCTTCATCTAAACTCCAATAGTTCCTTTCACTTGGTACTATATGATACCTTGTGAAAATCAGAATTCCAATAAATTATTTCAAGTCTGCTTTGTGATCATTTTTCTGTGCACCGTATAGATTTGTTTGCTGGGTTATATATTCAAGTATTTCATCATCTAATAATTTTTCAAACACCTCAACAGGGTTAAGATTATGTAGATCATGTTTTAGCATTTCTAGTCGATCTGTGGCGCCGGCTGTTCCCCGTCTATGATCTCAGATATCCATTTGAGTTCCTTCTTTCTCCTTCGGTTTTTTCTCTTGATTTTTTTATTTTTTTAAGCCCCTCTGATAAGGGTAGATCACTATCTTCGTCACTACTTTCGATTTCATCATGCATACGATGTAATTCAATATCCAGCTTGTCATGTGACATAGCTGATCACGACTGAACACGACTCAAAATCATCTAAAGCCGTACGTAAAGTAACATATCTCTTACCATAAAATCTGCTTGTAGAAATTTCATCCATTTTGGTAACCCGAAGAAAAAATAAAGACATTGAATTCTCCCATTGTACTGGAATTAGTACAATCAAGTTTTTTTTTAGTGTGGACTATGCCTTAAGTATTTTGACACAGCATATGTATATTGTGGTTAAGAATGAAACTTTCTCTTCCAAAACGACACGAACTCAATGAAGGTCAACTGGAGACTGTTGGTTATAAAATAATATCCAGTATGGATTCTTTGATTGAAAACGTTAGTAGATGACGCCTTCAGTTTAATTAACTGGCTGTACTTACATGAGTACAATGGACGTTAATGGGTTAATCCATAAAGGACAGAATTATTTGATAACAAAAGTAAGGTCATTTTGGCAGAAGGAACCAGTTTTGTGTTTTCTGGCCTAAAACTTTGCAAATAAATTGGTTTTAATAATTTTTTGCGAAAAATGTTTGTTGCCATATGGCAGTCCTCTTGAGGAGCTATTTTGGAATTTACAATAAAAAGTAAAAGTCAGTTAAAAATGTTTTATTATCAAGTAACAAGTACGTAAATAACGGTTACAAATTGGTGTGAAACTTCAGATTACAATCTAAACATACGTCTACGTTGCATTTTATACATTTTGTTCTTAAAACGGATTTGCAATCGCTCCCTGCATATCTAATATCACCTGGAACACGACCAAAAGACCTACTCGACTGGCTAGAAGATGGCCTAGCTCGAGATTTTGGGGGATTACTATATTTAGTCAAATAAGATTAATTACTATTTCCTTTTTGAACTGTAACTTTTTGTGTAAAATCCCTGCATTCTGAATTAATAAGCCCGGTGAATAAAACCGATCACTACTTCTTACCCTGAACTCCTTTTCTGTGACGAGAAATTTTCTCGTCAACAGATCAGTACCACCCATGACGTTGTTATACTTCCCTAGTACACATGGTCCCTCAACTTGAATATCTTTCTTCTTTGAGAATATAGTTTTACGCGACCTAAGGAAAATACCCCACCAGAAGTTGAAGCCATAGTTACCACACTGTTGGCCATCCAACGAACTAAAATTATCCCATTTTCTATGCCCACAATAGAACTATATTCTCCACGTTTCTCTTTTTTTTTTGTTCATTTCTTTTTTATTTACAATTGGCCAACTGTTTAGGATTCCGTTATCACGTATAGTTCTCGTTACTTCATAACCTAGTTCTTTAAGATTGTCACAATAAAGGGAGTATTGCAATTTCCTCAGATGAATCAAATAGTCATAGATGGTTATCATTTCATTTTCAGTCAGTAGCTTGATAAGGTACAGAACTAACTAGGTAACCACTTTTTGTGTGCAAGCACCAAATTTTGTACCCTAAACGAATCGGTTTACCCCGTCTAAATTGCTTGCAAGAGTGTCGCCCGAAGTACCATCAATTCATCATAATTCAAATCTCGCTCTGGTACGTAATATTTTAGAAATTTCTCAATTAGTGATCTTAGTTTATATTTGTCTGATGAATTAATAGTATTGTTATCTGCACAGTGAAGATAGCGCCAAACTGTTAAGAAACGATCTCTTCGTATAGCATGCGCAACTAAACCGTGTCCCAGTAATACTTCTTGCCTGGTAAACAATTATACCCAGACAAAATTCAGATTGCCAAAAAACACATCATTTCTGTTGAAGATATTTCCGGACTTGACAGTTTGTTCATTGGGCATATTTCGTTGACTCTGAAACCAGTGTCAATTATATCATCATCTAAGAATAGCTCAAAATCTCTAAAGGTGTCATGGCTTTAAATGTCTTGTAGTCGCCTGCAGAAAAACTTTTTGCATCGGTCTGAAGATCGCCATCATGCCTTATTTTCGTATAGTTAATTATTTCGGCTTTTTGTTTCTTTGAGCATGTAGCTTGAACTTTTTCATTTTCTACGCATTCGATAATCTGTATTTAGGCTCTTGCATTTTGAAAGATTATCAGCAAATCCTCCGCCATTGTCATCTCTGAAATCTTTGTCAGTTAGTTCTTGAGGATCTAGGGCTCTACATAAAGATTTTCTGTCAATCATTCAGTTGCCATTCACCAGGTCCTATTGGAATAATTCGTAAGAGATTCCCAATATATCTCGTGCTATGACATGTAATCGATTTGAAGAAATAAAACGATTATTTCTTCATTTCAACGACAATACACTGCAAATTCCACATGGCCAACCAGAACACTATAAACTCTTCAAAATACGTCCTTTACTGAACAGAATTCGTGAGCGATTTCCGCTTGTTCGTAAAGAAGAACACATGGCCGTAGACGGACAAATTCACCGGTTTTTCGTACGAATTTGATTTTTATTGTGGAAGTACCGTTCTCGATGCCAATCAACCGGACCTTAGGCGCAAGCGGAATGTCGTGGTTAAACTTTCAGAAACCATTTCAAAGGATCAGAACTACAAACTTTTATGGATAATTGGTTTACAAGTATTCCGTTACTTACCTATCTAACCAAGAATGGTATCTTCCCTCTGGGTGCGGTAAAAACTAATCGTGTACCAGACATCCAATGTGCAAAAGAATCACATATGAAGAAACATGGAAGAGGTGCATGTTTGGAAAGGGTTGCTAAAACAGATGGTGTTGACGTATCTGTTGTTTCGTGGTTTGACAATCAAATTGTGAACACTATTTCCAAAAACAAGAAGCCATGTAGAAATCTCCCGTCCGCAAAGATTGTGGTATACATCGCTTCTTCTTTTAGGTTCTATATTGAGCTACTATAGAATCCAAATTAGATCCAAGAGATGGTACATGAGGGAATTTTTTCATTTCCTGGACATCATTTGCGTGAACAGCTGGATATTATGGAGGCGAAACATGAAAAACTGCCACTATCAGAATTCAAACTCGCCCTTGCCGAAGTGTTGACGTGCTGCAGAGGAAACGAGGAAGACCCAGTGCTTCGTTACAACCTCAACTGGATTTGAAAAAGAAAACATACCAATTTTCACAAAATCAAGACCAAGATATAAGGACGGACCACTTGCCGGTGTGAATGACGAAAAGCAAAGGTGTAAGTATCCGGAGTGTAAGGGCAAATTGCATATATTCTGTGGTAAATGTTTGGTATTCTTGTGCCTAAATACAGACCACAACTGTTTCTCGAAATTTCACACGGAGTTAAAAGTACTAATTTTTTATAATAAAATTATATTAAAAATAAATGCATGTTTCTAATTTTCTTTCCATTATTGCAATTTGTGCCAAATTAAGCACTATCAATTTGTGCCATTTTTTTTTTGTCAAAAAAATGATCAATATTTTTTTAAATATTTTTCTCCTGTTCTAACAGTGTCTACTATCGTTCATATTTTTTTTTTAAATAAAAATTATCTTGCAGTAAGGGTTTAAAAATGTTTTGAGTCAATATCTTCTATGAACAGATTTGCTGTCGCCGGTGGCACCATCTATCTTCACGGTATTTCACTAACATCTGTCACATTTGAATGTTTATAGAGGTAACATTTTTTTCACTAAAAAGTAGAGTAATACTCATTTGATATAAAATAACATTGTCTGATACTGATAGCGACATAAATAACGGGTTGAACTGCAAATAAACATATCATAACATAACCTTCACGCCATTACCTTGCGAGGTAGGCAAAACAATCCCTGCCTCTTATTTATTTTTCATTCACAATCTTTCTCCATGCTCTCCTATCTCTGCATACCTCCCTAGCTTCCGCAAGATTCATACATTGTCTCTGACATATCCTTTTATTTTTAAAACTCTTAATCTCTCATTCTTTTATCATACATTCTACTACATTACGCTGCCTACTAGGCCCGGCCTTAACTCTGATCTCACCTGCATATATTTGCTTCGTTATTCTTGCGTTGTTCATTCTCTCAATGTGACAAAATCAACGTAGTTGTACTACTTTTAGACCTATCAATCATTCTTTATCTTATCCCTTCTCATGTTACCACATGCGTTTCTTAGGAATCTCATAAAGGTGAAAGGTAAAAGTGGCTGCAGAAAAAATGTTCGTGCAAAAATTGCATTTTCGAAAGATTGCTGGGCTCCGCTTCTCGTCCTCCAGCAACTTTCTTCCTCGTCCCGAAAATTAAAATTTTTTGTACTAATGAAAGAAATAACTATTTTCCGTTTGTTACGTCATAGCGCGCTCATAAACCCAAAAATAACATGTGTTGCCAGATGTATTATAAACATATAAATTTAAAATTATAAAATTGTAGCTATAAAAACATTGTGAAAATATGTCCTCATCTTCAAACTAGACGACTGCCAGTTTCTAAAATTAACATTTCAAAAGAAATCTATTAAATGCTTGCCTATTACAACACAAAAGCTATTTCTAAAATAAAATTTTTATACATGATGTAATTTTGTGAATCCAAGTGCATTCCTCTTTTTAAGAAAAAAAAAATGTTGCACGATTAAATTAAACAAATTTTGTAACTTTCGATACCTACACACGTGGTACCTTAATGGCCCCCAAATTGGTTAACATAATAATACCCATCAATTCCACCACAGTTAATTCATTCACATAATCACGAACTTGAAATGGCGTACGTAATCGGTTTACGTGATCCAATTTTCAATTGTTATTGTACTGTTTTTATTCTTCCTGTGTCACCATAAAGGACAGCCAAATAAAAAACTTTCACTAGCGCTTGTATTAAGACACTTTTATCTAAGTGATAGTAAAATGTGTATGTGTGCGTGTAGAAAAAAAGATCCGGTATAAAAAGTAGTTTTGGTGGGGTACAAGTAGGTCAGTTAGTGCAACTCGTGTTGATGCTGCTGTTTGATTCTGGTGCAAGCGTGTTTTATACGTTTATAGGAATGATCGAGGTTGCTCGGTCTCGTGTCTCTTTTTTCCCCTTTTCATTTCCCCCTTACATTTAAAAGAGTTACGCAATGAAAGTTATCCTACGCACTTCATTTCATTTTCTCTTTCTGTCGTACCACGTGGAAATGCCACGCACGCATCATTTCATTCACACCAGCTGTATATGAACTTTAGTACACATGCGTTCCACATTTCGATCCTCTAGCTCTTGCTTTTATGGTAGTGAATACATTTAAGAAGGCATGCTTGGAATTCAATGCGACCGACATCGAATTACTTCTACTAGAATTGATTTTATTATACGTTCGAATTATCACTATAATCTTCGATTTGCATTGTAAATTTTTTTTTGTTAATAAATTTATGTAAATATAAAGCTGAGGGAATTAAAGTGATGAATTAGTTTACTTTACTTTAAAACAGTGGCGGCGAAATACTTATCTTCATCACTTTTACTAAAATTGATTAGGGAAATGCCCTAAGAATTTTAAATACCGAAATTTCAGAGTTTAACACGATATCTGGAGTGTTTGTATTTGTTGCTTAATTTGACCCTAAACCTCTTTGATCATGCCTCTTCATTTATTTTTACCATATGGTTGCTCCTGTTTTTCTTAACCTGACATGAAGGGTAATTATATATTGAAGCTCCACTTTTAAATAAATACTCCTTTGATGTGCACATCTAAGCTATGTTCAATTTTAATTTAATGTAATTTCCTGTTACAATTGAAATCTCCGCTATCCATACGTTTATTGGTTTTGTGTGTCATTATTAATCCTCACTCGTAGTTCATTGTTTTTTTTGTACCCCTTATCGCTCCGTCGCTCTGTGCGGTTCCGATTCTTGTAAAGTTGATCCCGTCCTAGTGCCGATACTGGGTTCTTGGCCGCCATGTCCCGCTAATAACCGCCCTATAAAATCACACATTAAAGTTTTTATAGAGTAATGCCAGTAGCAATTACATTTCTATTAAGTAATACTTGAAGGAAAATAGTTGTTTCGGTACAAGTGAGCAAAAACCCTGTTAACTGTGGAACTTGAATGTTAAAGCAGCCTATGGCTACACTTAAAAGCCACATAGAACAATAGTTATTTGTAATTCGAGAAGAATGTGATGGTTTCCCAACTTGAGTTCAAAGTTTGACACACGAGCGTGCGAGTGTGTTAATTGAATTAGAGTTGAAAAAATACTGTTTTCTAGTGGTTTACACAATTTTTTTTCTAAAACTACAATCCACCTTATCCCCCTAATAGCCGCACTATAAAATCGCTTTGGTTTTTCTCCGTTTAAGAAAAACGGTCCGGTTAGAAACCGCGCCGCTTGGGCGAAAGAAGGCACTCTAAAAATGTCACCACCTAGACAGCTACAAACTACTTGAAATGTGTCTTGACTTTTTATTTTAAATACACGGCATTGGGTATTCCCTACATTAATATTTATTAGTGCACCTTAAAATACTATTAAAATATGTTTTAAACAAAAAGTGAAAAATCCGTAAGAAACCTGAAATCAAAAAAAAAGTTTCATTTTTGCATTGTATGTAGTTTTTACTGCGTAATTATATAAATCCACTCGTACTTTTATGGTATGTATACGGGAATGTTAAGTGTATCAATTGAAAGAGAGCTAATAGCCGCCTTAAAAATCACACCTCTAAGAGGTCCCCTTTAAATTCACAAATTAAAGCAATTCGTGTAGAATAGTTTTAACGTAAGTGCAAAATTTGTTTTATTTACAAAAAATTCAAAATCCCAATTATTATTATTATAAACAGAAAATATAAAGATATCATAATATAAACAAATACATAAAGCTACTTTCTGTTACATAATACTAGAAGAAAAAAATACGTACAAGTAAGAAAAAGCCCTTTTTACCCACCGAACTAGTTGAATCTGTAATAATACAATCTATTTAGTTCACTATACAACTTCACATGTATGAAGTAAGCAATGTATATTTGGCAACTATGTTGTTCATTTTTTAGGTTAGTTTCCATTCATTTTGTTTTGATGGTTTTGTAGGTTAAAAATATTAAATTAAGTAGAATTTAACCCTATACGTTCGTCTTCACTTTCCATTATTAATAAAAAATGTAATAAAGCTAACAATAATTTTAAAATATGACGATTAAATTTGGTTTTTGAATGTTTACGCTAAGTTACCGTTGCTGATGATTTATATTGATACTGCACCGTCCATTATTTCAAAGTAAGGGGAAGAAGGATGATCGTAATGTATATTTGGCAACTATGTTGTTCATTTTTTAGGTTAGTTTCCATTCATTTTGTTTTGGTGGTTTTGTAGGTTAAAAATATTAAATTAAGTAGAATTTAACCCTATACGTTCGTCTCCACTTTCCATTATTAATAAAAATGTAATAAAGCTAACAATAATTTTAAAATATGATGATTCTACAATTAAATTTGGTTTTTGAATGTTTACGCTAAGTTACCGTTGCTGATGATTCCTATTGATACTGCACCGTCCATTATTTCAAAGTAAGGGGAAGAAGGATGATCGTAGTATTTAATAAAATTCTTATGTAATTGGAATTTTATTACAAAACTACGTTAAGAATTGTAATGTAATATAGGTTTTAGAAAATAATCCAATACGACGCGGAAAAAGATTGACACGGGTATTTTCCCCTTTTAAATGCAATGATTAACGCGGCAACATTGTTTTTTTACTTTCCTCGTCCTTTTTCGAGACAAAAACAATTGTTTCTAAGGTAGTTTTAAAAAAGTATTTACCAATCTCGAGAAAATGATGGTTGGGACTTATATGGTAAAATGCTGGTCAAAAAATGTTAAAAGCAATCGGCCACGAAATTCACCATGTTTTTCACTTTCAACAACTTATGTCTTTTTTACCGTCTTGATTGTCACAAACTTGCTATTCCTATATCTACACTCTTCTACTTCACCCGACTCCGAACTTTTTGCTTAAGAGGATTGACTTGACACTTAACTTACTCAAAACTCCCACCACATTGTTCTCCAATAAATCCATAGTGCTAATGACACAATAGACACAAATGCAAACCTAACATCCAACGCAGTAGTTCATCCGGCAGTTGAAGATATTTACACACTTTTCAAAATGAATTGCTAAGACATTAAATATACGAGGGATATTTTTTTAAGTTTCACAAAGCTGGCACAAACAAATACAAGAAATAAGAAAAGTTTTATTATACACAGGAGTTACTCATACATGTGAACTATTTCTCAACGTAGTTGCCACTGACATTGAGGCATTTGTCGTAACGGAACACCAGCTTTTGTATACCCTCCTCGTACCAGGTTTCCTCCTGAGTTCTCAGCCAATCTGTCGTACTGGTTTTCAAATCCTCGTTAGTGTTGAACCAATGCGTTCATAATCGTACTTTCATTCATTCATTCATTCAATGAATAAATGGAAGTTTCTTGGTGCAAAGTCCGCCCTGTAGGGCGGGTGGTTGAACAACTGATTGAGCAGTTCCTTTGTTACTCTTGCCATGTAACGGCGTGCATTGTCATGAAGCAAGACAACTCCTGATGTCAACATGCCTCTTCTTATGCTTAGTATTTGCTCTCCGTAGACGTTCAAGGGTTTTACAGCACGTCGCTGCAGTAATTGTTGTTCCAGGGTCAAAACTCCACCAACAAGAGTCCTCTACAGTCCCAAAACACGGTAGCCATAACCATTTTGTTGGACAAGATTTGTTTAAACTTCTTTGGTTTGTTAGGCGAGTTCGTATGCATCCATTGCTTCTATTGATCTTTTTCACGACGTTCACAAACTGAATCGGCGTTTTGTCTTCCGTTACAATTATTCCCAAAAACGCTTCTCCTTCATCATGGTAGCGCTCCAAAAAAGTTAGTGCAGAATCCATTCGCTGCAGTTTTTAAATATCTGTAAATTGTTTGGGGACCCATCGTGCACAAAATTTGTTGTAACCGAGTCGTCATGTAACAATGTCATAAAGTGCTAATCGAGAAATTTCAACATGACAGCTAAGCGTCAACTGGCAACCTAACGGAAGTCGTAAATTAAGTTAGTGTATGATGATTAGTAACAAAATATTATATAAAATATATTGATTTGGAATCATTTTTACTTAAGAGTTTAGTTTCGCTTTAAATAATTGTAATACTTGTAATTCTATGCGTTTTGGTTCATTTACGTTCTAATTCTAATAATGGTTTTTTTAATGAAATTTAGAAAATGTTTTGAAATACGAATATATCCATTCCATGAAATGCACCATATGTTCACCACTGACTTCCTTAACGATCAACTAAAACCATAAATGGTAGGTAGCATTGAAATTTGCCATGAATACTTTAAGCATTTTTTAAGGTACAAAATTGAAAAACATACATATTTTCGTTGCATCAAAACTTTTTATGACGTTGAACTTTAAGAATTGTATACAAAATTGTAAAGAACGATGTTAAACCAATACAGAAAGATTAATTACACATATATAATATTAGTTATTGGAATTTCGTTATAGGACACTCTCCAATTTCAGTTTGTAGTAAATTCAAATACCTTTCACTATTTAATGTTTCGTTAAAAAATATGGGCCCAATAAGTTTAGCGTCTAAAATGCCACACCAGACGTTAAAACCAAATCTCACTTGATGCCGACTTTCCTTAACAACGTGAGGATTTTCAAGGTCCCAAAAGTGAACATTGTGTCGATTGAAAAGGCCATTATTTGTAAATCTGCTTTCGTCAGACCACAAAATCGTAGCTGGAAAATTATCGTTATTCTCACATTGATTAACATACCATTGGCAAAATTGTAATCTTCTCCCCTGATCTCCGGGTTTGGGACTATTCGCCGTCGCCGGTTCGCCTTCGCCGATTCGCCGTCGCCAATTCGCCGTCGGGACAGTTGGCCGTCGGTCAAATTCGCCGTAGGGACGATTCGCCGTCGTGGGATGTTTTAGACGAATTTATAAAATTAATTTGTTCTTAGGTATGCCAACACACAAAATTAATGCATAACGTAAAAAAATACTACAGATGCAAAACGATTTTAATAAGTAAAATAGGATATGTACATATTAACTATAAATTGACCTACATATTGTAATTATGTGCTAAGCCCCTCAGATATTCTAATATATTAGTACCATTGAAATTCCTAACTAATCTTAAAATGCGGTTATCGGCATTCCTGTACTTCCTCAACTTTAAGGGTGGTGGATTGCCAGCAACTAGCTGTTCATAATATGTATCCCGTAATTATTGTTAAATTAAGATTACGTTAATTATCAAAGGATTATTTGAGGTAAATTGCAGAAAAACCATTTAATTAAAATAAAGAATGTCATAGAAAGTCTATTTAAAGTAAAGACCCTCATTATAAACTCATAAAAAACAATTTTAAGGAGACACTCATTACCAACTCATAGAAAATCTATTTAAAGTAAGGGTGTCCATTATCATACGAGAAATATAATAGCACATCAAAAAGCAACTATTTGTACGGCGAATCGTCCCTACGGCGAATTTGACCGACGGCCAACTGTCCCGACGGCGAATTGGCGACGGCGAATCGGCGAAGGCGAACCGGCGACGGCGAATTGTCCTAGACTCCTGATCTCCATCTCTAAGTCCCTGCAGAATGGTGTACTTATACGGATGATACCTGTGACGTTTTAAAATTCTTTGTGATGTAGTTTTCGAAATACCAGTGTTATGTTCAATTTCTCTAACAGATGTTGAAGGATTTTCAATAACTGATTGTAATACATTTAGTTCTGCATCTTCATTCCGTAATTTCGGATTTCTATTAGGTTTTGAAAATGAACCATACTCTTTTAAATTAATTACCAAATTTCTGTACGTACGAGCACTGGGCTGCCTTCTTTCAGGATACGGCCTCAAGTACATCCGTTCAGCTGCTATACTGTTTTTATGAGACAAGATGTAACAACTCAACATATCAAACTTTTCAGTATTAGTAAATAAAGCCATGTTTGACACAAAAATATTCTGGAACGATTAATTTTTAAGTGACATTAAATTCGATTGTGTTTTTATGTTTCACGGCCTGCTTATTGTTAGTTTTTAATAAAATACATTTTCTTTGTTGTTTTTAAAAATAGATAGTACATGTGCTGCTATATCATTGTAAAGAGGATAAAAAAACACGATCAATTATTTCAAAGCCGACTTGTCGTTCCATAAGAAAAATTTAATTTAGGGGTTGAAACTAAAAAATAGAAAGTGCAAATAAAAATCCATATTGATATTTAAATTCTGCATAAAAAACATCTTAAGAAAGTGCAAATAAAATTTATATGTCTAATATAACAAGAAAGATTACAAGAAAAAGAAATTTGACATTTTTCTTTTTCTTGCCATAAGTCTTAAAATACATGGAAATTTGGAAATTGGAGAGTGCCCTATAATTTCACTAATCCTTAGGAGTAAGTCATCTAATTTAACCAAATCTGTATCTTTTATAATAAGCGAGATCTCCATGCTGGAAATGTTATCTGGGACACGTTGTATAGTAAGTAGCGTTATAGTCCCGGCAAAGCTGAGAAACTCTATAACAAAATTATTGCTAGGCGGTGCGCCATTTCTTGTCACGAGCCATCCAAAGTTCGCAATTTGACCGACTTCATTAGTTTTTATCTGGGAAAGTATCCGTTGAAAAATTCATTTTCAAACAAAATATTGATGTTGAATTTCTTTGCAATTTTTTGGTTGCATTCCGCATCTTCTAAAACCTCAGATTAAGATTTGAAAAGATGCAGAATTTGAGAAAAATACGCTTGGCAACTAGGCCAACTTTGTGGTGACGTTTGTATACATCAATGTGACAGGCATTTTTTGCACCCATTGCGTCGTTCAATTTCATATTTCACTGGTGATCAAGTACTCATTCAACGAGTATGCAGATATGTACATGCTGTACGGTCCGATTGCCTGGCCAGCGAGTTCGCCCGACCTGAATCCTATAGATTTTTCCGTGTGGAGCTTCCTCAAGGACAAAGTATACAAGACGCCCCCGGAGAATGAGCAGGATGTCCAGGAGAGAATTCGTGCTGCCGTTCAGCAAATAACCCTGGAAATGTTGGAAACGTGTTTTGGATTCAATGCCTCTTCGATTGGAATTGTCCATGGAAATGGACGGTGGTCATTTTCAACAATATGTTCAATAATAAAAAATGTGTTTTGTACTTTTTGTATTGTTTTGATCACCAATATGCTTCTGACGCCTTGACGAAAGGGTTAAATATATAACAAAACATCATTAAATCAGGTTAAAATGCCTACAAAATTATACCATTAAGAGAAAATGAATAAAAAGCTGTTTGTTTACACAGAAACACAATAATAAACAAACCCATGTAGCCACACCCACAATTGTGTAATAAATAATCAAAATAAAAATCATAATACCAAACGTGTGGTCCTTTAAAACCAATCATGCCGGTCTTTAAGTAAATAAGCACATAAAACAATAAAGCAAATTACGTTACATATAAAATACAACGACAGTAAAATTGCACAGGTGACAATAAGGTAATGGCAAGGGCAAAAGAAAATAAACAAGGAATTAACACGTACACCATTGTTTAGTGACTACTAAAGTACAAAATACATACGGAAACTTACAATGAAATATATATATATATATATATATATATATATATATATATATATAATTGTTTAGTGACCACTAAAGCACAAAATACATATGAAAAATTACTACCAATTGCATATAAAGCATAGTCCGCAGGCAAACAACTCTACTCAATCAAACTGACAAAAAAAACACTCATTAAAACAAATCCTTACAAGGGTAAGTTATAAATAGATCCTAACATCGTGACCGATATATAAGTTTGAGTGCGTTAGAAAAATACAGCGCCCGTTTCTGTGGTTACACATTCATCTATACAACAATAAATATAAAATTAGAGGTGTTTAATGGTTATCTGGTCTCGGGAGTGTGTACTCACTTGACAATTGCCTTTTACAATTAATAACCAGTGGTATCATGTACCCGTTCACCAGCCCACCTCTACATAAATATAAACAACAAACAACAATGCTAATTCACACAAATACCAGAGTGAGGGAGCCCTGTACTGTCTTTTATTTTAGCAGATTTCAGCTTAATGAGCCTGCGTGCGAATAAGATACCTTTGCAGGGCAATGTTTGATTTTTAATAGGTTATTTAGGCTTGTAAAATGATTTGCTACGAGATTTCATTTATATAAAAATGCCTACTTACACTTCCTTTAATTGATCACAGACACAAATCGTTAACCTACGCGGTTTAACTTGGAAAAGGGTGACTGTTATTTATAGATTAATATTGGAAAAACACGTTACACTAACACTCGAAAGAAAAGACAAATTAGTGTTAGCTCATTCAAAAGAAAATGTACAGGCACGAAATATTTTTAAAGACAAACTGTTTCCCCTCTGGTTTCTACTCACCATCACTACTCCCGAAAATCAACCCCCGTCTTTCAAAAGAAAAAAAAACAAGAAACATTAATTTACGTTGCAACAGTTCCATATTAATTATTGCTCGACATCTTAATTTTAAAAATATCGTTCGTAACAACCCCCATACATTTAGGTCCCGAGTTTCCAAGTACCAAACAAAGACGTCTTTGATTGCAGTGTGTACCGTTAGTAATTAATTACTAACTAGTAACATTTTAACATCAAGGGCGCGCGTATAGAAAGTTTCAACAATTCGTCGCACCAGCTTCGGCGGAACACCTGTTTCTCTACCCCAACATATGTTTCCTTTCTGCGTTCAACCTTCACTCAAATACCAATTACATACATTCCTACATTTATTACATAAACCATAAAATAAAACTTTCCGAAACCATTAGCAAATTACTACGTATTACAAAGATATTAAAAATCCACTAATTATCTTTTCCATTACGGTAACAATGGCGATTTGACAAACGCTCATTACAATAACAAAATTTTCGTCTACTACTATATATATATATATATATATATATATATATATATATATATATATATATATATATATATATATATATATATTTGTATATGTATATATATATATATATCATAGAGACATAATATTACATTCGTTTTTGAATACCTAAAAGAGGTATGTTTAAAGAAATTAAATTCATTCATAACAACTTTTAGTTATTGTTAGTTAGTTGAGGGATATTCAACTACGACTACCTTTACGGGATAATACATACATGGTTATGTGCGAATTATTGTTAGGAAATTGTCGAAAGGGAAAGGTTTTAAAAATTTAGTAAAACAGTTCCAATATAATGCGATTTAAGTGTATTATATTATACATTGCAGTGAGAGCATAATATCAACTAATGTGTATTTGCGTTCTATTTGCAAACAAAAAAATTGGAGGTTAATTATCGACAACCGGTGGTAACGGCAAAAAGTTAAGGAAATCGTGCTCGAAAATAGTCACGCGAGCCCTTACAGAGATAGCAGGTGAGTTCAACATCGCGTATGGATCGGCACAGCACATTGTGGTGGATATTTTGGACATGACGCGCGTTGCAGCAGGACTTGCACCAAATGACTTGAATATCGTTCAAAACAGTTCTGAATGGCTGTGGTCCAGGAGATGATTCCAGTGGTAACAAACAATCCTACCATGATGAAACGCATAATTACTGGTGGCGAAACATCGATTTACGATTAAGATGTCGACACTAGCCAATAATGATCCGAGTGGCGCTATGAAAATGAACCAAAATCAAACTCAGATTTTTATTTGATTATGGAGGCGTTGCTCATTATGGGTGCGTGCCAACGGGTCAAACATTCAATAAGGAGTATTACCTGACCGTAATCAGGCATTTGAGAGATGCTGTGCGTAGGAAACAACAGGAATAATTGAAAACAACTCTTTGATTTTGCACCATGATAACGCTCCCTCAGAAATCACGCACTATGTCGACTATTTGACCAAACACGCAGTAAGCCCATTCAACAAGCACCGTATTTTCTGATATGGCACCCTGTGACTTTTTCCGGTTCTCAAAACTTAATTACCACTTCGTGGAAAGAGACTTTCGAGCATAGATGAAATAAAAAAAATGCGACGAAGGGATTGAAGGCCATTCCATCATCGGTACTATGAAAAGTGTTTGGATGCATATGCATCGCTTCAGATGAATGCTATTTAGAAGGCGATAAAACAAATGTACTCGACTTATAAGTTTTTGTTATGAACGAATAAGTTCAAAGGTAAATATGTAATTAAAAATGATTATTAATTTTAACATAAATGTTTACCTCAGTAGGATTTACCGACGCTGTACTAGAGTACCGCGCTAACCAACTGCGATATCGAGATTCAAGCTCCAATTGACGTAAATTTTGTCTTTATGTATGTAGAACTGAAAATTAATAAATGTACTCGAAAATTAACAAAAAAATAAAACTTTATTTCTAGTTTCCGGAACTTTTTGATCATAATGTATATTATTTTTTTCTTTTACACGAGTCATTTATAATAATTAAACCCATAAAATTATCGATCAAACAGGTAAGGGCTGCATTTTTTATCTTGGCACACGGCGGCGAGCCTAAAATTTGCGGGCAGTCCCAATTGTACTTTGCAGTTATATGAAACATAGGTAGTGTCTATTTAAAAAAAATAATATTTTGGAGACGAACTTGCAATAAAAATTGCTATTAAATAAAGGATAAATTTTTTACGAGATTAAAAAAAAATCATTTTCAGTCTATAATTGCATTAAAATTGTTGTAGTGAAGGATTAGAACTCACGTCCTGTCACTTGTTAACCGGGTGCCCTACCATCGTTCTCGCGTCTTCCATTACTCAAAATCTTCGTACAATATCAAACACTTTTTTGCACGTAATTTGAACAGTTAAATTTTCGCTTATTAGATAAATAAAATTTTAAAGCAAGGTTAACAAGACTATCCATAGATAAATTGATAACTTAAAGTGGATGCGTAGCAAGTGACGCTCCTTTAGTTTAATAAAAAAATAAAATAGTAATGAATTAAATTTATTTTTGTGTTTTCGTTCGGCAACATTAATTTCTAATCCTCAAAATTACCTGAAAACTCATTGTTTCTGGTTTAGGCCCCAAAAACCTTAAAAATTTGTGGTTTGGCCCACTGATTTATCAGAATGGACATTCGCTGACAACTGTCATACATATTAGAGCCGGTTCACATATTGATTATAGGCAGTGCCGCCAGCATAACTAAAAATATGATACCATCATTAAACAGATTTTTAAACTAATTTCGCCAGCACAATAATTTTTCTGTAACACTAGCCCAGAAACGATAGTTTAGCGAATATTTGCAATTCTGCGCATACTGGCAAAACTCATTTGTAAACTAGTGATATAAATAATTATTTTAAATCTCTAATACCATTAAAATGGTTGTACTGCATGATTTGAAGCCACGCCCTTTCACTTGTAAGCCGGATGCGCTACGATCAATGTCTTCGAATACTCAAAAATACTTACTCATCGAAATCGGAGAAAATTATCTGAAAATATTTAATCAGAAGTTTGAAAAGAATTTTTTTTTCTCGTAATTCCAACATTTTGACGACTATTGTTCAAATTATTTTTATTTATAAGATGAATAAAATAAGAAAACAAGAGTTGACATAAATCCTGATAAATTGACAATAAAAGATAATTTAGTAACTTTGCATGGATGCCCAGTAGGTGGCACTCCTTGGTTCGATTCCCTGCTAGACGGACTAAACAATTTATAGCTTTGGTTGTATTCAGTTGAATAAAAACTATAATTGAGTAATTAATTAAATTAGCGGTTTCTAGTTGTTCCTTAATTATTGTCAAAGTTGCAATCAATATTATACTAAATTTGCATTCTTGATTGGTCTCGTACCTGTTTTTAATTGATTATGAAATGATTTTTGATTACCAAATTTTTGTGCTTTTATGACTAATATCTTTATGATTTTAAAATTCCTTTTTTAAATATTTATAACCATTAATATTTTATTAATTAAAGTCTATCAGACTATAAAGCAATTTGTGACATATCATTCTATCATTTTTAATTAGGAATTTCAAGGCTCCTCAACAAAAATCATAAAATATTGACGAGATGTATTCAATAAATTACCTTAAAAATGAAAATTAATTATGATGTAAATTCGGTTTGATTCAACCAATCGTAAATTAGCTTTTATAACGCTTTAAATTCAAATTATTCTTAATTAAAAAAAAAAAAAAACAAACCGAGGTAGTAAACATCGTTTCCCAAAATAAATATTTAATTGTTTAAAAATTTACGCGTAAAAATAAGGTGTAGTAACTGTTCTTAGAACTTATTTTTAATATTATCTGCTCTCATTTCATATAGACAATAAAGCCATTATTCCGTAACTAATTACTTTTTTAGATAAAAACATATTCTATCTATATCAGGAAAAAGAGGTTATCTACCAGTACATGTTGTTATGAAGATAATTGATATAAATAATTTATGGTCTTTCGATTTGGATAAAAAAAAAGTGGTCGGCTCGATGTAGTAAATGAAGAAAGTTTTCCCGTTTCCAGTTAGAGCAATCAAATTTATTTGACGCTTCCATAAATACATCAGCGTCTTTGTAAGATTTCTTTGTGCACAGCCTACTGTAAAATGAAGCTATACCATGATAAAATGTGTACCAAATGTTAAATTCAATTTGATAAACTTCCGTTTATACCGAAAGTTAACCTTAAATTTATAATTGTTATAAAAATTATGCAGATGGATCAGAAATTGGTTCAGAGAGAAGTTGCCGCCAACAATCTCAGAGTATTCGAAATAATAAAATAATCTAACAATGATTAACTATTACATAGGCGGCGAAATTAATTTTATGGGGGTTACTAAACAAATAAATTTAAAGGGACATTTTTAAGCAACTTTAAAACATGAAATTCTTATAATCGTTATTACTGAACAACAACTGTACAAAATACAGAGTGTTAAAGGTCCTGAAAAAGTTATTATTTTTGAAGCAATTTTTAAAACGCAAAATATGTTTGTAAAATTTTATTACTTAACAAACGCGTTATCTGACCAGTGGCGTACATCACGGTTATCCGCACAAGGTTATAAAAAAATATGGTACGCCACTGACTTAGTTAAGGTAGCAATACATTTCTGTCGACTTTTAAACAGTTCTTGTCCGAAATAGTAGATGAAAATAGGTATTAATAGTTTAAAGATTTTTCATAAATAAACTTCCGTTTATACCGAAAGTTAACCTTAAATTTATAATTGTTATAAAAATTATACAGAGGGATCAGAAATTGGTTCAGAGAGAGGTTGTCGCCAACAACCAGTGTATTCGAAATAATAAAATAATCTAACAATGATTAACTATTACATAGGCGGCGAAATTAATTTTATGGGGGTTACTAAACAAATAAATTTACAGGGCCATTTTTAGGTAACTTTAAAACAGGAAATTCTTATAATCGTTGTTACTGAACGACTTCGTTAACAAAATACAGAGTGTTAAAGGTCCTGAAAAAGTTATTATTTTTGAAACAATCTTTAAAACGCAAAATATTTTTGTAAAATTTTATTACTTAACAAACGCATTATCTGACCAGTGGCGTACATCACGGTTAACCACACAAGGTTATAAAAAAATATGGTACGCCACTGACTTAGTTAAAGTAGTAATACATTTCTGTCGACTTTTAAATAGTTCTTGTACGAAATAGTAGATAAAAATAGGTATTAATAGTTAAGGATTTTTCATAACATTTTCAGTATCTTATTTATCATTTATAAAATTTAAAAATCCAATTTTCCTCTCTTTCTTTTCACTTTTTCGGAAAACGAAAATAAATACTAAATTACTTTGGTTATTAAATGTTATGTTGAGCTTATCTGCTGTTTGGGCAACTTAAAGTGGTGTAATGATCAATATGCTGATTTAATTATATGTTCGGGAAGTTTTCACGATTAATGGTTACCATTATTATAGATGCGATAGACTTTGTTAGTGCTCGTTCATGTGTTATCGCATGCGGTGCTGGCTTCCTGCTGTAATTGAAAGCAATAACGACGCGCTGGATACAAGTGCTCGTTAGTGCTTTATAGCTTATGTTACAGCATAACCGCCCAGTGCTGGATTTCTGTCACAGTCGGTCACTAACTATGGAACAGATACACACTAATGCGTATGACGACTAATTATTTTATATACGACCTTATCATTGAATGTATTTAAATGTAGACTTGTGGATGCGCAACAAAAAATTGTCTTTAAAGTCAGCATTGCAAGCACAACTGACAAAAGACAGACCATCATTAGTGCTTTCAATTATAGTAGGAGGCTCGTACATCACAAGAGGAAGGGGACGAAGGATGTGGTTGGACTGATACAAGCGAATAAGTACTTACAAACTAAGAGCACTAACGATGCACACTCCGGCCCCATCGTTAGCACTTTCGAATAGGTACGAACCCAGTGCTACTCAAGAGTGATTTTCTTAACCCATTACCGCCTGAGTTGTTTTTATTGGTTCAGTTGAACACATTGGGTATCAAAAGAAAGTATCGCGAACTTTAATGTGTGTATTTCATTATACGTTACAGTAATAATCACTTTTAGCATAATAATTTATTTATTTGCAATGAAAATCTTTAAAACAACTTATGCAAAGTTTAACTCTGCATTTACAACACACTATTCTCCCTTTTCCGCGACAATTTGCGGCAGCACGTCTCTTTCTTTTGCTTTCAGGGACTGGAATTACGTAATGATCAAATCTATCTTGTCTTATGTTAGCAGCCGCACGTAGCGTTTCACCCACATAAGTAGATGGTCTACCACCCTGACTCGGAGGATTCTTGAATCTTGTCAGTTATGACTAAAATTGTAATAAAAAAAAATGGATTGAGAATATAAGAATATTTCATAATGCTCATCTGAATAATGGCCCTTCGAAACTCTAGCTGACATATTTCGACCTGTCATTCGATACATAATACAAGCATTTGGCAGCTGCGTCTAGAAAATACGTAAATATGGGCCAACACCATTTCTTCGCCAAGATGCCTTACGGTAACTAATCCAATATAAACAGCAGTAGTAACTACATTATTGTCTTTCCATCTTATGAACTAAATTCCACTGTGTGTCTCCAGAACATATGAACACGAGTCCCTTTTTCCTTTTAAAATTTCATTTGTGGAGTGTAGTGGGCACTTTTTTGGCATCCGGTTCTCACGGAACTGTTCCCATTGCTCCATATCCGTTATTTTTTAAAGCTTTTAGAAGATTATTTCCCGTGAAATGATTGTCAGAAAAAATTATACCGTAGATTTCTTTATCTTCATCCTAACAACTGTTCATACTGTATATTAGCTCGATGATTTCTTCCCTGACATACCTCAAAATTGCTCATATACCCTGCCGGTGTATTGAGACCATGCCTTCCGTAATACCTTATCATCGATTCGTCGTAAGATAGATTTCTTTCGGATACAAAGTGAAACAAAAACTTTTCTTTTAAAAGATCTGTTGTTAGGGACCTGAATTCATACATTTTGTCTGCTTTGTCTATGTCGTTATTGTCGACAAAGTGAATAAATCGGCATATCAGGAAAAATCGGTCTCGTCCCATTGATTTAAATACCAAGTTATTTCTCATATCTACTAAAGTTTCCCAGTAACTTCGTTTGGATGGCAGTACGTTACAACAACAATATTCGCAAAAATACTCGCAATTCGTCCATGGAAACTTGAGGGTCTGGACAATTTTTAAATAATCTACAATCAAAAATACCTAGATGCAAGAATGCCGCAAAGTGCTGCATTTGAAAAATTGAAGCAAAGATTTAAAGCTACAGGGAGCGTTACGTACAGGAAAAAGAAGTATTAGCACGACAAATAAGCGAATGTTCTTTTAATGTTACAAGAAAATCCAACCTTGAGTTGTAGATAAATTGAGGGAGACGCTGACATATGGCGAACCAGTATTGATCGAATTACGTTAAAACACAAGTATCATCCCTACTACCTTGAGCTATTTGGAGATGATTTTCAAAATCGAGTAAATTTTTGTGAACCATGGACAATTTGATTAATAACGACTGGAACTTTATGCATACATTTATTTAAGCGAGAGTTAAGAAGAATGGGTCTGTTAATCGACACAACTTGTATTACTGTGCGATTGTAAACCCTCATTGCACACAATTGATCATCAAATGGTCATTGAATGTCTGGGGCGGAATTCGTTTTTTAATGATGTTTTGAATGTGGTGAGATATCAAGAATTGCTTCAACATGATCTCCAACTTCTGATGGAAAATGTGGATTTTGCATACGCGAAGTATCATGCGGCTGCAGCAGCATGGAGCTCCTGTACGTTATCATCGAGCAGTTAGACAATTTTTAAATGAAACCTTTCCAAATCGTTGGATAGGCAGAGGAAGAGCAATCAGTTAGGCTGCTCGTTACACAGACCTTACTCCGATTGATTTCTTCCTTTGGGGATTTGTTAAAGGAAAGGTGTATAAACTTAGACCAACAACTGCGGAAGGCATGAAACAAAAAATAGGCGATACGTTCTGTTTAATAAATGCAGATATTCTAAGTGGTGTTAGACAATCTTTTAGACGAAATCTTTATTTTTGTATTGAACAAAATGAGTTAGTTAGTTGTTAGCTTTTGCTTCAATTGCTCTGTAACTCAATTGTACATTTTCTTGCAACATTAAAAGAAATTTTTATGGTTTTAAGCAGAAAATTTTCTCGAAATCTAGTTATTTTAGGATAGCAATCTGGATTTTTACATTGGACTATACAAACCTTATATTGATGGAAAGCTTGTCAAAAATTTTGACCGGTATAATAATAACTAGGGGTGCCATTTGAAAAAAATGAGTTTTTGATATTTTTAATTTGTAATGTTTAAAATCGCAATAGCCACATGTGGCTGAGCAGGTTATTGAGTAAACACTTAAAAGATGTGGCAAACACTCAGGAATCAAACGGCGTTAAGTACTTTGTGTTATCTGCAAGGATTTGAAAGGTACGAATTTTTGAACAGACCCCTGCATTTCGAGATTCTATCCAAAAAAGCGCCACAAGTCAAAATTGAAGACAAATAGGTAAAAACGTCCTATATAAAAGTGATTCGTAATATAGCATAGAGTCCAAACATAAAATCAAACTGGGCAGATTCCATTTAAAAAAACATAACTTTAGTGTTTTTTTAATATTGGGACACCCGGTATATAAACTGAAATATTTTTAAAATGTTATGAAGTTTCGCAACGTTGGTATATCATCATATTTATATAAATATATATATATATATATATATATATATATATATATATATATATATATATATATATATATATATATATCGTCGAATAAGACAAATTGAATTATCAAAGGTCAGAGACCTTTAGATTTAGAGCTGATTATAGCTTTCAAATTATGAAACTCAAAAAAATAAAAAAATACCCTTTCTATAGGAAAACTACTTCTAAATAATAACATCAAGCAAAATTTAAAAACTACCCCATTTTACCCTATTACAGCCCCTTAAAATACTTTTATTTAACAAATCAGGTCAATGATCTTTAAAATTATAGGTCACTTATTCCTGCTTTATACTTAATAAAACAGGAACGTCGCATTGTTAAAGCCACCTCTTTTTACAAAAACGACCCCGAAAATATTTTTTTTCATGGTGGCCGAAAAATGCATTTTTTTAATATCATTTCGTTTTAGTGTTTCGCCGATAAGTTGCGGACACTATTGAATTAAGCTGACTATTTTCATCCCCCCCACCCCAGGTGCCTAAACGGATACGCGGGTTAAAATTTCGGAGAATTAAATTGACTAAGATGGGGAATTTTTTTTTGCGAAGCCTTTAGGAGAAATTTCATAATAATAGTGTAGTTATGGCCAAAGATGAAACATTTTCGAAAGAATAAAGATTTAAAACCAGGTGACCTTCAATATTTCAATTTTTGTTCTTTCCGCGCGACGATGCTAGCTTCGATCCAAGCTGGCAGCGACCCGTTTATTCAAAAAAAAAAAACTGAAAAGCTCCAAATCGAGTACTATAGCTCCAAATAGCTCGTAAATGAGCTCTAAATAGCAGAATTGGTCCGATCACGAAAATACAGTATTGGCGCTGCTAGCGCCAGGAAAATCCCAATTAAAATTTTAATTTCATCCTTTGCATCATATAATTTTTATGAATCATACAAATTAGATTCAAACGTCATCTTCTCAAATAAATGTTCCGAAAACAGACAAAAGATTTAATAAAGCATAAACATTAGCAGGAATATTTATGGGCCCGGCGGAGTTGGTAAATTCAATAATATCATCACTAGGCATGATTTTTGTCCAAGAAGCACTTCATCATTACTACTAAATTCATCGTTCCGGTACTCCAGATGGTTTCCTTGGGCCATTTTCTCTGTTGTGTCATTCGACAAATTTACATACTTTTTGTTTAAAAATTTACACGTAGCTATATTATGCTTTCTCAACACAAATATTTAAAATAATATAAGTATTAAAGTTTCTGAAAAATACTACTTATAATATAAACAACTCACCAGATATCTGCAATTATTAACTGCACTTCTAACACTTACGAACGTTGTAATCAACAAAATTAACCTCCATTAGCCGTAAATGTTTGAATTAAGAGATAAAAAAATAAAGTGGGGCGGAAGACCAAACTGACGAGTCTGAAAGTGATGATATAATTGCAAGTGCACACGAATCAGCATCAGAGCATGCGGTCAGTTCTGAAGATTACAAGTATAATGAAAGAAACGCACCCAGCGAATGTGCTAAGTATTATGTAGGCAAAGACAGACAGACTAAATGGAGGAAACATAACACCAATGTTAAAACACGTGCCCACAATATCCTAACTCATTTACCTGGAACAAAGGGACCAGCAAGAAATACCGATGAAATAGAAATTAGGGCCTTCATAGGAATTTTTACGACCGTCTCGCAAGAACGCGCGAAAACTTTGGAACAATTCAAGAGTCAGTGGCGTGGAAACATGCTACCTAACAATGAGCGAGAAACTGTTTCGATTTTTTTGCGATGTATACGTTTTGATGACATCAGGGAAAGACAAAATGGCGCCAATTAGGGAAATATTTGAACAAACATTTCTTGGCAAATTTTCAAAAATATTTCATTGCAAATGAATACCTTACCTTGGACGAGCAGCTTTTAACCTTTCGTGGACGATGCTTATTTCGGCAATATATTCTGAACAAACCTGGTCGGTATGGGGTAAAAATGTTGACTCTAGTCGATGTAAAAACTTGTTATACCTTCAATGTTGGTACACAACCTGAAGGACCATACAGACACAACTCCGGAGAACAAGTTGTCCTTAGACTGGTAGAGCCAGTGTCCCCCTGGTTAAGAAGCTATTCAAAGAAAAGAAACTTACCTATATTGGTACTGTTCGAATAAATAATGCAGAGCTACCCTGAGAATTTTTACCAAATAAGGTTAAAACGGTTAATTATTCTCATGTTCGGGTTTCAGGAAGTCTGCACACTTGTTTCTTACTGTCCCAAAAAAAACAAGTCAGTGATCTTTATATCAAGTATCCACTACAACGATGCTATAAATGAAGAGACAGGAGATGCCAAAAACCTAAAATAATTACATATACAATAAAACAAAAATCGGCGTAGACCGTTTGGATCAATTATGCCAGAAGTATGATACTGCTAGAAATACACGTCGATGGCCAATGGTCATTTTTTATGATGTATTAAATATTACTACAGGGAATGCCATATAGTGCAAATAATCCTTCCAAAGTAACGGAAAGGTCAGATTTTATAGAAGAATTTACATGGGAGCTAATCAAGCCCCTAATAGAATTCAGATCAACCATTTACGATCTCGCCAGAACTTCGACGGCGCGCCGTGCTTTATTGGGTATTCAAGAAAGTGCTGCAGCCATCGTCCCAGCCAAACCAAACGTTGTTCGATGCTGTACATTTTGTGGAAGAAATCGTGATAGATCTACACAAAAATTGTATCAAAAATGTCAGCGGTATCCATGCAAAGACCATTTAAAAGAAATTTGCTCTGTATGCGTGCTGTAATTAGTTTAGTGCAAAGTAGCCCCTATTTTTTCTTAGACTTAATTTTTTTTCTGTAATCTGTCGCAAATTTATTTTGGTCCCTTTTGAAAGAATGATGATGAATAAATTTATTAACAAGACCCATATTTTTTATTTTATAGGCAACAAAATGGGCTACAATTGTATCCACGCGCCTAATGACGTACATGGAGGGTTAAAAACGTGCAAGTTAAGTAACAACTTCAACTTCAAAGTGTTTCAATCGGTAAAGACGGCACTAATAGGATCAGTAAATTTTATTTATGGAGTGTGAACGTATATGCAACACATTATACTTACTAGTAAGTGCACATTGAAATTTCTGGAAGACCTATTGAACATTTTTTAACGGGTGGTTTGATAGCGATACCACTGGGACGCAAAGGGTTTTTCTATCAGATAATGTGGTGGATCAGAAAATACTGTTCTTAACTCCCTAACTATTACGTTAGGTTAATACGTATTGACATGAATTTTGATAATTTTATTAAAACATTTCTTTGTAAATAAAGTCATAAATTCGTAACAATGCGTATTATATGGAACACCACTGAAAGTCTATTCGAATTGCGAGAACTTTTGTAACATAACGAAATAATGTAGATGTGGTATATAATAATATTAATATTGACGGGGCTCTTCCTAATTTTCCAGAAAAATAAAAAGGGATGAGAACCAGAGCTGAATGCTCGACATTATTTAGTCTGTTTGATTCTATGGATTGTTCTTGTTGTAGGTTATGCTCTTAGTATTCACCTTGTATATTAAAGATGAGATTTTAAGAGTATGATTTTCTGTAAGTGAGCTTTTAATTGAGTGAAAAATATAATATTCATTTTAGGGCACGCTGTATAAATATTAAATGAATGAACCAAAATGAATTATTTTACAGAATTTATAGCCTTAATAACAAATGTTATTTAATCAGGAAATGAATTGCTTAGATTTAATGAATTACTTACTTTTAAGAACAACACAAATTTAGCGGTTGCACCCTTTAATGAAAACCACCATACACATTGCCTTAAAGACGGTTTTGAATAAATTTGTTAGAGAAGCTAATTAGTTATGTAACAATGTCTAGGATTCGTGTTGTTATTATTGACTTAGATGATAGTTCGTGTAACTCCCAAATTTAGAGTAAAACCACAGGCAATTGTAGGGTTATTCAACGAATAAAACACATCTGTTCGAATTTCTGATCTAAATTACTTAAACTATATATTTTTGTTTATTACAACTTAAGAAATAAGCACGAAAAAGGTCAATATCTTCGCATGTTAACTGATAATGTCAACATGAAGCTATCTTGATTTTATTTATACATATATGCACGTTATATGCCTTTAAAGGTTGCCCCCTCCCCATTTTAATAATTAATAGAGTTCATCATTATATAATGTTTAATTAAAAACAAATCACTCACTTTCTGAAGCTATAAATTTTTGGAAGAGGTCAATGGCAATGGCGTGTGGTTAAATTATAGGGTATTTCTGGTAAGTATTTTATCACTAATAACATTTGCATAATAATCTTGATTTCTGGACGCATAAATAGGTAACATCCGGAAAAGTTGTTTTTGACCTTTAAAAACAATGAAGATACAAATAAATTAAAAATTTTAATACTAAATTCTCATGGTCAAATAAGCATCTATTTGGAGTTTTACGATCCAGTTAATAACGTTTTATCTTGAATTATACATTTTTTATGACTTAATCCTATCAAAAACAACACTCTAATCCCGATTGCTTTTGAAGGGGTCAAGACCATATTTAATTTTATGACAATTATTTATATTCTGATGAGCAATATTATTTATGTGGCCATTTTTGTTTAAAGTGGGCATGTTACCCCTACGCACGCTAATGTAGAACTCTTGAAGTTGTCATCTCTAATTAGGAATTTAAAGTATATAGTTTTGCACACCTTAAAACAAAATGCATAAAACAAAATGGATGTCACTAACCTAAAAATAAGAATTGTTTTTTTTTTGTATTACATCTTAATCAAATCAACCGTGATTTCTGTAGCTGCTTGACTAAACATACTTCTTATTTGTTATTTGTTGACAAGGTAACGGTTTCAAGAATTAAAACCTGTTTTTTGCAAAAATGAGAATTGGGATGAAGCCAACTTGTCTCATAATTAGTAACGTAGGTGTTATGCAACTACATTTCAAATTTAAATTATTTTTCTTATTTTGGGTGTTTTTAAGCTGATTGCAATTACAGGTTAAGTTTTCTTATGGTAAACTATAACTCACCTCCACCCCAAACAGGTCCAAGTCAAAGGAATCCAATTTCACTTAACCCATATATGCCTAAAACTACATTTGGATGGTTTTTTCTGTTTTTTAAGTAACTTACTAAAAATAAAATACAATGACAATAGCTATTCATTTAAAAAAATTCACAAAAGCCTAATGTATGAATTAAGTACACAAAACCTTCCCCATGAAATTTTTATTGAGATAACTACAACGTGATCAATCTCAAGTGTACTGTAGTGGTATGACAAAAATCCCTAGTTGTTAATATTGTTGTGTTTTGCAGTTGGCTGCTTTGGATTTTTAGTGTGGTTTTAGTCGTTTTAGTTTATGTCAGTTTATGTCATATTATACCTTCGTTTTTCACTTTTGTATTTTCTTGGTGCCGAAATGTTACAAAATGTATTTGCGAATATGCAACGTAGGGTGAACTTATGTTTACAATTTAATGGCGGTCATTTTGAACATATGCTGTAAAGCAAAGTGTGATAACTAATGTGTACCTAAGGAGTTAAAAAAAATTTGTAAAAGACATTGTCATTCCATAAACATGTACTGTAAATTTTATTTAATTATAATGAAATTATAACATTTAAATACTTAAGATTCATTATTTTGTAATGATGTAATCCAATCATTAAATAATATTTTATTTATTTTGTTGTATTTTATAGGGATGCAGTCTAATCAAATACAAAATAGTCATTATTTAAATTAAGATAATATGTATAAGTTAATGACCTTCATACAGATTTGAAACTGATCGTAGTTTTTACTCGAACCATGCTCTAGAGTAGCTAGAGCAATACAGCTTCTTACCAACCTATCAGTGGTACCAACTTAAATATTTTGATCACGTGGTATACACCTGAGATTGATCACTCTGTATGTTTCGACAATTATATTGTCATCATCAGGCTACTAAAATTACATATAAAATGAGTACTTACATAACGGTAATGCAATGGAAAGCCATAGCCATATTGGACAATTAATATAAAAAAAAAATTCCGCGAGGCATTTAGTACTGAAATCATTGAAATAAAAACTTACTTATTGAATCAGGAAAGGAGGAAATTTTGAAAAGAATATTTAATAAAATTAGTTGAAAAGGAGAACGCCCTATAGCTTTCCCTTCTACCATGTCGCAAGAACTTTGAGCTAACGACCCAAAAATTAAAGACCGGCAACTTCTGTAGAACTCGTTTCCTTTTTTTTAATTATTTCTATTTATCTGTGGTGTGAGACTACATTTTTGACAAAAAAATTTTGCCTTTTTTATTTATGGGGTCACATAAGTCAAAAAAAGTTTTGTTTGGCGTATACCAATATACCTGTTGTGAAAAATCCGAAAAATAAAATAAATTACATTAGTTTAGTGTTGTCAGAAAGTTTACATAAAGAAGTTGGGTGGAGACTGAGAAAACACATGTACAGAATAGTTCATTTATAATTATAATATATTTTCTAAAGAGCATAAATAAATTGGCCCACTTGCACAATTTCCACAAAAATTTCTTGTGTATGTTCTTTTTTTCTCAGTTTGGTAACATAGTCTGCCAGTTCCTCTTTTTCGTCTACAACCTTCGTTTTTGACAGCGCATCCAAAAACATGCTTGACGGGTTTGACTTTTTTTTCTTTTTTGTCCCTGCATTTTCGAATTTTTTTTTCATGTCCCTGTAACCGGCACAGTTTTCGGATAAGAGATCGTCAATTAAGCCTTTACTAAATTCTAAGACTGTCGTCTCTTTTCCAGCAACGTGTGAGTGCAATACTTTGGAATTTAGCACCCTGCGCTGTATGATGTGAAAGCCAATTTTTTTAAACTAGGAGTAGCTTTTTCTGCAGCAACTGAACGGTTCGAGATCCTGATCTATTGCGTCAACTGCACCCATATTCATATTATAATGTTCGATTGCATTAGGCTTTTGAACAGATATTTTGGAAGACGTAGTAGCTTGATAACGTGCTTTCTCTTTGGATCCAACTGTATGTTTAGTACTCAACAAATGCACATCCCGTTTATCTTTGTATCTGATAATCAATACATCAGCGTTTCTTACAAAACATGTTTGCAATTCCTGTAGTGGTGTTTCAGTCAGCTCTTTTGGAACACCCCTATTTGCCCGAATGGTGCCAGTAACGTAGATGTTTTTCGTTAGGAGAAATTGTGCTAATCGCAAAGACCAGTTGTCTATTATTATTTCTCTTCCTTGGTACAGCAACTGTTGACATAAATACACCCCAATTCGTTCCGATAAAGACTAATTGGTGGACCCCGGAATATGATCAATGTTGTATATATCTTTTCCAAAGTATAATGTAAAAGTAAACGTGTATCCCCGTAAAGATGAATTGCTAGGGGAAACAAAAAAGTTTCAAACCAAAACGGGTACGTTTCGTTTTGATAAATTGTTTAAAATGTAGCCTACCTTTGTACATCATCTACGGCCAGTTTCACCAGGATCAACAAGCTTGGTACAATTTTCTCTAATATCGACAAAAAACATTGCCAAGCGTGTAACTGGTCTTCCTGGTACAAAGGCCCCCGGGGCACTAAATCGTATAAATTTTAAAATTCCCAAAAATCTGTTTCGACTCATAATTGCAGCACAAAATATATTAGGTCCACGAAATAAAAAATCTCGACTCCAGTAGCACTTTATCGTTGGATAACGAATAAATCCTATAAATAACTGTAGGGCAAGAAAGGTGTACATTTTTGGAGCTGTTACGTTGTTCCATAATACACCGTAAATTTTTTGAGTGACATTTTCAATCAAGAACCGTTCTGCTCTTTCGTTTGTCCACTTACAAAGAGATTCCGTAATATTGTTAGACATAAACGTCATAAAGCAATGTATAGGACCTTTCATGTCTTCTACGTCAACACTAGGATGGACACCCTCAAAGAGGCTTGAAAAAGGTCTCAATGTAGAACTTCTTTTATCCTAAAATAATAATAGTAGTATCTACTACCCTCACTGATTGAATTTAAAACCTACAGAGAATGGGTCACTTATAAAAGAAAAATTTCCACTCGTTGTTACAGGTTCTATGTCTGCGTCATCGGAGGCACGTGTTTCATTATCAGATTCGTCGTCATTGTGGGAGCCTGGCAAATATTCTGAACCCCAATCCTGGCATTGGCTCGCTATCGCTGCTATCACTCATTTTTAACACGAAACGCACGTTCATGTAGCAATATTGTAACTAAAGAGCAATTCAGAGTTGCATGCGCAGCCGAGTGTAATAATTTAATCCCCACTATAAAATAGTGCGTCCCAGACAAAAAACTATCTATAAAAGTATTCCAAGCAAATATTACAAGTACCGCGCTGATAGTGTAGTGGTGACACGACCTGCTTAGCATTCGGGAGGTAATGGGTTTGATTCCCGTTACCGTCTACCTTGTGTAAGGTTTTTTCAGGGGGTTTTCCTCATACACATGTAGCGGCATAGTCACTGCGTATATGCACACCATGTGCGGCTACTTAGGCGAATGCTGGGGTAGTACTCTCCCCCTCATAACCCTAACTCCGTTCCTTCCGATCCTATCCTGACCACACCTATCCTTAATCTCACCATGCATATATACGTAATGTATGTATGTTTACTGGGAATCCATGATTGTGGCTGAAGGAGCTCGATATGAAATACGTTGCCTTTCCTTCCTTTTTTTATATTACAAGCTTACTCTTTGTTGTCAGGGGTGGCAACAATGGGCCGGCACACTAGTAGACATTTGTTGCCACCGTTGGCAACATGGACCTGCAGGTGTTAATATATACAGTGTCTGTGTATTACACCGACAACGCTTAACTGTACATTCAGGAGATACAATAAAGATGATTTAGCGAAAAAAAGTTTAGAAAAAAGTTTTTACTTTTAAAGATATAAGCGATCAAAGTTACCATAAAATAATGGTTTTTTACACCATTTTACAACGACGTAATGAAACTTAAGAAAATTTGGTACAGTTTTTCACTCGGTTAAGCTGCTCCTTTTAGCAAAATATGGCCGACTTTAGGTCGGGGCCTCCTAGATTTTTACGACTATTACGTCATAGTATCATTCAGAACTTTTCCTATCGACACAATCATAACAATTGAAAGCTGTCATTTAATAGAACATTAATTTTTCAAGAGAAAAGCCCCCTTGCAAATTTTCGCTAAAGTTAGCCATTTTTGAGCAAAACTGTTTTGTGAAACCCTGCAAATCATTAAATCGGAATGGCTATTAGAGCAATGTTTCGTTATTTCCGCAGAATTCCCATTTTTAATTAAAAAAAATTGTAAAATTTTGGTAGATTTGTCGCTGAGAATAATCATTTTAAAATTTTGTTGAATAATACTTTCATCACTGTAGCGATATGGAAGAACGCATTTCATGTCAAACAAAAAATCTAGCGTGTATTTAAATAAATGCTCGCCTTTGCAAAGAATGTATACGATCACGCATTTCGTTAAAACCAAAATCGAAGGTGGTTTTCCTCATGTGATATCTATTGTTTTGCCTAATCTGTCAGTTTAATTGTTTTGTTGCTACAAGAACACATACGGAACGTTTCACGTTTAAATTTCGTTTTCCTTGTTTTTTGTTTCGAATACTCTAGTCTAGTTACTATTCGTAAAAATGGAGTATACTTTTAACGAACTCGCTGATATGCATGTAATATTAGGAGGGTATAGAATGAATTGTCGAGCAGCAACACGAATGTACGGAGAAAGATTTCCAAACAGACGTATTTCCCATCATTCCACCTTTGCTGCAGTAGATAGACGGCTAAGGGAATTTGGGACATTGAAAAAATCCACTGCAGATGTAGGTCGCCCTCGGCAAGTTCACGTTGAAACGGAAGAAGCAATCCTAAACGCTGTTGACGAAAATCCAAGAGAAAGCTTGAGAAGTCTGGCAAGACTATTATGAATGGTTTTATTGGCCATAATAGGTTTTTGATAAAATTTTGTTTACAGATGAATCATGCTTTACACGAAATGGAGTTTTCAACTTTCATAATCTTCACGAACGGAGTGACGAAAATCCTAGAATAATTAGACTAAATTCCTTTCAACGCCAGTTTAATATTAATATATGAGCCGGAATCGTTGGTGATTTTTTAGTAGCCCCTGTTGTTCTGCCACAAAGATTAAATGGTTAGTCTTATTTAGAATTTATCCGAGACGAAGTGCCAGCATTACTTGAGAATGTACTGTTAGAGTTACGCCGCGATCTAATTTTTATGCATGATGGAGCATCGCCACATTTTTCCCTCCCTGTGCGAGAATACTTAAATACTACATATCGTGATAGGTGGATCGGTAGAGGAGCTGATGCACCAATAAAGTGACCTCCCAGGTCTCCTGGCCTTACCCCAATGGAGTTTTATCTATGGGGAGTTTTAAAAGAAAAAGTTTACGTCAATCCTGTTCGAGGCCACGACAATTTATGGCAAAAAATAGTAGCTGCTTCAGAAGAAATTCGGCAAAATCCTGCGATATTACGTATTGTTCGCACAAGTTTGTTACGACGAGCTCAGGCTTGTATACGTTGCGAGGATAAACATTTCGAACATTTATTGAAATAAAGATTTATTTTTCTATTATCTAGGACAGTTGTTATTTAATTACATACTTTGATTTTAAGCCACTTATGTACTATGTACCGTAGGTTTCGTCAACTGTATTAATAAAATAAAAGTTAAACCCCTGATGTATTAATTACTACAGTGGCTTTTAGCCTTTTTGCGATGCTACTTCAGATTTTTATGACTAACTTACCATTCCGATTTAACGATTTGCAGGGTTTCACAAAAATGGCTAACTTTAGTGAAAATTTGCAAGGGCCACTTTACATTTTAAGCATATCGTTGACACCGTTTTGTGGCAAACTCTACAACGTGTTTGTTTCTCTTGGTGTGAAACGTAACGGTCTAGACGATCAAATCGTAACTACAAATTTTCTAAAGGAGGCGTTGAGTTCCTCTGTCACTACCATATTTTTCTATTAGTGACACAGCTACAGAACGTCTGAATCCAAAATGATCAAGCTTATCATCTTGCTCTTTATCTAGTTTTCTTCGATCTCACCTTAGACCATTGTGGTTTCAGCAACGCACTTTCTAAGGCGTTTTATTCCACGTATAAGTTGACTTAGGTACTTAGGATAGACAAAACTTTTTCTTAGGTTGAAGTTCGGCTAGAAGAATAAGGTCATCCGCATCCCATTCTTCATCACTTTCTGTTTGGGCAAAAAAGCCTCTGCAAACAACTGATTAGATACCAGGTATGTCATCTACATTCACTTGCTCCTCATTTCCATCATCCTCATCAGTATCACATTCCGGATCACAAGCGTTCGCAAGAGGCATTATATTTATGTTAACAGAAGTACCTAGTGGACAGTAATCATCATCCCCCAAACTGCATAACAGCGCATCTAACGTCAACCCACTAAAATAAAAGATATCATATTAACCCACTGCAGTTTTAAAAGAACAGACGAATTTGAACCTATCTGAACTTCTAACTTTTAAAAAACAAATATTTTTCTGTGCATGAATAGTATGTTTAATTAAATATATTATTGTTTATTGAACAATTAAAACGTGTCAAAACACATTGTGAGCACCTACCATAACAATGTTTCATCGATTTCTAACAACAAATAAATCACGAAAATAACTAAAACTGAAACAATTAACGTGAGCTGCATGGGGTGGTGGTGGTGGAGTGGTCGAAAATAAAATATAAAATCTCTATCAACTGCCGTTTCTTTCAGGTTGTAAGAAAAACTTAAAACACCTACTACTGTAATTTTTCAAAGATGCGCACATGTAGTCAGTGTACCATAATATCTTGCCATGGTACTCGACTCTCCGTCATAAAATATTCCTTAAATGCGTCTCTGATAGATTTAGCTTGTTTTGAGTGATGATTCGAACTAACATGACGTACACTACCTAATCCAGCAGTTTCAATTCTCCACGTTCTTGGAATGTGTTCTCCTGTGTCAACATCTTCTACATCGACCGAACCTATTGGTAAGTAGGTTCTAACTGAATTTAGTCTTAACCAGTTATGTAGAGCACATGCTGTACGTATTATCTTATCAACTGTATTGACATCATAAGCAGTAGGTTTCTCAAATATTCGAAATCGGCTCACTACAATTCCGAAAGCATTTTCGACTATTCGGCGAGCCCTACATAATCTATAGTTAAACATTTTTTCATCGCAAGTTAACTGCTTATACGAATACGGCGGCTTCATTAAATATGTCTTAAGAGAAAGGCATCGTCTCCTACAACGACACCGCAACTTGGAAGCAAATTATTTTCAAATGTTTTTATTAAAGAACTGTTTTGGAAAACGCCTCCATCAGATACTGACCCATTTACTCCAACATCAATATATCTAAAACAATAATCGTGATCGACTAGTGCCATAAGAATGATGCCGTTAGATTTTTTAGAATTGAAAAACACTTCCACAATTAGCAGGCGCACGAATAGCCACGTGCTTTCCATCAATCGCTCCGTAACATTTGGGAAAATTCCACTTATGAGCAAAGCCTCTTTCTATATTTCGCCACTGTTCTTCTGATTTAGGAATATGAAAAGACACGAAAGAAAATGGATTTTAATTATCTCCTTTTTTGCAGGATTATAGAAGCAATGATAGTAAAGGTACTGAAAATATTGGAAATAGCAGTGATAATATCCAAGAGTTCAACGAAGAAGTTATCCAAGAGCCTATGGAGATCAACCCACTATCAGACAACAGAAACCGGCAGAAAACTTATCTAGAAAGTGTTATTCAGATTCAATAAATAAAAGAGCACGTAATAAATTATCTGAAGTAAAGTCTGCTGTGGAAGAGCTAAAGCATCTAAATCACTCGATAACGACTGTTGATGCTGAAGACGAATTTGGAATGCATATTGCGATGCAGTTAAAGCAACTTTCTGCTGAGCAATGCACTATTGTTCAAGACCAAATACAACGTGTATTAACCCGTTTTAGTCTCGATGATCTTCATCCAGCCGTGCAGCCATAAATTCCAGTCAATCGTATACACATGAATACACATACAAACTCAGTACATGGACAACCGCACTTCACGTACCAACAATCATGATGCACCAAATAACATGACTGGTTCGCTGTTGCTAGACCAATCAAAATAACCAGATGTCCTGACTGCAGCCATTGCTACAATTTCAGAGTATCCATATTAGTATTACTTTGAAGTTATGTTACCACTCGTTTTGATTACTATTAACATAGTTTATATATTTTTTTTCAAAGTTTGCGTTATGTATTTCATATTGCAGCTTTTGAAACACGAAAAAATTTTGCAAATTCCTATAGCTATTTCCAGTTGCCAAGTGTGATTATTTCCAACTTCATTCTTGCTGGTATAGCATCCCTCATCAAACTATCTGCTCTTTGAATGTCAGGACCTATTAAATTTAATAAGATGTCAAAACTTGCAGGTGACATTCTCATATACGATATATTCCCTTGGATCTTCACAATACAGTTCTTTCAACAGTAGTGCAGAACTTCCACACGTATTTCATTTTCTTACCCACAATCTCTTTTCCAACCTCCTCTTCTAATATTTCTAACATTGAAGTTATTAATAATTTCGACACTTTCTTCATAATCGCAAATTTTTTGAACGGGTTTTCATTTTTGTCAAATAATTACTACTTCTATCTCACCAGCATAGAACAAAATTATAACTGAACTTACCTCAAACGCTTGCCCACTTACTTCCTTGGCTATGTAGGGAACAGACACAGTTGAAGTCTAGCTACTTCGTCACTTGTCTCGATCCTCTATTAGCTTCATGTAAACCGGCCTTTAACTGAAATCGTGATATAACAAATTCGTTGAAAATCGTAAATCTAAACTAAAAAAAATTAAACCGGCACTGCAAATTGTAATACTTATTTAAAGCCAAATAGTGGAAGTATAATTAATTAAAATTGTTATAAGTTTTTGTTATGAACGAATAAGTTCAAAGGTAAATAAATAGTCGAGGTAAACTTTTTATTTATGTATTTAATAAAATTAATAATAATTTTTAATTACATATTTACCTTCGAACGTATTCGTTCATAACAAACAGAAACTTATAATAATTTAATAATAGTCAAGTTGCTTTGGTATGTGTGAATCCTTGTGATTTTCCATTAATATAAGTAATTTGATTGTAATCTCATTGTATTTAGAATTTACATCAGTTCTACATACATAAAGACAAAATTTACATCGATTGGGGTTTGAATCTCGATAGCGCAGTTGGTTAGCGCGGTACTCTAGCAAAGTACAAGTAGTAGGTTCAAATCCTGCTCGAGGTAAACTTTTTATTAATGTATTTAATAAAATTAGTAATAATTTTTATAATTGATTAAAAGTTTAAAATGTAGTTCCAATTTGTGGTCTCTCCTACCACCACAGACAAGACCTTAATTGCTGAAGGCCATTAAAGGAGTAGCTGGGCACCCCAATTGGAACTTGACCTAAGTCGTGATGTAACAAATTTCTTTAAAATTTAAATTTAAGAACTAATATTTAAATTGAATGGACCATAATTAACGGCGCAAGCTAAAAATTTGTAAATATCCTAATTAATAAACATTAAGTAAATTAATTTACTTAAAATGTTTAATTAAATATTGTGGGGTTAAGATTTAAAATTATATTGGACAAATTAAACATCGTAAATTTAAATTTAACCAGCAACTACCAAGTTATGTTACTTGTTAATATCAAAATAAAGTATAAAATGGGGACTACGTCTATACAGACGTCTGAAATAAAAGGAATTGACATCGGTTAATGTGTTACCAACTTAAACGAAAATTAAACATACATGGTTCAATTTGTCCATTTCAATTTTAAATTTTAACTTCACAATATTTAATTCAAAACTTTAAGTAAGTTGATTTATTGGTCGGCCCATTCAGTTTAATTATTAGTTCTTAAATTTAAAATTTAAAGAAACGGATTAGGTGAAGTTCCACGTGGGGTAACCAGCTAGTCCTCCTATTCAGAAGTTCTACAGAAGTTGCCGGCCTTGAATTTTTGGACTCTCAGCTTAAAGTTCTTTTGCCGTGGTAGCAAGAGAGGCTACAGGTCTTTATCCTTTTCAACTACTTTTATTAAATATTATTTTTATAAATTGTTAATTTTAATGGTTTCAGTACTAAATGTCATGCCATTGCCCAATATTGTTAAGGATTTCCATTGCATTATCGTTATGTAAGTAATTTATAAGTAATTTACTTGTAACGTTTTATGTTCTAATTTTATATGTAATTTTAGTAGCCTGATGATGACAATATAATTGTCGAAACATGTATCTTTAAGATCAATTACATTTATAGTTATCTCAATAAAGAATTTCATGGGGAAGGTTTTGTGTATTTAATTCATTAATTATATTACTCCACCCAATTTCAAGTATTCATTCGGTCAAGACGTATGGACACATTTGCTTTTCACAAAAGTTTTGATCTTGAAGGTGTACTACATGTACGTCATTAGGCATATATGCAGCTATAATATTATGGCGTGTGATATATTGCAAAACACTCAACACGTATACCAACTTCACATTTTCTGCAACTGGTGGTGGTTTTAGTGTGACAATCGCGTTTGTTTGTCCATAGGCACGACTAGATGGTCCAAGCGGTCATACCTAAGTTCCAACATAGGATGAACCTTTCTTCTTTGGTACACAAACTCTTTATTTTGGTCCAGGTTAGTACGGCTACGCTTCTTCTGAATTTTATTACCCCTTATGAATATGCCACGCACTTGTTAAGGTCATGTAAATACAGTGGAAGATCAAAAGAAAATACGATTTTTTCCTCTTCTTTGCACATGATATTGAGCTATATTTTGATCCCACCTATCACCTCCTCCCATATTTTTATTATGTAACTCGGCAACTTGTGGTTGATCTACGCATATAAACTTTTGTCCATTTGGGAGAATCGTTTTACTAAATTTACTGGTTCAGCCCCCCTGTAGATCCATAGACGACAATATTATTATGATTCCACTTTACTTAAATAATGTTTTTCACACAGCTGTCTAAGCGACTACAACTGTTTCACCGGATGGTTCTAAACACTTATTTATTTACAAAACGTGACATTAATTAGGCTTTGGGACTTTTGAACAAAGGAACAAATTTATCAACAAATTTCAATTGTAAACTTACATATGCCGTGTGCCTGTTGCAATTGCATGGCAACTGTGTTAATATTGTCTTTATGATTAAAAGCCAACTGATTTTCTGAATAAAGTTTTGGTACCTCTTTTTAATTCCCGTTTTACTGTATAATAATACAATTTACATACCTAATTATCAATAAATAAATAAAAAATAAATTTAATTTCTAGTTTCTGTATTGGGCGAATAAACTTTATAATTCAAACTAAGGTAATTAACTCTGAGGTATAGGACATGGTTAATAAAAATCAAAGTAAACTAGAAAATATATACGGTGGTTCAATTAAAAAATCTACTTTTCTTAAGCTTTCCATAGTTGCCAAAGAAAAATGAAAAATACAGGCCTTATACAACAAGTTTCGTTCAGTAGGAGATATTTTGATAAATAAAATGCTCTATGTAGCGGTATTCAAACTGGACTCCGCGGTACCCTGGGGTTCCGTGGGCCATATCCAAGGGTTTCGCGGGGCCTGCCCAAGTATTTCTTTATTATACCAAGATGCCAAAGAAAAAATGAAAAAATACAGGCCTTATACAACAAGTTTCGTTCTATAGGAGATATTTTGATAAATAAAATTCTCTATGTAGCGGTATTCAAACTGGACTCGGCGGAACCCATAGTTGCCAAAGAAAAAATGAAAAAATACAGGCCTTATACAACAAGTTTCGTTCAGTAGGAGATATTTTGATAAATAAAATGCTCTATGTAGCGGTATTCAAACTGGACTCCGCGGTTCCCTGGGGTTCCGTGGGCCATATCCAAGGTTTCGCGGGGCCTGCCCAAGTATTTCTTTATTATACCAAGATGCCAAAGAAAAAATGAAAAAATACAGGCCTTATACAAGTTTCGTTCTATAGGAGATATTTTGATAAATAAAATGCTCTATGTAGCGGTATTCAAACTGGACTCGGCGGAACCCTGGGATTCCGTGGGCCATATCTCAACCTCTATGTAATCAATAACTATACTACGTTTAAAAATTCAACAATCTTCATAACTAGGGATAGTTATAAAAATAAAACTGTGCTTATAATAATTTTTTATTTTGCGCTGTAAATGTTACGTCGTAATCGCTGGAGTCGGCTGATCGGCACCTCACTTTTGCAAATTGCAGCGACTATCGAGAATTTTTACTTTCTTGCTAAACAAGAAAATATTGCGATCGAAATAGAATCGAAAAAATAATTTGCGTTATTTTGTTGTTTTGTGACTCCTGAACCCGAAAAAAAAATTAGAAAATTTTTCAAAATGTCTGTCTGTGCGTATGTGTGTGTCTGCGGTCACTCGCCAGCCGAAACTATACGGCTGATTTTGATGAAATTTGAAATGAAGGCCTACGCGACAATTATGTCGACAAAAAAAGCTTTTAAACCCAATAGGTATACAAGGGGTGAAAATAAGGGTGTTATTTTGCGGGGAAATTTTCAAACTTCAACATAGAAGATTGAAATTCAGGTCATCAATAACTCGCATGAAATGCAATTCTTTAAAACCTGCAAAATTGAATATGGCCGCGGTTACAGTGACGTATACATTTTTTTTTTGTAGAAGTAGATATGCTTAGTTAAATAAAGGTTCTTCAAAGATTTTTTTTTTTACGTAAAATTATTTCCTACATTTAAGGGGTCAAACTTAAGCAATTATGCGAAATTGATTTATTCAAATTCTTTCCAAGCATTTTTTTTTGTTTATATTTTCTAGACAACCACCCACTCTTATGAATGCAACTAACTGCTTCTTCTAAAGCTACTAGTATAGGAGGTATGAATTTACAAATGTTTAATATTGCTATTGTTATAACTTTCTAACTATTTTGATTACAAACTTGGGAAATAAACTTTGTCCATTTACACTAATGAAATAATGTTATCCTGATGAAAACACTACTTTCGGTTTTTCCGGAAATTAAAAACATTTCTTGTATTGCTGGTATAACATACACATATTCTTACTTTATTTGAAAGGGAGCGAAATTTGCTTTAAAATGATATAAAACAGTCCATAGTTATCTTGAAAGATAAGCGAGATATCTATTTTTAATTATCAACCTACATATACATACAGGGTGCGGCATTAGTGCGTATCCGTTATTAAAAGAGATACCAAAAAAAGTTATTTACAAAAATTATAGGCAATTTCAAACTTCACATTATAAAATTATTTTCGTATTTACAGGGTGTTACATATTACCAGGGTGAAGCAAACATACTTTTTTTTAAATAGGACACCTTATATATTATTTCAAATTTAGATTAAGCTCATCTCCCCCGTACTTCCAATATAGGGTTTCATTACGTTATACAGGGTATTTCAAAAGTTATGGTCAATTGTGCACGAAAATCATTCTCATTTCATTTTTTCCAGGCATAACTTTTTGCCGTTGTTACAGTGTTACGAGAAAGTGCTATTTCTTTATTATTGCACCAATTGAATATAGAGCGAGCTAAAACTGGAACACATGATTTTGTCAATTTTTTCAAATGAATCGCCATGTATTTTATTTTAAAAAGTAAAAATACACTTTATGTTCTTTCATTTTTATTACGCATTCCCTATAGCTAAAATCGTTAATTTCTGAGATATTTTCAATTTAATATAACAAGTTAATCGTGATTAATTTTAATAGAATTTTGGCTTAATAACCTATGTTTTTTGAATTTTTTATAATAATTTGTCACACTTTCATTTGTTCACGGCTGACTTGTTATAATAGAATTTTTTTTTAAAATCTCTTTCTGTTATTAAATTGAAAATATCTCAGAAATTATTCAATTTAGCTATAGCGAGTGCTTAATAAAAATGAAAGAACATACAGTGTGTTTTCACTTTTTAAAATAAAATACAGTGTGATTCATTTGAAAAAATTGACAAAATTATGTGTTCTAGTTTTTGCTCGCTCTATATTCAATTGGTGCAATAATAAAGAAATAGCAATTTCTCGTAACACTGTACCAATGTCAAAAAGTTATGCCTGGAAAAAATTATTGTTAGGTTGTTCTGTCTAGGGTATACAGGACGTTGACATGAGAATGATTTTCGTGTATAATTGACCATAACTTTTGAAATAACCTGTATAACGTAATTAAACCCTATATTGGAAGTATGGGGAAGATGAGCTTAATCAAAATTTGAAATAATATATATGGTGTCCCATTTAAAAAAAGTATGTTTGGTTCACACTGGTAATATGTAACACCCTGTAAATACGGAAATAATTTTATAATGTGAAGTTTGAAGTTGCTTACAACTTTTCTAAATAACTTTTTTTGATACTTCGACGCACTACTGCCGCACCCTGTATGTAGATATAGAAGGTTATGCAATCGACTTTTTTTTCACTATCGCTAAATCTTGGCTCATTTTACAACTTTTGGCCAAGTTTCGTCAAGATCCGCCATGATGTCTGGATGTCTCGGTGTGGGGTATTAGGGTCTGTTTTTTGTTTTTATTAAATATTTCTAAAACATATTTCACAGATATAAAAATACCCTATATATTTTTTAGTATTTCGCAAGAAAGTCGTTGTAATGCACTAGCATTCATCTAGCTTCTTAATGGTTCGGTTGAAAAATATACAACCATTAAGGGGTTCCGCATCTCAAAATAGTTTGAAGACCACTACTCTACAGTTTATGACAACCTCGAATTTATAATCTTTAGAAAATATTTTTTACTCCTACACGAATGGAATTAGGTAAGTACATGTCTCAACAAACTTATCTTAAAATCACAAAAAATATACAGGGTGTTCCATTTCAAAAATTTAAATACAGTCCTGTACAGAGAAAACAAAGAGCCCCACGTGTCCAAAAATAATTTTAGTTTGTGGACGAAGTAAGTACAACCGAACAAAAAATAATTTAATTTTTTCTCGTTAAAATAACGGAGGCTTATTGGGCAACCCTGTATATCCTGTAAGTCCCTGGGTGTAAATGGTGGTAAGATTCAATTATACAATATAATTTACTTTTTTGCTCCCTAATAATTTATTTGATATTGGAATAAAATGAGAACATTAACAATGGGGGAGAAACCTACAGTAAATAATTGATACATAAAGGAAGATAATTATCTATTTTGTTTCAGCCGGCCGAAAGTATCAATAGATAATATTTTATTTGTGATTGGCATTTATACATTCTTCAAAGTCATCGGAATTTAGAAAGTTGTATGTTGCAGTTATAGAGAAATGTAACAAAACTAATTATAGAGAAATTTAGTAAATCGTGTTTTAATAATATATAATGTCATGTTAAATCGATGCTATGTTTACTGAGATTTGTACATAAGCGAGTTTCAGAATATCACGCCGATGTAATTTTTGGCACGAAACAAACATGCCCCTATCTCAACCATTAAATCTACTCCTACAAATAATTTGGTAGCGATTGTTAAAATATTATTAAAAGAAAGTTTTGCGCCACCTCCCCACTTTTACGGTTTTATCCAAATACACAATATAATTCGAATTTGCGTGCATTTTTGAAATTAGACAAGTTAATAATACCGAAGGTGAAGGGGTGGTGATGAACGATCCATTTCGTATTTTTTAAGGGCGGTCAATAACTGAGTTGGAAGTTTCCATATACCGTTGCTGGTCATGACCCACTACGACCTTAAAGTGACCGGAAACAGTAGCCCACGTTATAGGAAAATATGTCAACTCACGCTTAGTGTATCTATGTAATGGGGACGTTGACGTTTTATTGATTATTTCCTCGTTATTTTACTTTTGGGTTTATTGTTTGTAGTGTAGATTATAGGTTTCAGAATTAATTATGAAAAATGGTTGAAAGCTAATATTAATCTCTTTTTTTTCATCAAAAGTTGAAGGTCTTTAACACACCCACCCCAACTTAAGAAACGGATTATTTAAAACGGATGTGAGTATCATTAAGCCAGGAAATAAGATTATATTTTACTGAATGTGTTTTATGAAGAATGAGGTCGGTTTGCTAACACAATTTTATTGAGTTTGTGTGCAGGAAGTAGGGCAAAGCGTTGTTATATACAACCCTTTAATCCAAATGTGCTGCTGGATGAAATAGAAAGTTTAAAAGGTTAAGGTCGGCGTATACGAAAAATGTGTGGTACTAAATGACTTTTACTAATCGATTGATAAAGATAATGGATGGCGTTCATACGATGCTTATTTAAAAAGTAATTATTAAATAATAGTAAAGCGCCATCTATCTTGCAATTAATTAATTTACTGTGTCAATGGTAAATTTTTTGTTATAAGGAAAAAATAAAATCTGAGATAAGTTTTGATTATTGTAACAGCATTCGTTCTAGATAATCGGTTTATGACAACTTTCCAACCTTCTGGAGTACATAAAGCATGGATCAAGGTTTTCTTTATAGATATTCTGATTTCTGTACATAGTTATATAATGTAATTTACGAATTAGTTTGGAGTAAATAGAAATATGTGCAATGTTTTGATAATTAATAACACAAATGTATTGTTTCATTGGGTTTTGTAATTCAATTAAGTAACATTATTAAGCCTATATCTGATTAAGATTATCAGTTAATAAATATTTGTCTTTATGTCACACATTTGCTGACTGATACAATATCGAATTTTTTGAGTTTCCTCTCATATTTCATCACGAAACTATTTATATCGTCCATTCTTGCAGGGCGGGTGTTAAATCCTTTCTGTTAATATCTATCTTTGTTTTACTACTAAGCGTATCTCATATGTAAAAATCACTGGGATCTAAATATTTGGGTATTAATAGTATATTACGTAATAAGTGATGTAAAACGCATATTACGCACGAATGGAAAAATTATTCACGCAGCCGCGTAGCGGCGAGTGCATAATTCCATGAGTGCGTAATTGCTGTACAACACGTATTACGTACTATACTTTACCTACGACCATAGACACTGTGCCAAAAAAGTCTGGACTACTTTTAATATTTTCATTTTTATCAGGTATTCATTTTTATCAGGTATTGTAGATGATGCTTAAACACGTCGATTTTTTATTTTAGTCGTTTTTTGTTGTTCGTTTCATGTATACATAGTAATCTAGTAATCTTCATTTCTTTAAATGGGATACTCTGTATATTATTGCATCTTTAGATTTTGATCAATTTTATTTCAAACAATTTTACAAAATTATGTCTCACAACTTTGATGATCATACACGATATAATTCGTTCTATTTACTACTACGTTGGTTTAATTAACATTAGAAACATTATAATAATTATTTATGGTTACTGTACATTTATCACGTATATTAGAAGTATCTCGATTTGTCGATTCATATGACATTGTAATATTTTCATTTGTTAATATAGTCAAACTGTGCGTTTTGTTTACGAAAACTGTGCGATTTGTTTACCGTGCGTAATGACGAATTTACTGAGGCTGTGTATCGTGTGTTTTCGTCTATTTTCTACAGTGGTCGTAGGTAAACACTATTAAAAATCAAATGCAAATTGCATTTCAGTTTTTTATTTTAGTTATTCTCGGCAGGATAAAATCAAACTTACGCCTTTTGCTCGTTACAACGCAGCTCCCCCATCACCTAAAATCTCGGATCAAGTATTTGTGTTAAATTTGAATGTAATCGCGTTTCAAGTTTTATAAATTGTGCATGGATGCGTGCGCCCGTGTGAACGTGCGTACATGAGGACATGCGCGTGGATGTGTGCGTGCGAACTTATGAATTACTTCAAAAATATATTTCGTAGTTTGCTACAGAACGTCTGGAAAAATTTACCGAATCGATTGACCCCAGTTTGAACACAATTTCAACTATTTATGCATAAATATTTAAAATTTACAAAATATAATTCACACGGACAACTTTTCCAATACAACCAGCATAATAAATTTCAAACTATTAATGAAAGATAAAATTTAAAGCACCAAAACAAAAAAAAAATTATAGTGTTATGACTTATTGGCATATTCGAATTACAATATGATTGATTTTAACACTTGTTTAGATCTCAAACGGAGTTAATTTTGACGTTCAAAAAATCACGAATCGGTGAAAATATTGTGATGTTTGTGCATTTTAGCTGAACAAGTAGACTAAAACCCTTCTTTCTCCTTGAAGATAAAAGTATAGATATTGCAAAGCAGGTTATCCTAAATTATTTGTCAATAGCACGCAAAGTCGTAGGTAACGAACCTCGAATCAGGAAGTCACGCCTAAAAGTAGGGAGGTTTCAGTTTTCTACTGCCTCATGATCACATGCTTATGACTAAAACCCTTCTTTCTCCTTGAAGATAAAAGTATAGATATTGCAAAGCAGGTTATCCTAAATTATTTGTCAATAGCACGCAAAGTCGTAGGTAACGAACCTCGAATCAGGAAGTCACGCCTAAAAGTAGGGAGGTTTCAGTTTTCTACTGCCTCATGATCACATGCTTATAGCAACTGCGATAAAAAGTGTACATAATAAAACTCACATTTAGGGCAAAAGAAAAAAAACAGTTCACTAATATCGTGCTTACAACATAATAAAAAAAGTTTTGAAAAATAATTGTGTTGGCCATTTGGTCGTGGCGAAGGTACCAAGGTAGTAGCGTAGTGGTGACACTACCTGCTTAGTATTCGGGAGTTAATGGGTTCGTTTCTCGTTACCCTCTACCATGTATGTACGTAGCGGCATGGTCACTGCATATACGCAAACCATGTGCGGCTACTTAGGCGAATGCTGGGGTAGTATTTTCCCCTTAGAACCCTAACTCTATTCCTTCCGATCCTATCCTGCCCACACCCATCCTTAATCCCACTATGCATATATGCGTAATATACAGGGTGGCACATTAATGTGACAAAGTCCCATATCTCCTTTATTTAAAGAGATACAAAACAAAATTAAATACAAAAGTTGTAAGATATGTTCTGGTGCATATTCCAAAAATATTTTTAATTATACAGGGTAGACCATAAAATCTTAGAAGTAATTTTAATTTTTTTTTTAAATAGAAAACCGGCTTTGGAAGTGCAACATTTACAAGAGTTAGGGCATTATTATTAAAAGTTATTTAATTTCCTCAATACATTTCCATTTAAAATTAAATTATATTAAATATTAATTGAGGGAGTTTCGTATTGAATTCACGTATCCGTAATCGTAAATGAATAATTTACAATCCCAATCAAATTATTAATTTTTTTTTAAATAATTGTGGTCCTGAAAGGGCTAAGTGTGGTCTATCGTGCTGAAGCTCAGAAACACTTAGGACGACGGATAGGGGTATATTGAATTGTCACGAGATGCCTATGAACAGCTACCTTAAATACAAATAAATTGAAGGTTGTTTAATGAGAAGTAATGTAAATGAAATGGTACCTTCGCCACGAAAAAAAGGTAAGGTCACGTATTTTATTCCCTCCCCAAGGGGGAAGGCAGGCTGTTACAGCCTTCCATGCTCCTTGACCCACAATCATGGATTCCCAGCTTACATACATACAGGGTGGCGCATTAGTGTGACAAAGTCCCATATCTCCTTTATTTAAAGAGATACAAAGAAAAATTAAATACAAAGGTTGTAAGATATGTTCTGGTGCATATTCCAAAAATATTTTTAATTATACAGGGTAGATCATAAAAGCTTAGAAGTAATTTTAAATTTTTTTTAAAATAGAAAACCCTATATATTATTACATATTTAGATTTTTACATTCATACAGGGTGATCAAAGATGGACAATAAAAAGTAGATTCAAAAAAACCTATAGTCATTTTTTTAAGTGGAAACCCCCTATTTTTTTAATTCTATCTTATTTAGCATTAAAAATAAGGGCGACTTTGTATAAGAGTGTATATTCCAAAAATTGTAGTTTTTGAAAAAATGACAATTTAACATTTTTTTATTGTAAAAAGGCTATACGGCTTTCAAGTTTTGTTGTTAGTTGGCTGTGACGGCGAGGCAGTTGATAATTTGTGTGGTGCATTAGTGTATTTTATAGCAAATTGATTTAAAACTTGAATTAAAATTGTAAATAATGCATTTTTCGCAAGCCGAGATGGTTGATATGATTTTTGTTTTGGGAGCTAGTGATAAGAATACGCTCTTAGCAAGAAGACTGTATTAACAACTGTTTCCAGAGAGACGGCAATGTGAATTCCCTACCCAAGGCAGAACAATGACGTTTTTTTTCAGCCAGAACACTCCTGGCTTTATGATACGGTGCCGAATCATGCATCAAAATGTAGTTATCGGGTTTCTAGTACTCGCTTGTACTGGTCTTGTTTCATTGTCCCTTCTACGATGTATAGATGCCCCATGTCTTTGGCTGAGATGACAGACCACACCATGACACTAACCGGATGTTTGACCCTTTTCACAAGGCAGTCTGCATGGAATTGTTCTCCAAGGCATCGTCTGACAAAAGCACTTTTACCGACCAAACTTTGGAATGTTGATTCATCAGAAAAGCACACCTGTAAAATATTAGATTTACCACAAGAAAATCGTTAATGCTAAATCGCACTATTCAAAAATGTTATACTTACTCGACTCCAGTCTACAACAGCCATATTTCGGTGTTGTCTGGCCCATTGTAGTTGCTTCTTTTTCATAGTCTCGGTGAAGCGTGGTTTTTTGGTAGGCCGACGACCGATCTGATTCTCTTCGGCCAACCGCATCCGGATTGTCCTTTTAGAAACATTTATACCCGCGTTGTGCATCATCGTAGTCAGGCACTCTTTTTACGATTTTCGTGGCAGATGTTCCTGATTATTCGATCGGTACGAGGAGTAGTGATTCTTTTTCTGCCAAATTTTCCTACACGATCTGCTTCAAAAGTTTTTCTTTTATCGATTTTAATTTTAATCGGTTGACGACAGACTTCGAAACCCCTGCAATAGCTGCTATATCTCTAGGAATCTATAGAGTGCAGTAACAACGTTTGTATATATCTTCGAGGTTATCATGTCCAATCGTTAACAAAATTCAAATCCACAATTAAAACTTGGCAAAAGTATTGTAATAAGAAGTATTATTTACTGGCGAAAAACAAATAGGAGATACTAAAAACGTCAATCCAGCAAACCGCACTTTTTGACGAATGGCAACCGAATGAGAGGAAACGTCACTTAATTCACAAGTGAATTTTCAGTGTTGTCACTGGCAAAAAACAATAATTGTGATACCAGTACCAATATCAAATAGAATAACCCTTTGAAAACCACTTTTTCTTCTCTCAAACAGTTGTTTTAAACTAGAAATTACGTAAATATTAGCACTGTCCCTAATAATTCGACCACCCACTATAACATTTTCTTGAACTAAAACTGGTCCAGGACGCTTGATTTCTTTGGAAGGAACGTTGAAACTTTTCTGTGTGTTGGGAAAAAGGACTGCTTATGTTGGTGTTACTGGTATACTCGTATTTGGAAAGGAAACACATGTTTGATGATTGGTAAGTAACTATTTGACGTGCAAGTTTATTTTTAGGTTAACTTTGAATACCGATAATGTTCGTTAACTCTTCAATAAATTGGAGAACGGAAGCTCTCGATTTATGGGAACGTTTTATTAATACCTTTAGCCTTACGTTGGGTGAAACCCCCTACTCGAAACGTGATACTGTAATTTGTTTTCAAAAAAATTTAATTTAAGACAAGCTTAATTTCTAGCTTGAGGAAGATTTCTGAACTAACTAAAAATTTTCTTTATAAAATTTTAAATATACTTTTCTCTTATTTTAGGTAGACAGCTTTGTTTCGAGAAATTACAAATATGGAACCAGAAATGCATTTATGTAATATCGGACAGTTTTCGAAAAAAAATTAAATATAGTTTTACCTCGACATCCTACATGTTTTATTTATTGAATTTTTTGTTACATATATTCTATTTTAGGTCTTTACTGGAATGTTTCCTTTTTTATTCGTATTTTTTCTTTGTTTTGTCAAAGAATGTCATTTCGGCTTCGGATCATTACAGATTTTGTCCGTTTTAGAGTTAAATTCAGTGTTTATGCAAATTTATGAAAATTTAATGTTTAGTATCATTTATTCATAGGATTTAATGTGCAAATTAAAAAAGAAGTATTTCCAATTTAAATGATCATTTTACAGTAATTTTTTAGATTTTTCTTTAAATGGCGTATATGGCGCCAATAGCGTTTTTTTTTTTTGAACATTTTTTAAAATTACTTTTAAAGAACATATTTGTCTCAATAAATTAAAAAAAAATTGTGTATTTGGTCTAGATTAGCAATTACAGGCGAAACCTTCTAGAAGTAATTGTAAGGCACACTATTAAAAATTCTGAAAAGAAAATCAAGTGGTTTACGCCTAACAACTGAAATCAGTTTGGTTTCAGATAATATACTCAGTGAGATGAAAATTGCAACAGCAAGAAGGTGTAGGAATTTTTTTACCAAGCTAGCAGAAACGTTTAACTACTAAAAGGTAACAAATGATTAAAATGTCAAAGAAAAAGAACAAAATCTAAAAATAATTTTTATTAATAATGGGTTGGGACCCCCCCCCCCTTTGGTTACACACTCGTCCTGGCATCGATTCTAGCCGATGGTCGATGCCCTCTTGAGGTATTGTGTTCCAAGTAACCTGTAATTGGTGCTGTAGAGCGTCTGCGGAGGATGCTGCAATATTCTCAGTTTTCTCCCCATAATGTCCTAAACATGCTCGATGGGCGAAAGGTTGGGAGATCTGGGTGGAAATTGCACGTCTTCGTCTAACCCTCATACGGCCATCATGCATACCCAAACAGAATCGAGATTCATCAGTGAACACCAACCTATGCAACTCTTGGTTCCAGTGCAGTCGCAACCTACACCACTTCAAACGTTGCCGTCGACATTGACCCGTTAGTGGTAACACAAAAGTGACCAATAGGATTGTAAGCTGAAAGCTCTGGTTCTGCAGTAAACCGTTCGAAGGGTTACAGTACGACCTTCGTTAGTTAACCATTGATCGGCAAATGATCTGGTACTTGAGAATCGGTCTCTTGTTGCCATAAGTTGAAGATGGCGGCCCTATACCGCATTTGTTCTTCTTCGCCCCACTGTTCCTCATCTACGGCGGTTCTGATTCCCTAGTCCATGTCTGATAGCAGCGCATGATGGTGGTTTGGTTCCGGTTAAGGCGATTTGCGATTTCTCTAAACAAAAAACCACTTTCGCGAAAACCAACAATACGACCTCTGTCGAATTCGCTTAATTGGGGGTAATTTCCACGTTGGCGCACTATATGCATGATCACACCCTCGAAGCAAACAATCACAAGCGAAAACAATAAAGTACTCAACTCAATCTCGCACAATATAAAACCTGACAAAATTAATTGAAAAAACGAACTGTCAGATAAGCCTTTACCACTTGATCCATATGAATGAAATTTTAATCAATTACTACCTTTTAATAGATAAAGGTTTTTGTCAAGTTTGGTAAAAAAATTACTACCCCTTCACGGTGTTGCAATTTCCATGTCTCTGACTAATTATTGTCAGATATGACCAACATTCGTATCAATGTACATATTTAATGGATAAACATTGTTATTTTTTTCATTTTTAATTAAATATGTGCATTATAAGCAGTGTTTGTCGCGTCTGGCATTGTTATGTCAATCCCAACGCTTTTCAGTTGTTTAGCACTACCTACTTGATTTTATTTTCAAAAGTTTGGCAATATAGCATACTATTACTTCTACAAAGTTTCGTTCTAAACCAGATAGACAAAATTTATTGAAATAAAAGTTATTGAGAAAAATATATTCTTTAATTTAAAAAATTCTGGCCCTGGGAAAAATTACACTAATGACGTCACCCGAAATTTTGGTAAAGCTAAAAAGTTAAGTATTACCGTCCGTAAATTGAACTTTAATTGGTACCATTTAAGTCTGGATTTTAATTTGCACATGTCTTGCTACGGTTAGAAGATCGATTTTGAATCACCCTATATATGCTAACAAAACGTAGTAATACATACGCACCTAAATTAGTAATTCAAAATGGAAAAAAATCATATATAGTGTCATTTCTTCGTTCAACTACCAAGTAACATCTATCTTTAAACCAAATGCAAATTTTGAAGCAGTAACTGAGAACCCAGCGAATTTAATACAAGGTTTTACCAAAAATGATTACCTAATAATCTTGGCTGGATCCAATAATGTCTTAAGATATCAAAATCTGAAAGATTACACTCTTGCACAAATACGGCCATTCCTTAATAAAACGAACGTTATAATAGGCTATGTTTCTTACTGACCGGGATGGACAATTTATAATAATATAGTTGACGACATTAATAAAATAATGTTTAATAACAAACATCTAACTACAGTAGCAGATTTTTTGTATGATAGTAGTAGAAGTGAGACACCTTCCGCCATTTTGTTTTTTGTGACGTCACCCTTGGGACACCTTTGGTCGCCATTTTTTTTTAATATAAGCCCATGTGGGGTCGTATTTTTTTCACCTAAGAATAAAAAGATGTTATTTAATCTGATATTAATATTATCAGGGTTGTTTTTATCAAAGGAGATCGCATAATTGTGATTAAAATTATTATTACATTCCAATCCACAGAGTGTGACCTAATTTATTTATACATTGGGGGTTGTGTTCTAAAAAGGGGTCCTAGTCTTGTAAGACGGGAACTTGTTCGCGGGCTTCGCCCCTGTCATAAAAATTGTATTCTAATAATGGGTAAGAATTAATAGATAACATGTGAAGATGACAAGTGTTTTTTTCATAATAAAAAGATTTTATTTAATCTGTTATTAAAACTTATTAGAGCCCGTTTTTATTAAAGGAGATTGCATAATTGTTATTAAAATTATTATTACGTTTATTTTAACCCCATCTACAGATTGTGACCTAATTTATTTATACATTGGGTGTTGTATTCTAATAAGGAGTCTTAGTCTTGTAAGACGGGAATCTGTTAGCGGGCTTCGCCCCTGTAAAAAATTGTGTTCTAATAATGGGGAAGAGTTAATAGATGGCATGTGAAGATGACAAGCGTTTTCATAATAAATAGATGTTATTAATATTTATTAGGGTTGTTTTGAGTTTTATCAAGGATATAAAAACCTAGTCCTTAAACGATTATGTTCTATGCAATCTTTAAGACCGCATTTAAGCGCTAGCTGAAATTGTGTTAATATCTGAATAACGACATTGTAACCTTCAACATTATACATACAAATGAGTAACAAATTATGCTTTAAACGATTTTCACCTTGAGAACGTTAAATTATATGTGTATTGATATGGGATATCATACTTTCTGTAAAAAAACAGTAAAATATATTCATAGCCATAAAGCTTATAATGCAGATTAACTACTCTTTATTTATATAAACCAGGGTCGCAAAAACGTGCTACAGTAAATTATCGAAAACACCCTCACATCTAGGTAATCCATAATCTCCTATGTTAAATATTAGTGTGAAGACATTTTCCGCAGTCAAAGCTTTTGAGATGGGTGCATTTCCCCTTATGTTCAAAATTAAAGGCAGCGTAATTTACTTATCTGGGTCTTTATAGAGAAAATCACAACCAGTATCAACTTCACCGTTTTCATCTTGAGCGATTATATTGTAAAAGCTTATTAACAAGTAAAAACAGCTAATTCCCCTGATACTGCTAATGATCTATTTGTTGCCTTTTTTTATTATAAATACAGATTTATACTTGTAGGTGATTTCAACATACATTTTGACACTTCTGATAATCGTGTTACCTTACAACATGACACCTCTGCTTAGTGTACAAACTAGGGGTACCGCAGATACGTTTACTCCAATTTTAATAATGATGTTTCTTGTGATGATACACCTTTTATATTTTCATATCACAAATATGTCACAACGTATGTAAGTATTGATCTGTCATTCGCAAAATTCTATATGCAGCTTGGGAAGAAGTTTCAGCAAAGAATCAGCCATTGCTTTCATAATATTCTAAAAAACAAAGTTGGCCTCTACAAAAGTCATTTAATAATTTTGAGGAAGTCTTTATACTTTCATGAAATCTTTTTGTACCACTTAAATACAACTCAAAACCCGATGGGTTACGAATAGCGTTAAGAATGTTCTAAATGCGAGATTTAAAATCTTTTTTTTGTCCTCAAAAGGATACCCTTGTAGATAGCGGACCGAGAAAATTTTATTGTTGTAGTAAATATTTTCAAATCGCAATTGTTACCGCGATAGACATGATAATTAATGACTTTAAATATGTTGGTAATAAGTCGTAATTTGATAATGTTTTCGGGATATTTTATTTTCTGTATTTTGTGTAACTGATATTTGAATAAGGGTTGAAAAGAGAAATAATAACATATGTTGGGGTAGAAAACTGGTGTTCTCTAAACACTACATTTACCGAAAGACTGTGACGATTTGTTGAAAATTGATGTGCACACGTTTTTCAGGTAAAAACGTCGCAGTTAGTAATGAATTACATCGGAACATACCGCAAATCAAAAGACATCTTTGTTTGGTACTTTGAAATTCGAGACCTAGATATAGGGTTTGTTACGGACGACTGCATATTTTAAAAAATAATATTTCTTTTAGTAATAAATATGAAAATATTCCCACGTAATATTTCTTATTTTTTGTTTAACTTCTAAAAACGGAGGTTGATTTGGGAAGTCAAAAAACTCTCATTGTAAACCGTTCTGTCTATAAATATTTTAGCGTGTACATTTTAGTAAAACTAAAACCGCGAATTTTTTTTTTTTTTGCTTTTCTGTGTTGGTTTTTCATGTGTTTTTCACAAAATTAAAGTCGTATAAATAAAGATATCGCGAAATATTCGGGTTTTAATAAGCAGGCGTGTAAACATTATATCTATAAATAATTGTTATCGTCTTGGGTTTAACGGCGTATTTTAACTCGTTAAATACTGATGGATAAGTGATTAATTAAAGGATTATATGCAAACGTAAGTAGGTATTTTAATGTAAATTAAGCTCGCAGCAAACAATTCAACAAGCCTATGTAACCTATTAAAAATCAATCATTGCCTTGCAAGAAGTATCTTTTTAATTACACACGCAGGCTCATTAAGTTAAAATCTGTTAAAATAAAAGAGTCCGTTTCAGAGAGTACCGTGTCTCTCCTCATTGCTAATATGACTTGGCATTGTTGACTGTTTATTAGTTGATAAAACGTGGCACGATAGACAACCCGCTAGTTCGTTATAAACGAGACCGGGGTTTACAGACACGGGTCCAGATGACATTAAAAACTTCTCAAATTCCATCTTTGCTGTTAAATGGACCCGTTCTTATTGTTTTGTATAGATGAATGTGTAAGCAGAGAAAGGCATGCTGTATTTCGTAAAGCAGTCACTCAAACTCGCGGGTAGGTCACTTTGTTATGATTTATTTGCACATTACCCTTGCAAGGTTTTGTTTTAATCAGTTTTTTTAAGTGTTTTACTCAGTCGGCTTATTTAGAATTGTTTGTCTACGAACTAATTTCTCTTTATATGCAATTTATTGTAATTGTACGTTTGTATTTTGTGCTTTTATTATTTACTATACAATTGTGTATGTGTAAATTCCTTGCCTATTTTTCTTGTGCTTGTCTAAGTGTAGGTAACCTGCATTATTATTTTCTTATTTACTTTGGTGTTAACGTAAAGACACCGGGATGATTGGTTGTATAGGGCCACATGTTTGGTATTACAATTTTTATTCTTATTTATTTATGACACAATTGTGTGTGATTTCACCGTTTATTTTTGTTAGTGTTTATGTGTAGCTAAGCTCTTTTTATCTTATTTTTTTGTTTAATTTTCTAATTTTATACGCACTTTAACCTGATTTAATGGTGTTTTGTTATACAGGGTGTCCCAAATAGAGCAGGATAGTATGGGTATCTTTCTTATTATTAAAGATAGAGATTTGGTTAAATGGGCAATATTGTGCCATTTTTTGGGCCGAGTTCGATTCCGTTGAGAAACATTTCAATTTCCGAACAGTTTTGAAATTCTTAAAAAAATCGGCGATTTCTAAAAACCCAAATATCTCCGTAATTATAAATGATATGAAAAAAATTAAGTCAAAATAAAATTCAAGATGGCGGTTTCCAAAATATTAATAGCAGCTTTCTTATTTCAAATGGGCGCCATATTGGATTTTTACACAATTAAATGGGATTTTTTTTCAACGATGTATAACAACCTATGTACGAATAAAAAATTATGGGAAATATTAATTGTTTTCATTTTTAATCAAGTAGCCATGATTAACAATTTGCAAGTAAAAATTATTTATTAAACAAATTAAACACAACGATACACCGTGATATTAGTAAATGCTAAAACCATAATGCATTACAATAAATGTTCAAAGTGCCTGCCGTTTTCATGTACACACAATCGATACCGTTTTACAACACTGTTAATAACCGTTCGCAATATATTTCGATAACACCGTTAAAGGCCGCCACCACTTCTTCACGCAGTTCTTCTGCATTATTGTAATGGAAATTACTACCATACACTTTATTTTTTATAGTGCCCCATAAATAAAAGTCCAGAGGCGTTAAATCTGCGGATCTGGCTGGCCACTGATTAGGTGTATCGATGGAAATTATTCTATTATCAAAACGGTCATTTAAATATCGGATAACATTGCCAGCATTATGTGCGGGAGCGCCATCCTGTTGATACCATATTTGAACATTTTGTGCCAAATGTAGATCATCTAATAAATCTTCAAGATATGTTTGCAGAATTTCCATGTACCGCTGCGCTGTTAAGGTTCCATAAAAAATTATAGGACCAACTGAACGATTTCCCAATATGCCACAAAAAAAAAACATTAAAGCCGAAATGAACCTGGTTGCGCCGTGGAACCACTATGTGTGGATTTTCCTGTGTCCAATGATGCTCATTATGGCGATTAAATAATCCACAATTGGAGAAGTAGGATTCGTCGGACCATAAAACTTGATTTATAAAATCACCAGTTTCTGCAATTTTATTGAAAAACCATCTAGAAACTACAGATATTATCATTTGGTCGCAAAGTCTGCGCAATGTGTAATTTATATGCGTGGAAATTTTGTTTTTTTTTTAATTCTCGATTATTTAGTCTTAGACACATTAACTTGAGCTTCAATTTCTCGAGTCGAAACATTCGGATTTACTTGCACACAAGCTAAAGTTAATTCCTTATCTTCAGTAACCACGTTTATGTTCCAATTGGGCTTTTTAAGACATCCACAATGCTGCATATTTGAATCTAATCTTTCAAATATTTCCATGTCCGGTGGCCTACGCTCTGGAAAACTTGTTAGATATTCTTGAGCAGCAAGACGGGAGCAGTTTATGTATGTACAAAACATATATTGTTCATTTGCTGGAAAGGTCGCTATTAGAAATAATTAAAGAAAAAATTATTATAAATTTATCACTTACTAATACAACACAGCAATACTAATTATTTACACAATCAATAAACTAATACAATTTGACTATTAGTTGTATTATAATAAATTTTGTTTTACTATTAATCATGGCTACTTGATTTAAAATGAAAACAACTAATATTTCCCATAATTTTTTATTCCTACATAGGTTGGTATACATCGTTGAAAAGAGAAAAAAATCCCATTTAATTGTGTAAAAATACAATATGGCGCCTATTTAAAATAAGAAAGTTGCTATTAATATCTTGAATTTTATTTTGACATCATTTTTAAGTGTGCCTCATCGAAGTAAGTAACTTTGATCTGAAACTCTTTCATATCTTCTATAATTACGCAGACATTTGAGTTTTCAGAAATCGCCGATTTTTGTTTTTGTTTTTTTTTTAAATAATTTCGAAACTGTCCGGAAATTGAAATGTTTCTCAACGGAATCTGACTCGAAAAATGGCACATTGCCATTCTTTAATAATAAGAAAGATGCCCATACTATCCTACTCTATTTGGGACACCCTGTATATTGAACCCTTCCATTGTTTTGTTTTTTTGTTATTTATTAATGCAAATGCAATTACTTATTTATTAATAAATTGGGTTTTCTTGGTGCTTCTTTCCCAACTTCGTAAATTAGCGGAATGAACCATCATTGCGCAAAGCTCGTTAATTCTAATTTGAGTAGTTTCATTGTTTACCTGTCCCACGTGATGCAACACTTAACCTCATCAAATCTCATTCTCGTAACACGACATAGCTTACCACTAGACTAAATATCAGACTTGTAAATAAATTCTAATGTTCTAATTATTGCCAGGAAAGTCAATGTAAGGCAAGCAACTAATTTGAGTAATAGTAGCATTATTGTCAGTAAAGTGAAGATACATCCTGTATCAGTCTTGAATTTGCATTATTGCGAATAAGTTCAAATAACACTTATAGAGATGAGTACCTTGGGACACTACACTGGAAACGCCATTGTGAATGTCTGATTAAAGAACTTAATAGTTACTGTTTCCAAATCAAACAATTCAGTGGAATTAATTATGTCCTTTCTTATTAGTATGCTCAAGTTCACTCTAGATATCTGTACGGCATTACCTTTTGGTGATCGAGCTCAGCGATAGAAGCATGTATTACAAAAAAATGAGATGCGCAGTAGACTTAAATAACTAACCTTCGTTCATGAAATGTAAAATCTTATGTTAATGTCCATTTGCATATTGGAAGTTTTACAAATGTAAACACCGTGTAAAGCGTAGTAGTGATAAACATACGTACAAAACAGACACAAAGTTGACTCTATTATTCCGATGCACAGACTTCAACTTTCTAAAAACTGTTCAAACTTGGTTGGGATAAAAAAAACTTTATAATATCTTCCTGGGGGATCTACAAAACCAAACTACCTTGCAGAATTTTTAGATGGCTCTTTAAAAAAATCCTCATATCAGACGTTGACTATATTGTGGGTGTTAACAACATTTGCATGATAAAGGCTTAAACGTTAAGTTTGTTGTTGTATGTATTATAACTTTATTCTTTCTAAATTTATGCTGTGTATTTATTTATAACTGACTTTTTCCATACAATTTGTAATTGTCTTTTGGAAAAAAAAATGACATGTCATTTATAAATTAGTTGGTACTACAAGGCTTGAATGATGATCCCGCTATTAATTAAATAATCAAATTTGCTTCAGGAGGTTATAATAATACAAATTCCTGAAATAAAACTCACCATCAATTAATAAAATCAATCATTGCACTTAGCAGTAAAATCAATTTAGATTAAACATAAGATAAAACATAAAGAACTGTCAAAAATGCATTACTCTACCAAAACAAACAAGTCAAATTTGCAATTTATTTAAAAAATGCGACGGTGGTATTTTTGCATTAGCTGTGAATTTTCAGTGTTGTAGGTTGTAAGTCATTAACTATATAAAATTAAGTAAATGAATTAATAACTCAAAGGGTGGGTGTTTATACACACCCAATTTTATTATATTCAATCATTTTATTTCTTTTTCTATTAAAAGGAATTAAGTCGGCGCTCTTGCACTTCTTAAAAAGGAAAAGTAACGTTAAATAATTTATTAGTAAGAACCTAAAACGTGCTGAAACCAATGTTTATTTTGTGCAAGCCGTTTTACCCAATTTATTGCACTATTCATTATGCAGTCTGTGTTATGTCTGCACTCTCCCATGCAAACTTTAACGAACGAGCGACGAGAATGTTTTATAGACGAATGCATTTATTACGAATACCTTCCAAATAAATTAAATTCTAAACCAATATTTTCAACAAAAATTTATATCTAAAGTCTAATTAACTTTTGCGGCGTAAATTTTTAAAAAATATTTCAATGCCAACCTGATTGAGATTTATTTTTAAAGTTTTCAAGGTTATGTGATATTCGACTAATTACTTTGTAACAATTTTAATGAGATTTTCGTCATTGGAGAGTTCTTGTAAGGTTTTGATAGAAACATTAATTTATACATTATTATATATAAATAATTTGATATAATTAACAGAAGTTAGTGATGTTATCAAAATGTAAATACGGTTAAGTAAATAAATGTTGTTTAACGTTGAATGTTTCCATTACAAAACATTTAATGTTTAGATTAAGTGTAATTTTAGTAATATTCCAAAATAAATCTAGTTGAATGGCTTAATGTTTTAATATTATAGTTTTGTTGGATTATTTTACAATTCGTGACCGTTCCGGGCGTTCCCGCAAATTTTCCCCTTTCGGGCGTTAAGGCTATACAGGCTGTCGGCGGAGTTCGCCAACGGAGGATATCTCCTTACACAATAGGGATTGAAAAAAAGTTTAAATACAAAAGTTTTTTAGTAATCAAATCCACATTTAAAGAAAATATTTTCGTTTATACAGGGTGTCTCATATGAACTGGAGAGCATGCAACTTTCCGATTTTTCTATAAATCCTGAATCGGTTTTATTAAGGTCTATTATCATCTAAAATTAATAGTTTTTGAGATATTTAATGTTCTTTAAAAAATCGCTATTTTCACGTGTCGTTGACAAAGGACATACTTTTTTTATTTGATATCCTCAAAGAAAAATATTTTGCAAGTTACTAGTGCATAGACACACTTACTTTGTGTACCTATAAAAATTTGAAAATATTATACAAGGTGTTGCCAAAACTATTCACAAAACATAATCTTCAAAACACAAAATCTCAATTTTTTTAAATGACATGTTTTTTTTACGGAAAAATGTTGATTAAGTAATAAGCTAACTTTTTTTATAAAACATGTCCTATACCTATCTTTCATAGTTATTGAGTTATTTTAGTTTTTAAAATCAATTTTTACTTTCTCCTATACGTAGTGTAGAGAAAGTATTGTAATCGAGATTTTGATGGTTCTGGGGGGCTAGTTCGACAGACGTGGTGTGAGGAGTAATTGGATTGTAGTTTTTTTTTATATAAAAATAACCCTTTATTTTTGAAGGGATAAGAAAATATGTAGAGGTAGCTGATCTTACTGTTTTTCGCTCCAGCCTTATATATTAATATTTGAGCAAATTAAAAATAATTTACTACCTTTGCGTTTTTTCAATTTTGAAAGTACCCAACAAACTTTGTCCATCTTACATTCGAAATACTGTGACACTTTTAATCTGTGAAATTTTGTTCGCCTTACCCATGTAAGTTGCAAAAGAACAATTTGTACTAGTTTTGAAAATTTTTAATTATCTACAAAGGGTAGTTGTTAGGGGTGCTAAAATGTAATATCCAATTACCCGCCCCCTATGGGAAAATGGGTGCAATTTTTTATTTTAGTGTTTTTGAAAAAAAAATGTTTTTTTGTGGTTTTATAGGTATATAAAGATGTTTTGGTATGATACAACTCATTTAAGTATTTAAAAAAATATATAATACAGCATAGAATTCCCCGCATTTTGGGAAATTTGGTATGAACCTAGGGAATCTTAAAGTTGGCAACCATTGCTCTTTTGTTCCATTTTAAGGTTATGTTTGTTTTACATGTGCTTTCTTTGCAGATGAATCTCTAAGTAGTATCAGTTTTGATATTGAATTAAAAGAGTTGCTCTGTGATAGACCTAAGTGTATGTATGTATGCAGCAAATGGAGACCTATTTCCTCCTCTTATAATATATGAAAGCAAGATCATTTACAATACTTTCTATTTCAAGAAGTTTGTTGAGTGGAGAAAAGATAGGCCAAAGCCAATTCTAGTTATCTACGATGGCCATGTAAGAGTGTTCTAGATTGATGTTGGAACTGCGAGCATCCTTTAAAGAGGAAAACATAAAGACTGGTTTTAGATCAAGTGGGGTATGGCCTCTTGATTGGAAAAAGGCACTTAGTAAGTTGCCACCGGAAACAGAACCAACTCGTGACTCAGTGGTACCAGCCCTGGAGAGAATGATGACACAAGATCCTCAGAGTGCAGCTGTGATCCCAGATACTGAGATTATAACGGCACAACACCCTCAATCCAGCTGTAATACTAACTCCTGAGACTGTGATTACGTAAGTTGTTGACGCTACAGCTGAGACACCAGTTCCTGAGATTATGATAACACAAGTTCCAGATGTTGCAACAGTGGACGACACTGAGACTTTTAACACTGTAGCAGTAAAATCAACTTTTGAGAAAATGACTGCTCCTACACTGGTCGTGGCTGTTAAGACTGTATCAGCTTTTCCAAAACAGAATCAAATTATGAAAGTAGAAAAAGAAAAAGAAGATAAAGAAAAGAACAAGCAGAATAGAAAGAGAATAAAGGAAGAAAAGGAATCAAGAAAAACAAAAGCAGGCAAAATTAATCTCAAAACAAATATACGCGTACTAAAAGGAAAGAAGATACGAAGCCCAAACAAAATGTTTACCAAAAAGAGCAATCGCTTTTAGACGATTTTCAGTCTTCTTCGTCTGAAGATGAAATTTTCGTATTAGACTCGTCTGATCACTGTTTAGTCTTTGAGAGTTCTGAAGCAGAAGAAGAGCAAGTTTACGAAGTTAACAAACCAGGTACATCGGGATTGAGTGCTAAATGATAGGTCAGATATGAGAAACAGGACTATGTAGCTGCGTGCTACGACGGGAAGTGGTACGTAGCGCAAGTCCTTAGATCATCTGACATAAAAGAAAACAGTGACATTACGATCTACTTCAACCTGGCTAGTATCTTGACGTTATGGAAGTCTGTGTCCTGCACATGTTGGGCCAGTGAAGAAGTTTCAAGATTCTTCATTACTGCGTTACTATGTTCTTCTGTACGTGCATTGATGCTTCGATTATGTAACTTTTGCGCACTCTCCACATGGTACTTCGTACACTCCTTGCTACTATAGTGGAATTTCCGTCTTCGGGTTCTGGAACATGTTGCCGATCTTTTGTTGGTGGTAAAGATGGTCTCAATGTTGTGTTTCTTCAGTAGTTGTCCTATCTTGTCTGTCACACTTCTCACATAGGGCAAACATGTCTTGCTGCTCCTTGTATTCCTTTATCCTCACCGGTTTTTCTTTTCTTTTTATGTTCTTCCTGGAGAACCCATTTTCTAGAAGGGTGTTCTTGATGCAATTTATTTCTTGCAGGATGTTGTTCCCGTCTGCTAGGTGCTTCGATCTTGTTATTGTAACTGATTGTAGTTGAGCTGAATGGTGATGAGACTCGGCGTTTAAGTAACGATTGGTGTGTGTACTCGGTGTGTTCCAAACTGTCGCCTTGTGTCTTGTAGACTAGAACATCTAGGAGAGGCATTCTTTATCCACTTCCATCATGAATTTGATCCTCTTGTGCCTGGAGTTAAGACGATGAGAGATGAAAACTCTGCTAATTTTTGCGTTCCAAACGCGTCGTCGACGTACGTAGCCAAAGTTTTGGTTTCTCCGGTGTTGATTCTAGTGCCTTGGTTACGAAGTCTTGTATCAATGTATCTGCAACTACTGGCGATAATGGTCAATGTTCCACCAGACTTAATATGTTGTTTGTTGGGTGACCTGCAGTACTTCTTTGATACGATATACTCGCGAATAAGGAGGCTATATCGAAGCTCGTTAGTAGATCCCCGTGTTCCACAGTGCATCCCTTCAACGCCTCCATGAACTCGTTGGTGTTCTTTATGTTGTATTTTGCTTCCGTTGTATGTAGTTGGGGCTGCTTTGGTAAGTATCTGGCTAATTCTTTTAGTAGTGATCCAATGGAACTGACGATAGGTAGAAGTGGAACTCCTTCTTTGTGAGTTGTGAATTGACACTTTCGAAATTATTTGTTGTTGGAACTCTTCTGCCATTCTGTTGGTTTTGATTTTATTTCTCGTGGTATGCTGTCGATTCTGACGTGTAAACTTTGTCCTTTAATAGGCCCTTGATTTTCGTTATTCGGATTTGTCCATTATTACGGTCCCTTGTCGCCCGGTAGTACTGTTACTCTGGTGTTGTATATTGCGGAAGAATAGACAAGGGATTTGAGATGGGTGCGAGAAGGAAAAACTCAGAGAAGTAAAGGAATTATTTTTGCAGTTTTCCTAATGAACCATCGTTAAACCCTAGACTGTTATGTTTTTTTTTCTATAGAAAGAAATACCAACATGACGGGTACCATATTGAGGTGTAATTATCCTTGTATAGAAAAATCTTCTTTTGATATCTTAAAATTGATATGGTTTACTTTCAAGTCATATTTCGCTGTTGCGCGGGTAAAGGGTCAAAAATGGTTAAAATTGGAGAAAACAGTTTAAAGTTTTCACTGAAATTATCAACTAAATTGTGAATTTCATGCAAAAGATATAATTTTCAAATTGTCTCAGTGTCACATATTTAAAAGTGCTATTCCTGAGGTTCGTTGATTGACTTATCTCATTTTACACAATTAGTTTTATTTAACATTTAGGACTTGGCCCTACGTAGGAAACTACAAATTTACAATGAGATAAACTTTTATTAACAATAATAATAGGAAATAAACAAGAAAAAATATTTAAATTTTGGTGCTCCTCTTTATCACTGTCAGAAAGAGTAACCATAGCATGTTGGTCTATGACCAAGCTTCTGTAAAAACCTCTCAGGGTCTCTGAGATTTAAGGCAGTAAGTTCAACATATGCTACTTTTTTTTCGACAGAGATTGGTACTGGCCCTTTGTCTTTGCTGGTTTTAAAATTTCTTCCTGGTTGCCTCTTCTTCAGAAATCTACCTTCCTGAAGGGTTCGTTTTCATCGAATTTGGTTTTAAATAAAAAAAATTATTACCCTTTTCATATCTTGGCCATTTGATTTTCCTCCAATTTATTTTATTTCCACTTGCGTCAGTCTTGCGATTTATTAAATTAAATTATTAAATATTAAAGTTGTCTCTTTCCAATTCTTTTACAATAAACGGTCTTTTTTTTCCTGTTTGACATATAAAATTTGCCCAGTTATGGGGGTGCTCAATTTGCCCATTAAATTTCTTTTTTTGTTTTTCAATTAAACTGTGGCCGGTGTCACATTCCATGTGAGTGTGTCGCGAAATCAGAAACTTGTGGTCAATTACTGGTAAATATTTTGACCCTTGCAAAGCAGCCAAGCACATCGCGGTGACGTGGCTATTTTTATTTTGGCGCCATATCAGTCGGAATACATTCTTGCATGTGTAACATTTTTGTCCAAATCCTTTGTTATCCTCTTTTGGCCATAACTTCGTGCCAGACATAGCAGTAAGCTTGGCCAGTGTCGCAAACATGAATTGTTAAGTTAAATGTCTATAGTTGTCCTTTGTAGAACGCAACTGAGTTTTTGATATCGGGTGTAGGTAGGCACTGTTGAAGGTCGAATGTTAAAGTGATCTTACCTGGATTATTTTTTTGATAAGTCTTTGTCTGCAAATTTAGACGTGTAACCGAGATCAGCTTCAAGGTGATGTTTAGTCAATTCTTCCTGTAATGAAGTTTTATCTTCTGTCATTTGTACAGGGTGGCCAACTAAGATTGCGAGGTACTGTATCTGGGAAACTATACATCGTAGAGGGTTGCGGGAAAAAAAGTTATTACTAAAACGGCCTATACAAAAACCTGGAAAATTCATGTTTCTGAAATGACCGCTAGGGGCGTAACTGCAATCTTGAATCTAAAAAAGTGATGTTTCTGTGAATTCTGCTATATTAGCCTAATAAAAAATAACTGATCTTTGAAGTCGAGGATAATCTGAACTTTTTTTGTTTGGCACTTTTTGACGTATCTATAAAAATAAAGTGGTGGGGGGTATTCAAAGGTTTGCTTAAATTTTAACAAACTTGGGCGCGTTGAAAAGAGCTTTTCTTGAGCTACACATGTTAAAATAATTGAAGTTTTGTTAGTTTCACATGTCGTCGCTAGAGGGCTTTGTTCGACATTCTGACAGAAACGGTTAATTTTCGCAAAAAAATGAAATGCATTGCTACGACTTTTTTTCATGATCAAGTAGCTAAATGATGCCTAAACAAGCTCACGAAAACCGCATCTCGATATCTTGTTCCTAACCTAAAATGTCGGCCAAAGAAAACTTTATACGAAAATCCCTTAAATTCTTTTTTTTAACTATATATTTTTTTTAATTGTTTCTATTATGCAAGTTGTGCCCCTAAAAAGGACCGATTTAAAGGAGGAAGGTTTTTAATGCCCCCGTAAATGCTCGAAATGCTGACCATTACTCTGTGCATTGCTGAGGCCTCTTATGGGTAGACATAACTATATATATTAGGTTAATATAGCAGAAACAGAAACATCACTTTTTAAGATTCAAGATTGCAGTTACGCCCCCTAGCGGCCATTTCAGAAACATGAAAATATTTTCCAGGTTTTTGTATTGGCCGTTTTAGTAATAACTTTTTTTTTTGCGCAAGCCTCTACGATGGGTAGTTTCCCCGATACAGTACCTTCCATTCTTAGTTGGCCACCCTGTATTTGCATTGCTAATTTGTCACATGCCGAGCACGTATCTTTTTTTTGGTTTTTTAATGCTTATATTCAGTTGAAATATTTTTTCATAAATCTTGCCATTTACTGGTTTTTGGGGATATGCAACTTTGTAGGCATTATAGAGAGATGGTAGGGTGTACTGAAAGGATAGATATTTTCATATGATGGTATAGAAATTATGTGATTACGAGCATTCTCAATATCTTCATTACAGGTTTTCATTTTATTACTGTGATTACTTTTTTGATTCAAAGTTATTATACCAGAAATGACAGCGCGTTTTTGGTTTACGACAGTTGCATTAAACTTATTGCTGACGTCAAATCTCTTAACAAAACAGCTGTTACACTCTCTCACCATGGAACCATGAGTTTGTAAGTGGTATAACAAAGTTGATTGACGATATCGTTGCTTATTCGCATCATTACAGCATATACGACAAGTCTTTGTGTCTTTGACCTCTATCAGATCATATATATATATATATATATATATATATATATATATATAATATATACATATATATGATTCTCCGGTTGTAACTATTCATTCCCCAAAAATTCGTAAAAATATTTTGTCTTGTTTCCTGAGGGATTATTTCGATGCAACGATTCCTACACATTTTCAGTGGTTTAAGAGTTTTCTTTCCCGAGTTTCTTTCCTCTTTTCTTTCATTTCTTAATCTACTTAAACTACACGTCCGTTTATTCTTTCTCCCATTTCTAAATCAGCCCTTTGATTATTGCTTTCTTGACTATTGCTCTTGATTATTGGTTTATTCTCGCGCTATCGAATATGATTCTCCTAAATCATCCTCTTCCTCGCTTGACGTGTGTTTAAAATCAGGAGATCTGACACTGTCGTCAGAATCTCCGTCAAACTCTTTCAAATTATCACTAGACATGCTTTGTGGTTCTTCAGAACAGTCGAAATCTGGAAAACCATTAAAAATTGTGAGAGAAGTGTATTTAGGTTGATTTGAATAGGTTAAAAATAACAAAATATTATTGTTTCTGACATTACTTACTTTTATCTGGACCTTCACCTTGCACCACATCTCATGCAATTCTCACCATATTCAGCATTCTTTGCCCCCTCGGGCACATTTTTATGGCGAAAAAACAACAGGCAATATGCATGAATTGTAAGGTAATGTATGTGTAAAAGGGGTTAAAATTTACGTCGCTATTACTAAAAAGTGTGCAAAATGAGCCAAACCGACTTAACCTTATCTGCACCACACAATAGTCATTGATGTGTAGTGTAAAAGGGGATAATTAAATATAACTCAGTTTACACATGAACTGAGGCTCAGCTATTTGACTTAACACGATGAGCATAATTAGATAGGCAACCAGTTTTACTTCAAATGGCTTGGCTCTTCTCCACACGACAGTAACTTCAACATTATGTACTAAAATGACAAACTCATTTTCACCCAAGTTTGACCCGCGCTGCAGCGATTTAATAGTGTTTACACAAATAACAATCTGAGTGAATTAAAATTATTCCAAACCAGAGTGGATGAGATTTCTTAAGACTACACGCAAAAACACCAAACTGACATATTACTTACTCTTTTGACACGTAGCCATGCAAAATGCATAACGGCCAAAAATAAGTGGCAAAAATCCAAAACATATCATGGAGAACTAAATTAAATCTAATAGAAACGGACCTTTGCCAAAAAATGAATTTTTCTAAATATACGAAATTAGAATTTATACAGTATGTTTTACTTTAGATTTTGACGTTCACTGGCTTCTCGTTTTAAATGTATTTCTTTGTGTTACTAGATTAAAAGTGAACATCTGTAATTAAAATTTCATGTTAGAGTATGTGTAAAATTAGAACTCCATTTAAAGATTGTTGAAGCGAAGCTACTCTTTAAATTGATTAACAAGGTCAACTACGAAGGCCAATTGCCTTTAATTAAATGTTAGTTTATAAAAAGTACGTTCATATTTTGTTAAACACATCCTTAACTGATTATTTTCGTAAAATTCTTCAGGCTATTGTATATAACAAATGACAATCAATCTAAATAAGCGAAGCGCGCACCCACACGCATCTCTTTTTCGTAATCCTAGAATCTTTGGTGTGTATTTATTTTCTTGGACGTTTACTAATTGCACCGCCTACTACAACAGCTAAAAGGATTTTAGTATACAATATGGACCAGAATATCTTTTGTTTTAAATTTTAAATACGGCGTTGATATTTTTTTATGACTTACGTAATGTGTACAACATCTGGGTTCCTCAAGGATATGCGGGTGACAATTAAATAAATAAAACAATCTATCTATAAATTTTATGATGCGGGTATTTAAGTGACCCTCTGTATTAAGTGACTATCGTTGCTATGGAAATGAACGGATTCATCCTGTATATTAAAATTTGAAGATTTATTTATCTAATATTTTTCTTTGTTTCAGGTGGCATCCGTGTAAATCGATTATGATGAAAAGCTGACCACGGGATATAATTTACCCAACCCTTACATAAAACCCTATAATATATACGAGAAACGGTTTTCCCAACCCTTTTAGTAACAGAACAAGACTACTTACAAGAGTGTTTGTTTTAGCTCGTTCTTTGACCTAGTACACATAAATATTTAACAAAAAAAGTGTTAGTGACTTGTTGTTATATAACTAATATTTATAATCAACATAATATTGTTACAATTCTCTTATAATAATTATTCAAGAATTAACAGAATATTACCTTTACCGCACTTCCTGTAAAACATCATTTTGTAAGGACCTTTTTAATTATGGTGGAATTGTTACTATTGCTGTCTGTTGGATCTGATTAAAAAAGGTAAGCTTATTGGTTTTTAAATATTTTTATTCTGGGGCTTGTTTTATACAGAATGTCTGTCCATTTATCTTTATAATTTAACGTTAAAATGGCATATATACCTGTATGACCATATTTATATCTCAAAATGTCTTAGTGTCGAGTATATGAATTACACAAAATCGAGAATCTTTATAAACCAGCTGTAATATGTACGGATTAAACGTTAGATTAGTTGACACATTTAAGACGCTTCTTAATTGATTAAAATTCAAAAATTAGCTAATATTTTCTAAATCTGTTGGTTTAACCCTGAACCTCTACCCACCCCAAAGAGTTACATAATATTATCCACGGGTTATTTTGATCTAATTTTTTTTTAAATCTACATGAAGGAAACTATTTTCAAAATTGACATAATTAACTTCTATTCAAAAACTAGCAGTACCCGGCGCGCTTTGCTGCGCTCAAATATAAAACACATTCTCCCTCTCCATCTCCCTCTCCTTTTTGAAATATATACATTTATACTTTGTTTTATATCTATCTATAACAAATTATTCATGCGCATTTGTTTAATCTTTAATTTTTTTTTCTTAATTCTTAATTTTTTCAAATACAACAAATCAAAAATCATGAAAATCGGTCCAGTCGTTCTTAAGTTATAAGTGGTGCAATTAACACCATTTTGCGAATTTGTTTTATACCGGGTATCAACTAAATCATTATACGTACCTTAATTTTGTTAATACAGATAGAAATTTGAAATTTGGGATGAAGATTTAGTGAATAAAATACATTTTGACATTAAAACATGACTAACTTCCTGCTTTACCGGAAGTCTTTCTTATTTTAAATAGGAACCTACCAATTTTTTTCATAGAACGATACCTCTCTAAATTCCCATTCCAATGATGTATCACAAGTCGTCTTTTGTTTTCAAAATGGCGGTTCAGGCGGAGTTTTTGTTGATTTCAATGTTCCGCCATTTTGAAGTAAGTACTCGTTATTTTACAAAATAATTCAATGAATAGTCCAAGAATATTATTTATTTTTAGTATCTTAATTGGAATTTATAAAATTCTGCTTAAATAATTAGTATTTGTGATTCTACGTTGTACGAAAATTACTAATACCTTAAGTGGCCGATGAATTGCCGAAAAGTTTTGTCAAAGTGTATGAGTGTTTATTGCTTCAATATAAATTGGTCGACTTCGTTATCACGAGACCAATTTTGAAGCAATACACACGATTATGCACATTTATGCAATTCGTCGGCCACGAGTGGCATTTAAAAGACTAACCAACGAACAAAATTGACGGTCAATTGACAAGTCATTAATTAATTAATGTTTTAATTTAGAAAAAGTTGCAGGTTATATAGTGGTTTCGATGGTAATGGGTGTCTGCATTACTTTGACGAACACAATAAACGTCAAAGTATTCCGCCAGCGGAATTGTCACACAGTTGTGCTCTGATTGGTCCAAATGTAAAAAATACTAAATTGTAATTGGTTGATAGTTGACATGGAGAGGGTGAATTGAATAGTCACCAATATTTCAAATAAAAAAGCACTAAATACTAAATACCCATAAGAAAGTAAATCCATGTTACTATCTAACAACAACACAACAAAAGTTAACTTCTAAACCAGCTGGTGTACTACCAGGGTATAAAAAAAATTAAACTTGGACTTTTTTCGGATGTAACTAAAAAAAAAACAATTTTTATACCTAGGTAACGAACAATAAATATAGTCATAACAAAACAATGAAATGTGAAAAAGCTTACAAAACTACATTATTCTATTAAATGTTCTATTCTTCGGCCCTCTTGATCCCGCCAAAATAAAACTCTTCTAAACATTTTCTAATTGATTCCTTGAAACACTTTGTATTGCTTGATTTATTCGGCGTTGAAAATGTTCTAGAGGTACAGGTGGTGTTTTGTAGACCTTTTCTTTTAAGTAGCCCCAAATGGAAAAATCAAAGGTAAATCAGGTGACCTCTAATTTAAATAATTAGTCATAATTCGTGAATTGTGGGCAGGTGCGCCATCTTGCTGAAATATGTAATTGTTTGCTGGAAGATTATTTAAAAAAAGTTCAATTTCGTTCTGTGGCCCAATATCTGGTATTTTGTCGGTTAATCATTCCCAGATTGGTAAATCTTGATTCATCCGACTAAATAATGTTGCCATGAAATGTTTTCTTTCGATTCTAATTTTCTAGAACCAAATTGCAATATGCAAGTCTTCTAGGAAGATCATTTTCATATAAACGATGCTGAATTTGGTACTTACAAGACTTTAAAACTGCTTTTTTAAAATTTAATGGCTAATATTTAAATTTAAAGCAATCTCTTGCAAAGAAGCGGTGCGATCATATTCAATATAAGCTAGTGCATTTATTCCACTCTCTTCATTTATAATAAAAATTTCATTACCACCTTCATTACGTCTATATTTCAAATAATCTTCTAAATGCGGATCTGGATACCTTTCAGCGTATAATCTTGCTGCAGCTTTGAAATTTCTTTGATATTCGCCATAAATGATCAACATATTAATTTTTACTAATATCTAGGCAGTCAATGATTTTTTTACAATTAAAAACTTTTTAACAACACGAATATGTCGCAACTGACAATTATTATTTCCATTCAATTATTCGTATGTTTTTCCAAGTCCACTTAGGGCAAATGCCTAGCTGATTTTATGTCAACTAAATGCTGTATTTTTTTTAATTGTGACAGTTTCGAATCCAAGAGTTTGCATTCAATTGTTTTTTCAAAGCATACTGAGTAAATGTAAATTAAATTTTATTCTAAATAAGGACATTCTTGAAAGAACAGTATTTTATTTATTACTATTATTTTATAACACATGATTTAGAAGTTAACTTTTGTTGTGTTGTTGTTAGAACATGGATTTACTTTCTTATGGGTATTTAGTATTTAGTGCTTTCTATTCGAAATATTGGTGAAAATTTTTTCTAAACATTAGTAATTTTCGTACAGCGTAGATCACAAATACTAATTATTTAAGCAGAATTTTATAAATTCCAATTAAGAGATTAAAAATAAATAATATTCATAATTCATTGAATTATTTTGTAAAATAAGCAGTACTTACTTCAAAATGGCGGAACATTGAAATCAACAAAAACTCCGCCTGAACCGCCATTTTGAAAACAAAAGACGACTTGCGATCTCTGGAATGGGGATTTAGAGGGGTATCGTCCTATGAAAAAAAAATTGGCAGCTTCCTATTTAAAATAAGGAAAATAAGGCCACTTCCGGTAAAACCGGAAGTGATAGCTAGCTGTTTGTAATGTCAAAAAATGTATTTTTATCCACTAAATATTCATCCCAAATTTCAAATTTCTATCTCTTGTTTTAACAACGGTAAGGTATGTATAATTATTTCGTTGACACCGGGTATATATAGATGTGGCAAACTTAAGCCGATACATAACATTTAAAGTCTGGAGCATATTTTGACCACATTGTTGACAAACTAGAGATTTGCAGGAGACACAAAACTTGCTACATTTCCTGTCACTGTTTGTGGGACAAAAACCACATTGTTTCCATTTTGACGCGGATGGACGTTGCGAGGGTACTCTTTTAACTTCTATAACAATACCAAATATATCAGCTGTCAAATCTGGTAATCTGCGTAGTGTTTTGTTATTATATATTCGCGTCACTATTTGGAGTTCACATAACTGTAGATTAGTTTTTTATTTTAGATTTATTTAGAACTCTTGATTCAATACGTAAGACATTTAGAATCATATGAAACATTGCCATAGGTCATCGTCTTCCGGAAAGTGGAGCAGTTTCCATCTTCTGATCAAAAGAGAGTCGACGCCGTTGTGGGTTGTAGATATTAGTACCACGGATTTGTTCTTTTTAGGAATGCAAGGCTCTATGGTGTTTGTTGATGTAAATCCAAACAAGGGTGAATTGGTCTCGCGCTATTTAGATGCTAAAACTTCTGGAGGAATGCATCTTTTACTTTTCTTTGGTGTTCCTACGTAAAAAATTTTTTGTTTCAACAGTTTATCAGTCTTCTCTAATGAAGAATACCAATTGTCAGCTATTAGGTTTCTATTGGAACCAACTATAGGTTTAATAGGCGTAGGATAGTTTCCGTTTGAATTGACAATCTGTTGTTGCGTTTTCGACAGTAAATTCATCATACAGTGGGTTTTGCTATCAGCCAACACCCGAACTTTTACTCCGTACCGGGTGGACTTGCTTGGAATGTATATCGGTAAGCTACATCGACCTCTAAAAGGGACCATCAGTTCTCCAAGGGAATAACCGCTTTTTGCATTCACAACAAATTCATTATGTGTTTATGAAATAGCGGCTAGTCTATTTTCTTTTCTGGTATCTGCAACCGAGCTAATAGAGTTGATGTAACACTACCTGCTTAGCATTCGGGAGGTAATGGGTTCGATTCCCGTTACCATCTATGGTATGGCGTTTATTCATAGACATGTATCGGCATGGTCACTGCGTATACGCACACCATGAGCGGCTATTAATGTTGGGGTAGTATTTTCCTCATCGGAACTTTAACTTCGTTCCTTCCGATCCTATCCTGACCGCACCCATCCTTGATCCTACCGTGAATATATACGTAATGTATGTATGTATGCTGGGAACCCATGATTGTGGGCGAAGGAGATTGGAAAGCTCAAGCAGCCTGCCTCCCCCCTTGGGGAGGGAATGAAATACGTGGCCTTTTCCTTTTTTTTATCCGCGTCGTCATATCTGAGACAGCAAATCAGAATCGTGCTAAAGACATAGTACACCGAAAAATGTCCCTTCCAGTTCCATCGGTAGCCCATAATGATCGAAGATCTTCGTGACTGGATTTGAAGCATCCTAGTAAATATATCTTTGTTTGCCTTTTGAATGAAACAAGGATAAAATATAATATACTAATCTTTTTGGGAATTTTTAATGGTGTACTTTAAATTATACAATCTAACCGTTTCAATAACACTTACAGTGATCTTCGTCAGTAGTAATCTTTGTTAAAATTGATAGATACCTTCATAAATTATCCAACCACCATCCACGTCAAAAAATTAGTGTAATTAAATCTTAGTAGATCGAGCAAAACGAATTTGTGACCCTGAATTTTGAATGATGAATATAAATATTTAAGAAAATCCTTACAAGATAATGGATATTCACACAGATATTAATAATGTTATTACACCTTCTAGGCGTAACCTTAAAGAAAAACCAGTTCTTAATGTTGGTACTGCTTTTCTTCCTTTTATTCAAATATGGCATTAGGACTATTTTTAAACCTACAAGAAAAATTAAAGAACATTTAAGATCACTTAAAGATGTGTCAAACCCTTTATCATCTTCCGGAGTGTATAGTTATCTTGTTCATGTGGAAAAGTATACATCGGGACCACAAAACGTAGCTTTGATACAAGACGCAAAGAACATATGAGATTTTGTAGATTGGGTCAACCAGAGAGGTCTGCTGTGGCTGACCATGCCCTGAATAATCTAAATCATGACATTCAATTTGACAATATGGAAATATTGTCAAGACAAACCATTATTATGTTCGTTTGCAACGTGAAGCTATTGAAATATATAAACACCCGAATAATTTTAATAGACAAGAAGAAAATCTCCGTTTAAATAGGTTTTGGCATCTTATAATTAAAAAGAGCATAATGATACGCCTTGATTTTAATTTGTTTTCAACTTTTGGTATGTCTAGGTTTTTGCTGTGTTTTCCTAGACCTTGAAGCAAATGCTTTACCAATTATATGTTAAATTCCACAGCACTATAATTTAACATAAGTAGTTGAAATTAAATTGAAATTAAAATTACAAAGAACGTTCTGCATTGTGCTTTTCATTGTTAATAACACTTCCAATTATTGATAAAGATATCTCTTTGTTAGATTTAACTGGGTTATTTTATTTGATGTAATGTTTGGATTTGTGAATGCTTCTATCATTTTAAAATTGAAGTTTTTCACAACTTTACACTTACATCATAACTCGATTAAATTTTGTTAAATGTGTTTTTGGCTGGCAAATTTCATTGTTAGCTTTCGTCGTAGAGAGTGTTCTGGTTTGTCATCTTTGAGGCAGTTTAATAATATTTAATTTTATGACCTAGTTATTCTTTACTAAAATTATAGTTGGCTTTATGTTTCCAAACTGTTATACTAATAGCAGGCTTATGTTTATGTTTTAATTTTTCAAATTTGACAAAATTGTTTACTACATCTTTAACAATTTTAACAAACATTACTACTGACGAAGATAACTGTAAGTGTTATCGAAACGTTTAGATTTTATAATTTAAAGTACACCATTAAAAATCCCAAAAAGATAAGTATTTTATTATGAGTGTTAATGGTGAAAGTTTACATTTTCATATTTCAGTCCTTTATGGGAGGAAACTTATCGTTTTATCAGACAATTTGAAAAATTAAGGAAACGTAAAGCACAATTATTATCGTCACTCACTTTTTTATTACGATGCCGAGACCAAAAGATTATCCCAAAGTTTATCTATATTAAAAGAAATTTTAATAACAAGCAAGCGAATAATATTTACAGAAGAACTGAAAATGCTCTTCTACGTAATCAAATACATATTACTAGAAAGTTACTGGATAGCACCGATAAAAATCTTTTATATTTACATTTAGAAATTTCATCTATTTTGAATAAAGAAGATTGGGATAAAATTGATTCTATAACGTTTAAATCTATGAAAATAAATTTTGACATCTCATGTCAACGTCAGAAAGAAAAATTTAATAAATTATACAAACACTATTCGTCAATCACATCATCAGTGTCAGTACAAATCTACTTGTCGTACCAAACAGGTGCAATCAATTTTCTACAGGCTTCTAAACTCTGGAATGATCTCTAGTTCCTGTTTTCCTCTCACTTATGATATGAGAAAATTTAAGGTAGCTGTTCATAGGCATCTATTGGCAATTCATTATCCTCTATCCATCCTCCTAAGTGTTCCTAGTGCTTTAGCACGATAGTATTACCTGTTCAGGTCCACAATCATAAAAAAAAAAACAACAAAATAATAGACCATCTATTGATTGTAATAAAAACAGTTATAAACCTTTCTGATAATGTTGTTTCAGATTATGCTATTGAAGCGCTTTCTAAAGGAGGAAATTTTGCGATAACACCACCTTTTGAAGATATAATTTCCAACATCGAAAACTCTATTAAATTATTACATTTGATTATGCTAATGAAGTTAGATATAACACCGTTAACATATTACGTAAAACAAAACCTCCAAAGAGCAACTTATCCTTTCGTCAACGACATGCTTTACTTGATCTTAAACGCAATGAAAGTATTATAATATTAAAATCAGATAAAGGTAATGCAACTGTTATATTAAATATGAACGATTATAACACTAAGAAAGAACAGTTGTTGGGACCAGAAACTTATCGTGAAATACCAAAAGATCCAACAAAAAGTTTCTTTTAAAAACTAAAGAGCTGATTAAATTATCATCTATTCCTGAAGAAATAAAAAGAAACTATCTAACTCTGAAGCTATTTGACCAAAACTATATGGTTTACCAAAATTCATAAAACCTAATATTCCTTAAGGCCTATTGTTAGTGCAATTGGTTCTCCTACATATAGCCTTGCAAAACATCTTACATTGTTATTACAACCTCATATAGGAAAAACACCCCATTACATTAAAAATTCTGCCGACTTTGTTGAAAAAATGCATAGTTTCAAAATTGAAGAGGGTGATATAATGGTTAGTTTTGATGTGGTTTCACTTTTTACAAAAGTACCTCTAAAAGAAACTATTGAATACATTGATCATCTTTTTCCAAAGGACATAACCATTCTTTTTCAGCACTGTCTTACTACAACTTATTTTCAGTGGAATAGTAAATTTTATGAACAGATTGAAGGTGTAGCAATGGGTAGTCCCCTTAGTCCTGTTATAGCTAATTTTTATATGGAAAAGTTTGAAACATTAACGTTACAAAATACACCTAAAAAACCTTCAGTTTGGTATAGATATGTAGATGACACATTTGTTATTTGGAGACATGGAGAAGAAGCACTGCATGAGTTTTTGGTTTTTATAAATGGTATACATCCTAGTATTCAGTTTACCATGGAAAAAGAGACTAATGGAAGTTTACCATTTCTTGACATATTAATATCTAAAAATAATAATTCACTATCTTTTAAGGTTTACGGAAAGCCGACACACACTGATAGATACCTTCATAAATTATCCAACCACCATCCACGTCAAAAATAGTGTAATTAAATCTTTAGTAGATCGAGCAAAACGAATTTGTGACCCTGAATTTTTGAATGATGAATATAAATATTTAAGAAAATCCTTACAAGATAATGGATATTCACTTACAGATATTAATAATGTTATTACACCTTCTAGGCGTAACCTTAAAGAAAAACCAGTTCTTAATGTTGGTACTGCTTTTCTTCCTTTTATAGCTAATGTTACAAATAGAATTGAAAAAATCCTAATCAAATATGGCATTAGGACTATTTTTAAACCTACAAGAAAAATTAAAGAACATTTAAGATCACCTAAAGATGTGTCAAACCCTTTATCATCTTCCGGAGTGTATCAGTTATCTTGTTCATGTGGAAAAGTATACATCGGACCACAAAACGTAGCTTTGATACAAGACGCAAAGAACATATGAGATTTTGTAGATTGGGTCAACCAGAGAGGTTTGCTGTGGCTGACCATGCCCTGAATAATCTAAATCATGACATTCAATTTGACAATATGGAAATATTGTCAAGACATACCATTATTATATTCGTTTGCAACGTGAAGCTATTGAAATATATAAACACCCAAATAATTTTAATAGACAAGAAGAAAATCTCCGTTTAAATAGGTTTTGGCATCTTATAATTAAAAAGAGCATAATGATACGCCTTGATTTTAATTTGTTTTCAACTTTTGGTATGTCTAGGTTTTTGCTGTGTTTTCCTAGATCTTGAAGCAAATGCTTTACCAATTATATGTTAAATTACCACAGCACTATAATTTAACATAAGTAGTTGAAATTAAATTGAAATTAAAAATTACAAAGAACGTTCTGCATTGTGCTTTTCATTGTTAATAACACTTCAATTATTGATAAAGATATCTCTTTGTTAGATTTAACTGGGTTATTTTATTTGATGTAATGTTTGGATTTGTGAATGCTTCTATCATTTTAAAATTGAAGTTTTCACAACTTTACACTTACATCATAACATTTTCAAGGATAAAACATGTCTGCCATTTCTTTTTTTTTCTAAATTTTAAGTAGTTTGCTTACATAGTTATAAATTTTGAATTAGGGTAAATAAGAATTTTGTCAATGATTGAATCTGTAATTGATAATTTCCAAGCTTTAAGAGGAGACGGTGGGGGGTTTTTTGCAGCAGGGCCTCTCAAACCAAGGAGAATTCTAATTATATTTTTGGGCATTCTTTTTCCCGTGAGAGTGCAGTTTTTGCCCATTTGGTTTTATGCTTTCCATACCAATATAAAGAACATTTTTTCCTGGTTTCTTCTAAGGTTTTGTTATCACTATCGCTTGGCACCCTGCTCATTATTGGGCTCCCTCTCAATTTCGCTTTCCGAATCATGCTCCCTGAACAGTTCTTCGTGGATTTCATTTGAATCGCTTTTATCGCCATTGCCAATAATTTGTGTTCAAGCACTGCGTTTGTCTTCATTGTCGTTTATTGAAGTACTTGCCTCTGCATAATTTTCCATAATTATGTTCTTTTATCACTCTTTACATACCAAGTCAGGTATTTAAGCCAATTTAAATAACATTTCTGGAAATTAGAAGTGTTTGAGTTGATGTGCTCCGAAAAAAGTGGTTATCAGGATTTCACGGCTATCTGGATTGTTGTGAAATTGTAAGTTAAAGGTAGGTCGCATTATATTTTTTTGTAAAGACCTTTAATTTATTATTTGAACAACTATTTACATTAATACCAGCCCGTATAATGTGCTATAGATAACCTAACTAACCTGTTTACATTAACCCCCTCGATTTTCTAATTGGGGCAATTGTAAACACGTACGTACCGGGTAATTGGAACAGTAATAAATTGTTTTAGATGGACATATTTATATTGTTAATTAAAACAGATTCTTTAGTTAATAGACTTCACAATGCCAAGGACAGATGGGAGAAAAAGACCAACGCCCAACCACGATGATTTCATATAAAAATTTACCGCCAAGCCGAAGAGGTGTGCTGTCATTTATCGTAGAATTAGGGGAAGAAAAGTGCCAATTGGAAAGCAGGGAGCTGGCAGGCCCTCTGTGTTAGATGCTGATACAAAAAATTAGATACTATTGCTTTTACTCGTATGGGTTATCCATGCGATAAAGAAGAGCTTAAAGATTGTTTCCCAATATGTTAATGTGATGTCAAAAATTGTTTCAAAGCTAACAGATCGCGGGAGCACTGATATCAATGTTTCATGAAGTGGCATCCTACTCTATCTTTGAAAATAGCAGAATATCTAAACGGTAAGAAATCCAGTTTAAGATTTTTACGAAAAGCTTGGTAAATTTATAACTGTGATGAAAGTGGGTTTCCAAGTGACCCAATCAAGTTTGCGAGGAATACAAGAAAAAGGACAACCTTGTCCAGAATTTTTGAAGGATCTGGTCGGTATCTGATTGTCATTTTCTCCCACCATTGATTATATTCAAAGGTGCTGCAGTTCTGGCTCGGCGGACATCCTGGAACACAATTTGCTGCATCAAACGATGGTTGGATGTAAGAGCCATTTTTTCCCGTGGTTCAAAAACGTATTTATTGTTCAAAAACAAAATTTACCAAATGTATCTGCCGTTTAGGTGTGTTTTCGGACCAACCAAAATCAAATAGGATAAAAAACTTGTTGAACATAGGAAAAACTGATGGGAAATGCATCCTCCAGATTAATTTTCTTAGCTATTAGGACTAGTTTTGAAAGAATCAATAACTCTTCATAATGTGAAGAACGACTTCATCGCAACATGATTGCTTCCGGTAGGCCATTCTAAGTTTCCAGAATATTTATTTGACCAAGTAAATTTACACAAATATAAAGTAAAGTATCACTAGCTACTGAAACACTTCTGAAGAAATACCTGAAACTTCCATACCACAAGAAGGATCCATCCCAACTTGTACACCACAAAAAGGCGTCATTTGTGAAAATGATGAATCGCCAGTTGCGTTGGACCGCATAGAACCTGCAATCAAGGGCTTGAATGTATCGCTAAGACAACTCCTTCCTGAAAAAGCTACTACAAAAAGTGTGATTGACATTTTCTCACGTGTTATTAAAAAAACAATTGAAGAACGAGTTGATAAACGTTAAACTTCTGCGAATGTAAAAAGTAACGGTTCCTCGCCTCAAGCAATCAAGTTATGGTGAAATGTTAACAACAAACGAAGTACTAGATAGACTCAAAGAAGCTGAAAAGAAAAGAAACAAGACAGTAAAGAAAAATAAATCTAAAAATATCACCTCAAAGAAGAATTTAGAATCTCATAAATCTAATACATAAATTTACAATATTAGAAGCAAACTTCACCAAAGATACCGGCGATAAAGAAGATATAGAAGACTTGAGAACTAGATGGTATTATTCCAGACATTGACGTGCTAGTTGATCTTGCTGGAGGTAAGAGAAATGCAACACATTATATAACTATTCAAGATCGAAAAATGGCCTACATCTTTCCAGGGGCGCATGAAGTCAGGAGAACATAAACAGCACTAATGTTTAAATTGCTCACGTATATTAGTGCTTGGTTTGTGCTTGTTTGTGTTTTGGCAAAATCAGATACATTCTAAATTAACTATTTCGAGCTGTTCTGCAACTTCACATCTTGCTGAATGCACAAACGTCGAAGCTGGATAGATCGGTTAGTGCTGTGTTTGTGCTCTTTAGTTCTTCAATAATCTTTTTGGTCAAACCAAAGGGTTCCGAAATATATCCATTTTGAGGTGTTCTGCCAACTTCATACTTCGTTGAAAGCATAAATGCCGAAAGATTATTTATTGGTTAGTGCTTCGTTTGTGCTCGTTAGTGCTTCAATAATTTCTTTGGCAAAACCAAACGCTTTCAAAACAGAACTATTTTCAGGTGTTCTGCCAAATTCTCATCTTGTTGAAGGCAGAAATGCCGGAACTAAGTGTATCCGTTAGTGATATGTTTGTGCTCGTTAGTGCTTCAATAAATTGTTTGAAAAAACCACAGGCTTGCGAAATACAACCATTTTGAGGTGTTCTTCCAACTTCACACACTGTTGAAATTTATGTGAGGTAATAATTAAGATAGAAATAGAGCAATGTATGTCGCAGTTGTATTGCTCTAAATCTGAATAATTAATGAAGATAACGTTTTAAAGGTATAAATATAACAAAGAATACCTAATGAGAATTTAATGACGCTCTATTACCCCAGAAGTATATATGCATATGATCAATAAAGTTTATTAAAAATATATGTATTAAAGGTTTAACTGCTTCGTTAACTATAAATTGCTTGAATTCCCCTTTTAAATAGGGGAATAAAAGAACTAACGCCAGTTAGATTCATTAAGTTTCTCTGAACGGAAAATATTTTATTTTTTATTATTAAGTTGATTGAAGCACTAACGAGCACAAGCGAAGCACTAGCTGATAAATCCACTTTCCATAATTGTACCTTCAACAAGGTGTGATGTTGGCAGAAAGTCTTTGGTTTTGCCATAAAATTTATCGAAGCGCTAACGAGTACAAACGAGGGACTAACCAATAAACCCAGCTTCTACGTTTGTACCTTCAACAAGGTGTGAAGTTGGTAGAACACCTTAAACTGATTTTATTTTGAAATCTTTTGGTTTTGATAACAAATTATTTGAAACACTAATAAGCACAAACGATAAACCTAGTTTCGACGTTTGTGTCTTGAACAAGCTGTGAAACAGGCAGAACACCACAAAATGCTGCTATTTCAGAAATCTTTAGTTTTCACAAAAAAATTATCGAAGTACAATCGAAGCACTAACGTATAAATCTAGTTTCGATGTTTGTACCTTCAAGGTGTGAAGTTGGCAGAACAGCCCGAAATGTTTGATTTTGGCAAAAAATTTATTGAAGCTTTCACATATTCGAGCAATTGGAAAATTAGTGCCGTTTATGTTCTGTTAACTTCACAGACACCTTTCCAGGGGCAATAGTATAAACGAACAATAATTTAGCTGGAGTTCGTATATTTATCATTACATACAATTTGAAGCATTATTTAAATAAAGCTTTCGCATTTCAAAAGGTATAATAAACATTAATATTTGATAATTGTAAATGATGAAGTTGACATATTTGCTTCCACTGAGCCGTAGAAAATCATTTGTTTTCATTTTCCCCTGTTAGAATAGATAGTTTCAAAATTACATGTTTACAATTATTCCTCAATACATGAGGTAATTGTAATCACCACGGGGTAATTGTAAACTTTTTCAGAATAAAAAATGAGTACATTTTTCAAACTAGCCCATAATGGACTTGCCCTATAAAAAAGCAAGCCTGAAAAGCGCTATAACAACTCTATTTTGGATATCTAAACTTGAACATTGATAAAATCGTTAACAATTACCCTAGCTGACCCTATACACTGTTACAATAATTTTTAACTTAATTATTGACGCAAATTGTGTATGCGTTGGTAAAATAACTAATTGAGATATCCACAAAAAAATTAGCTTTATCTTTGCTGTGAACGTTAATAAACCATTTTTCCGCATTATCTATCACTAAACGTTTAGGTGTGGGTTCGAAAACTACCGAAATGTTACTTATCTTTTAATAAATAATTAAAGTACTAACTTGAGTATTCAAGTGAATGAATTAATTACTCCTACTAAGTAGAGAAGCGTAACTATTAACATTCTAAATGAATGTTATTATTGTTAGATCCGGTAATATAATTGTTTGTTTACAATGTATATGGCGTTAATAATCGCATTGAGTCGATTAAAATTTTACAGCTCCTTACTTCTTTTTTCCTTCTTTAAATGTAACAGTAACACACTTCACATTGCTTTCATATATTTTTTTCAACACAACCATAATTTTTCTAACCATCGCGTTAAGAATTTGAATGGGTGTAAAAAATTCGCAAGTAACAACTCAAGGTCTCATCTTTTACAAGTATGTGTGAGCACATAATGAGATTAACATTGAATTATGTTGTTAAAGTAGGCTTGTGTGCTGTATTATTATAAAAAAAATTTATCCTAATAGTAGCCTCACGTTATACCAGTTTATAATTGCACTTTTATTTGACTCATTAAAACGATGATACTGCAACGGATTGAGATAATTTCGATAACTTTTTTTTAATGTACATTAAAACAAAATAAACCTCTTTTTATTAGTATACTTGGCCTTGTTTGTTTCAAAAGTTTATTTAATCTTGAACTTAATTTAATCCAGAACTCGAAACGGTCAAATTTAAATATAGATTGCATTACATTTACAATAATCTTGTTTACAAAGACGATCCAGAAAATAAAACAGGATTGCCATATTGATCAATTGTGCGTTAAACGTAAATTTACCCTCAAATTGTCTATTTAAAGAATTATAAGGTCAGATAATTAATACATTGTATAACGTAGACATTTTTTTTTATGGCAGCACCCTAAAATGATTACACAAATCCCGATGCCAAAAAAGACAATGAAAAACATTCACGTGAGGGCAATTCACTTTTATATAACAAACCTCGACCTTTTTTTTCCCTTCAGAAAATATTTCAAATTTGTCGCAGGATCCTTTAACAATGTGTTGTGGAACTTTGTAGAACATTTTATACACAAACTTTTACTAAATGTTATTTTCTATCAAGAAAGAACCTTCTTTATAAGTTTAAAAGTTTTGGATCGTGTTTCATAAGTCTTGATAGAGCATTGCTCAATTTCTTTTTCGTTATATCTTTATAATTTTCGGTGAAGAACAATAATTTATTTTAAAACTGAAAAACCACCCATGCACACCACTTTTTTATCAACCCCTTATTTCTTATATTAATGCCATATTGGCCACAAGTTTAGAAGAATCCTGTAGACATTGAGTAATAAAGGACGTTTGTAAAAAACAGTGGTCTCCTTTATTATTGAATATACAGGGTCCTGCATCCTCAGCTCCCGTCTTCTACTACATGTAAATGATTTATATTAGCAAAAATGGAGCAATAAAATGCTTGCTAGACAACACATTTTAAAAATAGTTTCACAAATACAGGGTGGCCCAGAAGTCCATGACAACACAAACATATTTCTTAATGGAACACCCTATATATTATTCCAGATCTGAATTCTGCTCGCTTCGTACATTACCTCAACAAAATTTCAGTATCTTATAGGGTGTGCTTTCAAAGAGATGCCAATTTTTTTGTCTGAGTGGACATGTGTTGATTAACTCTGTATCTTTCAAGAACAAACGAAATTAATTATTATTTGTAGTAGGATATTTTATGTATATGGTCGTATACAGTATGATCCAAAACGAGAATCGTAGATTTTCGCGATATTTTCAAATGGAACACTCTATGTTTTTGATCGGCATGGGATAGCTTATTTGTTACTCTATCAATTTTATTAAGCATTCCCTATACCCAAACCCACTCGTTTTTTAGTTAAATTCGTCTTTAATCCGAAACTACCCGTTATTAATCAAAACTAGGCTGTATATTTTATTCCTATTGCGTGTGGAATAAAGTACGCAACATCTTTTATATTTGTAATTATACTGATATGTTTCAAACTTTCAGAGATATTCATCAAAAAGCTGTTATTAGACATGGATTTCTAATATTAATAATACCATTTACAACAAATTTTAATATTTAAATGGTATTTTTATAATCGGACTAGTATTTTTTTTAATACGCTCTTCTATTGCATTAAAATACGTTAGACATGAAGCGAAAACTAAGGTGAGTAAAAAAACTACCGTTATCATATTTTCTAGGGAAAAATAAGATAAGGTATCTAATAGCTGGCCATGGAAAAAAATGCGTGGTAACTGTGAAATAAATAAACATTAACGTTTTAACTTACGTATCAACTGTATTATGCAGGGTGGTCAACTAAGAATGCGAGGTACTGTATCTGTAGAGGCTTTCGCAAAAAAAAGTTATTACTAAAACAGCCAATACAAAAACCTGGTAAATATTTTCAAGTTTCTGAAATGGCCGCTAGGGGGCGTAACTGCAGTCTTGAATCTAAAAAAGTGATGTTTCTGTGAATTTTGCTATATTAACCTAATAAAAAAATAACTGATCTTTAAAGTCGAGGATAATCTGAACTTTTTTGTTTGGCACTTTTTGACGGATGTCTAAAAATAAAGGTTTGGGGAGTATTCAAAGGTTTCCTTAAATAACCTCCTGTATCTTCGAAACGGCTAAGCCGATTTTAACAAACTTGGGCGCGTTGAAATGTGCTATTCATGGGTTACAAATGTTATAATATTTGAAGTTTTGTTAGTTTCACATGTCGTCGCTAGAGGGCTTTGTTCGACATTCCGGCAGAAACGGTTAATTTTCGCCATAAAATTTAAATGCATTGGTATGACTTTTTTTTCATGAACAAGTAGTTAAATGATGCCTTAACAAGCTCGCGAAAACCGCATCTCGATATCTTGTTCCTAACCTAAAATATCGGCCAAAGAAAACTTTATAAGAAAATCCCTTAAATTTTTATTTTTTTTTTAACTGTATTTTTCTGGAATTGTTTCTATTATGTAAGTTGTGGGCCTAAAAAGGACCAATTTAAAGGAGGACGGTTTTTAATGCTCCCGTAAATGCTCGAAATGCTGACCCATCACTCTGTGCATTGCTGAGGCCTCTTATGGGTAGACAAAACTGCAGCTTCAATTTCGGCGCTGAATAGGTTACCTAGAAATTGCGATTTTAAATGTTTGTAAATTTATTCACCAGAATAAAAGAAGCTGTTGATATGCTTGCGGTTTATTTTGAATGTCTTCAGAATGCCGCAGTAGTTAAAAGCGTTTACGCGGCTCGATATCCAAATCGGCGTCCATGCGATGTAAGATTTTTTCTTGGTGGCGAGCTTACGAGCCAATGGTAGTTTTCGGCCTACGTTTCAACGGCAAAGAAATGGAAGAACACAAGAAAATATTAACCGTGTACTGGGCTATATTGAAGGAAATCCTCATGTTAGCTCAAGAGCATTATCCACTGAGTTGGGCATATCACGGACAACGGTTCAAAATATTTTGAAGGACATTTTAATTACTTTAAGAATGCACCCATATCATGTCGTTTTGCATCAGGCCTTGAAAGAGGAAGATTTTTATCGAAGGTTAGACTATTGCTATTGGATGTTAGGCATGATACGCGAAAATAAAGAATTTTTATTTCAAATTCTTTGGGCCGATGAAGCCACCTTCAGTAGTGACGGGAGAGTCAATCTGCACAATATGCATTATTGGTCTGCAGAAAATCCCCATTGGTTGCGTGAAGTTTAGCGCCAAGGACGTTGGAGTTTAACTGGATGGTGTGGCATTCTGGGAAGCAGAATTATTGGGCCATATTTTTTCGAGCACCCCCAAATGGCAATGTATTTCTTGACTTTTTGGCCAATCAATTACCGTTGTTGTTGGAAGATGTGCCTCTGGAAACAAGGCAAAAATTGTTTTTGCAGTGGGATGGTTGCCCAGCACATTTTGCTATTAATGTGCGAGAGCATATTAATGCGGTATTTCAACAGCGGTGGATTAGAAGAGGAAGTCTGTTTCCATGGCCTCCGCGATCGCCAGACTTAACTTGCCTCGATTTTTATTTATGGGGGCGCTTACAGGACATCGTGTTTCGGACTCAACCTACTACTAGAGAAGATATGAAAAACCGCATTCGTAACGCAATACGTAACATACCGAGAGCCGAAATTGAAGCTGCAGTTTTGTCTAGTCATGAGAGGCTTCAGCAATGCATAGAGCGTGATGGTCAGCATTTCGAACATTTACGGGGGCATTCAAAACCTTCCTCCTTTAAATCGGTCCTTTTTAGGGCCACAACTTACATAATAGAAACAATTCCAGAAAAATATAGATAAAAAAAATAAAAATTTAAGGGATTTTTTTTGTCCGATATTTTAGGTTAGGAACAAGATATCGAGATGCAGTTTTCGCGAGCTTGTTTAGGCATCATTTAGCTACTTGTTCATGAAAAAAAGTCATACCAATGCATTAGTTTTTTTGTGAAAATTAACCGTTTCTGTCGGAATGTCGAACAAAGCCCTCTAGTGACGACATGTGAAACTAACAAAACTTCAAATATTATAACATTTGTAACCTATGAATAGCTCATTTCAATGCGCCCAAGTGTGTTAAAATCGACTTAGCCGTTTCGAAGATACAGGGGGTTATTTAAGGAAACCTTTGAATACCCCCCACCACTTTATTTTTAGACATACGTCAAAAAGTGCCAAACAAAAAAAATTCAGATTATCCTCGACTTTAAACATCAGTTATTTTTTTATCAGGTTCACAGAAACATCACTTTTTTAGATTCAAGATTGCAGTTATGCCCCCTAGCGGCCATTTCAGAAACTTGAAAATATTTTTTTGTATTGGCTGTTTTAGTAATAACTTTTTTTTCGCAAGCCTTTACGATGGATAGTTTCCCAAATACAGTACTTCGCATTCTCAGTTGGCCATCCTGTACATTGTTAGTTACGTGTTGCTAAATATTATTATTTATTTGCGTTACAACTATTTTTTAAGCGGTAATAAATAATTCATTTAAGTGATTTTAGCTGATAAAAGTGTTTTTTGTGATGGAGTACCAGACTTTTCTGGCAAGTCGAGTTTGTGCGTTATACCAAACGAAGACATCCAGACAAGCGAAGCCTGGAAAGTTGATACAAAGATTTATACAAACGGGACATATACACTATACAAAACCATTTAAGAGTAGACCCGTTGGAAGTGAAGGAAACGAATTGTCTATCTGTTACCGAAAATTGGACCTTATTTTTTTGACAACGGTTTGAATGGAGCTCTGTATCTTGATTTTTTTGTAAAATCTATGTGAAAATTTGCCAATAACTGTGAGGAATGAAATGTGTTTGCAACACGATGGAGCCCCCGCCCATCATTCCGTTTACGTCAGGGACCATCTTAATGCATTCTTTCCAAATCGTTGGATTGGTAGAGGAGGGCCGTGTAACTGGCCACACCGATCCCCAGATTTGACCAGTCTGAATATCTTTTTGTGTGGATATGTTAAGGAAATGGTTTACCAAAAGCCGCCAACTACACAAGAAAATATACAACAAGAAATAAGCAATGCGTTTGAGAGTATCACGCCCGACATGTTTAAGAATAGTAGCAAGGTCTTTTCAAAACCGCCTTCAATTGTGCCTCCACGAAAATGGAAGACATAGATTTTAATTAAAAAAATTTGAAATGCTAAATTGATATCAAAAACTTTATTTATACATACGTCAACGATGTCACAATAATTTTGAAATGAAACTATTCGTGAGTTTCCTATGTCTTAATGTCTAATAACAGCTTTTGATGAACATCTCTGAAACCTTGAAACATATGAGTATAATTAGATGTTGCCTACTTTATTCCGCACCCAATAGGAATAAAATATACAGGTGTTCCCTTTAAAAGATATAACTTTGCTAGCTTTGATTAATAACGGGTAGTTTCGGATAAAGACGAATTTAACTAAAAAACGAGTGGGTTTGGGAAATGTTTAATAAAATTGATAGAGTAGCAAATAAGCTATCCCATGCCGATAAAAAATATAGGGTGTAGTTCCATTTGAAAATTTCGAGAAAATCTACGATTCTCGTTTTGGACCATACTGTATACGACTACCGATATGTCGTGTAGCCATCTGTATAAAAATAAAATAGACCACATACATAAAATATCCTACTACAAATAATAATTAATTTCGTTTGTTGTTGAAATATACAGAGTGATCAACAGAAATTATCATATCTTTGAAAACACTCGGTACAAGATGCTGAAATTTTGTTTTGCATGAAGCGAGGAGAATAATTCAAATCTGGAATAATATATAGGGTGTTCAACTAAAAAATATATGTTTGTGTTGTCATGAACTTATGAGCCACCCTGTATTTTATTGGAGCATTTTATTGCTCCATTTTAATATTTTTTGTAATATAAATCATTTAGATGTAGTAGATGGCAGCTAAGATACAGGACGCTGTGTATGGGAAATGTGATCTGCCCGATTGTGTTTCAATTCGAAATTTTAAGGGCTAATTTATGGCCTGAAATACTTTTAAATTATAAATGCTCGAAATTGAGCACTGCGTTATAACTTATTTTAAGTTTTTAAAGTCCATATAATGTTCCATATCGATCTGAACACTAACAACTGATAAACTATTTCTTTATTAGAATTGGATCAAAATTTTATATTCTTTAACCTAACTTCTTGAAATTCCATATTTAGTAGCACTAATGTTTCAATACAATATAATATTATTTATTTTTCTACGGGTTTGAATACAACATGTATCATTATTAATCTATAAGGAAAATAATAACAATAGTAACAAATCATTAACACTTTAATAGACAATATCGTTCACATAATATTTTTTAATAAATGAAATTAAAATTGGATATAAAGAAGTACACTTATTATAGAAATATAAAATGCTTGAAATTTTTTGTTCAATCCCACTTGTAGTAGATGGAGGTGGGAAGCAGTCTTCCCACGGATACCCTTAAAGTATGAATTTCACTCAAACAAAATCATTTTATTTGTATCAATAAAAGGAAAAAAATATTATAAACATGAAAACAGTATGAAAATATAAACTTTTTCCATTATTACACATAATAAAATACTTACCTTGTTTTGGGTGTTTTAACGGTGTATTTTAAATTATACAATCTAAACATTTTGATAACATAGTTATCTTCGTCAGAAGTAATATCTATTAAAATTGTTAAAGTTGAACAATTAAAACATAAACATCACTCTGCTATTAACCCATTATGTGCCGGTGTCATATAGGGGAGACTGGCCTAAAATGACACACCCAGGTAAAATGACATCCCTATATTTTTGAATTTGGCGCTTTGAAGAGGCTTCAGCTGATTCTAGTTAAGCTTTGTGTTGGCAACACTGCAATCCTACAAAACCCGCCGATTCTGTTATGAACGGTGCGACGGTCGTGAACGAATTTCGGAAATGTAAGTATCCAATGTAATATTTTCGACTAGATTAAACCGAAATTCTGTAAATATTTTGAAAGCAAATTGAACCGCAATTATTGCTAATGTTAATGTGGTCATAATTGTTTATTTTCGCCACGGTTTACCAAATTGTTTTTCATGCATGCAAAAGGAGGTTTAGTTTATACAAAAATGTGTGACTAGGGTAAAACGACACACCATGTATCAGGGAAAATGACATACTATGTCATTTTGCCCTAATATTATCCGTTCAACGCATTTGATAGAATTTCATATTTCTTTTACCTAGATGGTTGGAAACTATAAAAGAAAAAGTAATCGACAGAGCTGGAGTGAGGATGCAATGCAGCGTGCTATTGATAGTGTCAATAGTGGTGAAGCAGGTTGGCTTAAAGCATCCAAACTCTATGGAGTTCCACAAGCTACACTTCGGAGAAGAGTTCAAAATAAAAACATAACTGTTCGGGGTAACAAAAAGGGATTAGGTCGGTATCAAACCACTTTCGATGCAAATTTAGAAAGAGAAATTGTGGTCCACATTAAACTTCTATAATCACGCCTATTTGGACTGACCCCGACTGACGTGCGCAAATTAGCTTATGATCTGGCCGAAAGAAATGGCCTGCAGCACCGCTTTAACAAAACTAATAAGATAGCTGGTTGGGATTGGTTAGCTGGTTTTCGGAAAAGAAATGTAGAAATTTCTTTAAGAAAACCTAAGCCCACTTCAAAAGCACGTGCCATGGCATTTAATAAACCTCAAGTGGCAAAATTTTTCGCAACATATCAAACGATTTTGGAAAAATATAACGTTCAACAGACCAGAATTTATAATGTTGATGAAAGCGCTCTATCTACGGTACAAAAACCTCCCAAAGTATTTGCTCAAACTGGAAAAAAACAAGTTGGTGCACTTACTAGTGCTGAGCGGAGAATTCATGTCACTATGGTATGCTGCATGAGTACCACAGGCCACTTTGTACCTCCTGCTTTAATTTTTCCACGGAAAAGATGGAAGGCTGAATTATTAGATGGAGCACCTTTAGGAACATTAGGAATGAATCAAGAAAATGGATGGATGAATAGTGAACTGTTTGTGAAATGGTTACAACACTTTAAAAAATTCACCAACCCACATTGTCCGATAAAGTGCTGTTGATTGTCGACAGGCACTCCAGCCATAAGGGTATCGTAGTTTTAACGTTTGCTAAAGAAAACGGCATTATAATATTAAGCCTCCCCCCCCACACTGCACCCATAGGATGCAGCCTCTGGATGTAGCTTTTTATGGACCAATGAAAACCTATTATGACCAGGAAGTTTCTATATGGCTTAAGACACATCCTGATAGGGTACTTTCACAATTTCAAATAGCGCGATTATTTGCAGCCGCTTATTCCAGGTCTGCGCAAACTGCAATTGCCGAAAACGGTTTCTTGAAAACTGGAATCTGGCAAGTAAATCCCAATATTTTCCTCGACTATCTATTCGCACCATCAGAAACTACCAATATCAGACAAGCAGAGATTTATAATGATGAAAATGCAAATAGCGAACAAAGTGACGCCAATGTCAATGATGAAGATGTGATACATCGCAACGTCGAGGTTGGACGTGCTGAAATTTCTGAACAACGAACACCTGAAAAACAAAGCACTGCTTCATCTTCATGTTGTAACCTAAACAATAGCAAAAAACACTATTTATTTTCTGTTGACCAGATTTCTCCAGTTCCGCAAGCAGTTTTAAGCACTACAAGAAAACGTAAGACCAATGCAGCTGAAGAGCTTACAGGGACACCAAATATGAAAGAAGTCAAAGCAAGGCAGTTGACAAAAATTGAGAAAGAAAAGGTGGCCGAATTACGGCGCAAAGCTAGAGAAGCCAAGAAGACAGTCCAGCCAGAAACCCCTGAAGAAGGTGGCACAGAAAAAAACAAAATATATCGCCATACAGCAAGACAATGCACGAAGAGAATTGTTAATCGCGTATCTGATGACGATTCTGGTTCTGAAGAAGATCCATTTTTGCAAGATGACGATAGTGACGAAGATGCGGCTTGCCTCTATTGCAATTCACTATTTTCAAAGTCCAAAAGTTAAGAAAAGTGGATTAAATGCGTTAAGTGCGGAAATTGGGCCCACGGCAAGTGCGCTGATGTCTCGCCAAAGTGCAAAGTATATATTTGTGAGATATGTTCATAATTTTTTACTTCATTTATTCATTTCTTTATAGGTTTTTGCTAATAAAGTAAGCTTCTTGACTTTTTGGCGTGTTTTTGGAATTTTCTTGTACATATGTCATTTTACCCCTATGTGCTCCGAAAATGACATAATGAGGTGATTTTTAATTTTTTTAATTTAAAAAAACATATCTAAAGGTAAGTATTTTTTCCATGGTAGTTATGATTGTTGATATATTATCTAACAATTGTATCAAAAAAATTAACTGTAACATAATTTCTAGCCATTCTGTGATCAAAAATGCTTAGGGTATGTCATTTTAGGCCAGTCTCCCCTACACCGTGTCCAAGATCAACGTTTGAAAAAATTATGCAGTTTTAGCAAACAAACTTTCTATTTATGAACTCTGAACAGAAACATAATTTATTGAATTTTCAAAAAACTAAGGAAAACTAAATGCGTGAGAAGCGAAGAAAAACAACCTTTCTTGTAAATTGTTTTTCTGTTTATAATTACTAATTTCTTATAAAAGTAAAGGTACAATCTTGCTCCTAAAAGATGAAAAAGTAATATAAAATATCCATCTCTTACCGTTTCCGAGATCCGCATAGTGGGCATCCTTATCTTGGACACGGTGTGTATAGGACAGCAAAAATAAAAATTTTATTTCTTGGTTGTAATTCAAAAATGTATTTTTTTTAAATTTTATATTACTTTTTGATCTTTTAAGAGCAAGATTGTACCTTTACTTTTATAAGAAATTAGTAATTATAAACAGAAAAATAATTTACAAGAAAGGTTGTTTTTCTTCGCTTGTCACGCATCTAGTTTTCCTTAGTTTTTTTTTTTTTTTAATTCAATAAATTATGTTTCTGTTCAGAATTCATAAATAGAAAGTTTGTTTGCTAAAACTGAATAATTTTTTCAAACGTTGATCTTATGATGAACAGGAATAACAAGTAGAAAATATGATGTCATATTTATAGGACACTGGTCCAATTCGTATATGTTTATACCTTGAATTTACACGTCCGGATTAGATGATTCTTGCAGAGATTGTTGGTATATAAATTAGAGGCGATGCTCCCTTATTCATTTAGTGCATTTATTGTGGTGTAAAACATGAGAAGTAAGCGGTTTTTAAGTGTTAAAGATATTGAAGCGTTATTCGTCCACTAGTAAATAAAATAAACCAAGCATTTCAACAATAGGGGTACATTTTCTACTCACTTATCAATTGATGAAATGATTGTGAAATACTATCGGCACAATCGTATGAAGCAATTTACACAAGCAAAACCAATTCGATTTGGATATAAATTATGGGCGGTATGTAGTATAGATGGATATTGCTACAAATTTTCTGTTTATACTGGCAAAGATAAAAATGCAACTCCGGGTTTAATGCAAGTTTCGCAAGTTATCACAGATCATTTAGTAATCGTTGAAAATCCCAACAACCGTTTCATATATTTTGATAACTTTTTTACAAACCGTGACATACTGATTCATCTAAAATCAATTGGATTTCGTGCAGCAGGTATATACTGCCATAATCTATACTTTTCTTATCCTACTTGTTACAGGAACAATGCGTGAAAATAGAACAGATAAATGCCCACTTTTAAATTCAAAATAACTTTCAAAGAAAGAGCGTGGCACATTTGATTATCGATTTGACAAAAATGGTGAAATTTTAATTTTAAAATATAACGGTAACAAATGTGTCACAATTGGTACAAATTTTGACACCATTGATTGGTAATGCTTCAAGGTGGTGTAAATCTAAACAACAAAAAATTCATGTCCCCCAATCTAATGTTATCAAAATGTACAATCAATATACGGGAGATGTTGATCATCACTGCTTAGTTGGCAAATATCGTATTAGGATTAGCGGCAAAAAATGGTACTGGTCGTTAATTACAAGAATGATCGACATGTCCATAACAAATGCATGGATGTTGTACAGAAAAATTCACGGGCCAGGTTCTTTATCTTGTTTAGATTTCCGAAGAAGTGTTTTATTTTATTTAAAACGAGACCATTCTAGCCATCGGAAACACAACGTGCATAGCGTAGTGGCTGATGTCCGGTATGATGGAAACAGCCATTGGATTAAGACGGAGGGAACAACAGCGTAGATGCCAATTTCCAAATTGCCAGAAAAAAACCTTTAATTTTTTGTTCAAAATGCGATATAACCCTGTGTGGTACAATGTTTTGAGCCCTACCGTAAACAAAAATATGTTTTTGTTTCATGAGTCGTTAAACCCATTCTGTTTCAGAGTGCGCGTAGTACGTTCATTGTTACAGGAATGCAATCCTACTCACATTGTACCAGTGTTTATATATAGGACATTTAATTTCCTGTAAACCAAAATCGACAAAAAAATCTGATTAATTTTATCTAATTAGTAAGAATTTTCTAAATTTCATTATTATTTTTGGTACCGGTACTTAATGGGTTAATATTGCAGTTTGAGAAACGTATAAAGCCAACTATAGATATAAATTTTAGTAAAGAACACCCTCTAAAGGTCAAAAGCTAACAATGAAAAATGTCAGCCAAAAAAACTCATTTAACAAAATTTATTCAAGTTATGATGTAAGTGTAAAGTTGTGAAAAACTTCAATTGGAGCATTCACAAATATAAAAATAATCCAGTTAAATCTAACAAAGCTTTGTCAATAAGTGCAAGTGTTATTATTAACAATGAAAATCATAATGCAGAACGTTTTATGTAATTTTAATTTTTAATTTTAATTTCAACTACTTATGTTAAATTATAATGCTGCGGTAATTTAACATATAATTAGCATAGCACTTGCTTCAAGGTCTAGGATAAACACAGCAACAAAACCTAGACATACCAAAAGTCAAAATTAAAATCAAAATCAAGACGTATCATTATGCCTTTTTTAATTATAAGATGCCAAAACCTATTTTAACGGAGATTTTCTTCTTGTCTATTAAAATTATTAGAGTGTTTATATATCTGAATAGCTTCACGTTGTAAACGAACATAATAATGAGCTTGTCTTGACAATATTTTCATATTATCAAATGCAATGTCATTGTTTTAGATTATTTAAAGCATGGTCAGCTACCGCAGACTTCTCTACAATATCTCATATGTTCTTTACGTCTTGTATCAAAGCTACGTTTTGTGGTTTCAATGTATACTTTTCCACATGAACAAGATAACTTATACACTCCGGAAGATGATAATGGGTTTAAATCTTTAGGTGATCTTAAATGTTCTTTAATTTTTCTTGTAGGTTTAAAATAGTCCTAATGCCATATTTAATCAGGATTTTTCAATTCTATCTGCAACATTAGCTATGAAAGGAAGAAAAGCAGTACCAACCTAAAGAACTGGTTTTTGTATAAGGTTATGTCTAGAAGGTGTAATAACATTATTAATATCTGTAAGTGAATATCCATTATCTTGTAAGGATTTTGTTAAATATTTATATTCATCCTTCAAAAATTCAGGATCACAAATTCGTTTTGCTCGATCTACTTAAGATTTAATTACACCAATTTTTTCAAGTGGATGGTGGTTGGAAAATTTATGAAGGTATCTATCAGTGTATGTCGGCTTTCTGTAAATCTTAAAAGATAGTGGATTATTATTTTTAGATATTAATATGCCAAGAAATGGTAAACTTCCATTAGTTTCTTTTTCCATGGTAAACTGAATGCTAGGATGTATACCATTTATAAAAACCAAAAACTCATGCAATGCCTCTTCTCTATTTCTCCAAATAACAAATGTGTTATCTCCATATCTATAATAAACTGAAGGTTTTTTAGGTGTATTTTGTAACGCTAATGTTTCAAATTTTTCCATGTAAAAATTAGCTATAACAGAACTAAGGGGACTACCCGTTGCTACATCAGTCTGTTCATAAAATTTACTATCCGCTGAAAATAAGTTGTAGTAAGACAGTGCTGAAAAAGAATGGTTATATCCTTTATCACCACACGAAAATGAATATACCTAGGTAATTAAAGTTAAAGTAACCTCTTGTCAATGGTAACACCATCCGTGGCCCGCAGCTCGTCGGTTGGGTCGAGGTTCACTTATACAGAAACAAAAGGATTAAAGGGCGCCAGAAGCTCATACGATAACATAGAGGTCCAAGGAATCTGAAAATTATTTACCACTAACCACGGGTAGACCAAATATATAAATCAAGAAAATGGAGGCTCAGAAGTATATTGAACATCAAAAGGTTATAATCTGGATGTATTAACTTTTAGATTATACCCTTGTCCACATTAAACGAAATTATTCCAATTGCTGTAAATAATTTGTAACGTAAACCATTAGTTCTAAATAATTCAATTGGATAAAAAAACATGGTATCTATAAACGTATGGTTACATAACAATTATTAAACTAAGAGCCAGTCATAATTATAAGTATGTACCAATGGAAAAGAATGGCATAATCTTGATTATTAGAACAACATCATCAACAAGTATTAATGTTGAAAGATCTTTCTAACCAATAGTGTTTTCTAACATATCGCAACTCAAACTGGGTAATAAAAAACAATTATAATTCAATCTTGTTTTAGTTTTACAAGCCAAGCGCAATTATTACTTAATTGAAATTCCATATGAACAAAAATACTGTATGTCTAATATGGGACCTGACAACCTTCAACAGTAAATATACAGAATATATTTAAAGCGGTAGTGTGAACCAGCCGTAACCGTCATAATTAAATTTAATAAATGTCTAAACAATAAATGAGAATAAACACTTCAGAAACGTTAATTATAATTAGAGGATTGCATCAACTCAGTATTCTTATTAAACCTAACCTATAAGAATGATGAAACTTAAACTTGAGTTCATAAACCAATTAACTGACGTAAATATTATGAAAAGAAAAAGTGAATAAACAAATTAAAGCTAAGAAATTGATAATTCAAACTTGCTTCCGCACTTGGGGTACAGGCTTAATTGAATATTCTGACCTTTACTATCCAGAAGTTGTGGTTGTACTAGGAAAAGTCTGCACCAGCATTGAAAGGACCATATGTCGATGATTACCAGTAAGTGGTTTGATTGATTGTTATTCCTCCAAAAAAAAAAAAAACTGACAGTTCCAAATGAGAGGAAAAAATCTCTCTTCATAGAGATTGAAAGGAAATTCCAAAATCAAGAAATTGACGGAATAATTAAAAAGAAGCCTTATTTTTCTTTTCTACCTAGTAACCAACAACAAAAAAATCGAGAAAAGAAAAAGAAAATGGAATTGTTCAAACTACTTCCAGGTCTCATGATTTTCAATTTTGTATCACCAATTGACGTTTCTAGATTAAAATGAAATAACAACGTTTGAATGCATTCAAACGTTAACAAGAAAATCTACCGTTACACCTTTCGAAAAAGATGATCAATGTATTCAATAGTTTCGTTTAGAGGGACTTTTGTAAAAAGTGAAACAACATCAAAACTGACCATTATATTACCCTGTTCAATTTTGAAACTATGCATTTTTTCAATAAAGTCGGCAGAATTTTTAATGTGATGGGGTGTTTTACCTATATGAGGTTGTAAAATGTTTTGCAAGATTATATGTAGAAGAACCAATTGCACTAACAATAGGCCTTTAAGGAATATTAAGTTTATGAATTTTTGGTAAACCATATAGTTTTGGTGAAATAGGTTCTGAGTTAGTTAGTTTCTTTTTTATTGCTTCAGGAATAGATAGATGATAGTTTAATAAGTTCTTTAGTTTTTAAAAGAAACTTTTTTGGATCTTTTGGTATTTTACGATGTCTCCGATTCCAACAATTTTTTAATGTTATAATCGTTCATATTTAATATAACAGTTGCGTTACCTTTATCTGATTTTAATATTATTATATTTTCTTTACGTTTAAGATAAAGTAAAGCACGTCGTTGACGAAAGACTAAGTTGCTCTTGGGAGGTTTTGTTTTACGTAATATGTTAACAGTGTTATATCTAACTTCATTAGCAGCATCAAAAGGTAATGGAGTTTTTCTTTTTATACTTTACTAAAATTTAATTCTATAGTTGACTTTATACGTTTCTCAAACTATTATATTAATAGCAGGCTGATGTTTATGTTTTAATTTTTCAACTTTCACAAAATTGTTTCAACATCTTTAACAATTTTAATAGATATTACTGCTGACGAAGATAACTGTAAGTGTTATTGAAACGTTTAGATTGCATAATATAAAAATACTCCATTAAAAGGTAAGTGTTTTATAAAAAAAAACACTATTTATACAATATCCTGAGAGTTTGAACACAATATAATTATCATTTCCCATGTAATTTTCTGAAGCATGGTTCGATGCATAATAGAACATCACAGACGGTACGCACATAAAGTGTGCATTTCTCTGCAGCTTTTGTGCTGCGATGCCTTCATATTCTATAAGTCGTAGCCATACCATGTTGTTGATTTCCGATTTGTACTAAACGAACATCATCAAGGAGTTTGTCTTTCTTCCCCATAAATACTGGCCGGCAGTCCCGTCGTTTTCTTGAGGAAAACCAGCAATCATATTTATCGTGCTAAATGAATGCGGAAGGTCAACCGGTGAGGGTTTATCAGTTTCTTATTTATTTTCCATAAAATAAATGCATTTTACAACAGCCATATCAAATAAAAAATAGAACCATCATTTGACCGAACGACGGCGTACGGCATATCTGTCCCAAAGCTGGTCAAATCTTATTAACTCCACCCATGATTCTGTTGTACAACTACTGGGCAGGAAATACCATTAGTTGATGCATCTTTATTTTTCTACGCACAAAGGTTGTGTCCACTGGATGCTAAAGGTCGAAAGCAGTGAAACTGAATTGTTATCCATCCACTTCACTGCTGAAATGACACCCTTTGTTTGGTATATGAATTCTCCCCTTTGTAGCGTTTGTTTTTCTTTTAGTTGACTTCGTGATCCTTTGCAGTTTGTTCTTACTGTTCTAGATGAGAAAATATCCTTTACAGAGTGGCCATCAGATTTGCCGCCGTGGAAAAAATGTCAAAGGCTATTAGGGCGTTTCCAGTTTGCTGCTCATCTGCCGTTAAGTTTAGAACGACTCTTTCGCCTAAAGTATTATTGCTTGGTTCCTTGCATTTACCAGTAGAGATGTCAAAGTTCAATACATAATCAGTTTGAGAATCGGATAAGCACCATACTTTGTAACTCCTCTTAACGGGCTTCTTTAGCATTACTGCTTCATAGAACATCGTATTTTGAATGGAATCATGGACTCATCGACAGACATACACTGTGGGCCAAATTAAGTTGGAATATAATTTCAACTTTAATAACTGTTTTGTTTGCTAATGGATTTTAATGATTTTTGGATATGATGTTAGTCAAAATGTTCTTGTTATCACTTTAAAATAAAACCTACCAATGGCCAGGACCGGCCTTACGACGATTTTATTAAATCGTTCCGTTTAAGCTTGTTGCAAAAAGAATTGCGCTATTTACAAACCGACTAGTATTTTTTTAAGAAAACTATTTATGTGAAAACAAAGCCTGAAAATATCAATATTGTAAAACCAAAACTAGAAAATGGTGATTTTTTTTTTGTGGGACGGTGCTTGTTGGCGTTAAGTAATAAATACCGGTTTGTCGAGATTGCTTTGTGAATAGATATTTTTTATTAATATTTTTTTTTAAATTGCTCAAATGTCAGTGTTTATTATAAGATTACTGAGAATTATAAAACAACACAAATGGTAACTAGAAATAGCAACAAACAAAAAATTAAGTATTTTTTATAAGAATTGATTATGGATGAAGCCCCCTTCATTATCGACTATAACATGTACGTGTCTTCTCCATTGCCTAATAGAATTATTTATAATGTGTTGACTAAACCTATCCCTGCAATAAATAATTCTTTTTTTTAAATCGTTAATTGTCGTAATGTTGTAATTCGCATAAACCATGATTTCCAGAATTCCCCATATGCAGTAATCAACGGGGTTTAAGTCAGGGCTGTTAGGCGGCCAGAAGTCCGGCTCGATAATTTCTGGGCAATTTTCTTGTAAAAATCTTATTGTGCTGCGGGAAGTATGGGAGAGGACTCCGTCTTGTTGAAAGCAACAATTATCACTTATATTTTCAAGTAAAGCAAATTTGCAAGCACAAGCTGTTGGTAGACATCTGAATCTCTCTCGACACTTTTCTCAATAAAGATAACGCTGGTTTTTCCTGACATAGAAACAGCCAATGACACCATGACAGACTCTTCAAAAAATGTAACCTTGGAATTAAAGGCCTATCCAATGGAACTTCGCGCTTTTTTTCATTTGTTGAGTAAACCCTTTTATTTTGGACATTCTTTGGTTGACGTAAAGAAAAGATTTTTTCGTGAGAAAAGCAAATTTTTGAGATATCTTCCCTGCTACGAAATTTTCTCAGAAGCTGTTGGTCATCGTAAAAGCCTTTTTTTTTAATTTTCCGCAGTTAATTTTTGGGAATATACTTTTTGTAGATCTTAAAGTTGAGATCACTTTTTAAAATTCTTCGCACTGTGGTTCGCTTTATTCTTGTGATTCTTGAAATCTTTCTTCAACTTACCACATCTGATGGATTAGCATTTTCGACAATTTGCCGAACTCTTAAAATATTTTCTTGACAACGGCCACTTGTTTTCCTACCTCGACCCGCCTTAATTCGAATAGTTCCATTTTCGCGATAATGTTACAAAAAGTAGCGTGCAGAAGATACCTTTCTTGACTCGTCTAACTCACCAAGCTGTTCCATAGAAGTATTAAAAACACGACTTCAAGACTTTCAAAAATCAAAAATTTTCCAAAAAAGTAATTTTATATACCAAAATGTTATATACTTTGGAAAAGTTAACTAAAATTAAAGAAATTTTGCCTGAAATTGCATAATTATAAATTATATAACCCCAAAATAGTAATTGATCAACAAGTTTAAAAAAAAGTTCCACTGAAAATTCATACCAGCGCCAGGAGTGCCGTTGGAAACATCCTTCCCACCACGTAAAATAATAGCTGTACACTTCTAGGAATAAAAAAAAAGCATTATACTGCATTCCAATACAAAGTACGCACAATAATGTTTACATTTAGAAAGAACAAACTCGTAATGCTTACTTTATTTAGAATATCTAAAAGAAAAATGAAGTGAAATACAGCAGAAGTATCAAAAAAGTAAATGAGTCGCATTGAGAGAATGATCAACGCAAGATTAACGAAGCAAATATATGTGGGAGAAGTTAGAGGAAACGCCGGGCCTGGTAGGCCGCGTAAAACATGGCTGAATGTAGTAGATGTATGATAAAGGAAAGAAAGAGGAGCTTTCAAAATAAAAGGGCATGTCAGAGATAATGTATGAATCTTGCGGAAGCTAGGGAGGAATGCGGAAATAGGAGAGCATGCAGAAAGATTGTGAATGAAACAGGGATTGAGGTAGGGATTGTTTTGTTGCCTACCCCGCAAAGGAATGGCGTGAAAGTTAAGTTACGTTGAGAATTGAGGTGTCAAAAGTTTACGCTAAAAACAGAGGTTTTTCAAAACAACAAACTTCTTCAAAGCAATTTCCATATAGTTTCTATTATTCTCCGCCAGATGGCATTATATATTATAAGTAGGAAAATTACTTCCCCTGCCTGCGAAAGGATTAAGGTAAAAGCAAATCTGATGTAAATTATAATACTATATTTAAAATATCTGTTAAAGGTGAGTCTTTAATATCAACCTGTTCATTAAGTAAAGGCACTTTCTGTTGATGTTTATAAATTTCGAATGCTTCCAAAACATCCAATTTGTCTTTTTTGTTACTAAATTCTACAAAATTTAATGTTTTTGTGAAATGATGAGGTGATTATTTACTATTAAATGTTCGGCATAATTTGATTTGTAACACCTAAGGTGTTCTTTGTATCTAATATCAAAGTTCCTAACTGTTTGTCCAATATAAATAGAATTACAGTGCAGTTCAATTTATCAATACCCGATTTCAAAATGTCGTTAGTTGAATCTTTGGCATTAAATAAATATTTAAGGATATTGGGTATTAGTTTTGAAAGCTACTTTGTACTTTTTGTTTTTTTTTATATGTGATATTTTTCCAAAAAATGAAATTTATATGTGGCTATTTTCTATCGGTTCTGTGTTAACTGGGCAAATGATTTATAGATTTTTAACTAAAGTGCCGATTGTATTTGAAATGTAACCATTTTCATGTGCAAATTGTTTTATAATTGATGTTTCTTTATTGAAATCTGTTTGGTTTAATGGCAATGACATTACGCCGTGTGTTAATGATCTATGCTCAACCAACTTTTGTGTTTTATGGTGACATGCATAGTTTGGAATTGTATTGTCTATATGTACAGGTTTTTTTAAATGTGGAAATTAAAAATATTAGCTCAAATAGACTACTCATAGATAAACCATTTTTTGTAGATAAATCTTATTATTATGGTAAGTTTTTATTGTGAACGAATATGTTCTACATACATAAAGACAAAATTTACATCGATTGGGGCTTGAACTTTGATGGCGCAGTTAGTTAGCGCGGTACTCTAGCAAAGTACAGGTCGTAGGTTCAAATCCTACTCGAAGTAAACTTTTTATTTATGTATTTAATAAAATTAATAATAATTTTAAGTCTTATTATTGTATATGAAATACTTTTAATTAACACGGAGATTAAATAATTGAATTAATTTCATTGTTGTAAACTAATTCAACATTATTTTCTAAAATTTCCCCTCCAAGAATGAAGTTAATTCAATAACTTGATCTGTGTTAATTAAAATTATGTCACATTCAATAATAAGGTTTATCACAAAAAATAGTTTACCTATGGGCAGTCCAATTTCACCTATTTCATCAGATATCTTTATGGATAATTTAGAAGATCAAATTTACAAATTAAATGTTTCTATAAGATTGTATTTTGGTTTCGTTAGGTTGATGATATTTTAGCATGTTTTGATAATTCATCAGATTTTACTCATGAGTTTTTTATTAATATTAACAGTTTACATCCTGACATAAAATTAAAACTAGATAAAGAACAAAATACAGCCATTCATTTTCTAGATTCAAACATAAAAATTAATACAGAGAATATTTCCAAATGATTTATGTGACCATAGAATACATAAGTTAGCTGCATATCGATGTTTAATACGTAAAGGAATGTCACTAACATTAAACTAAACACATTTGGATAAAGAAACACAAGTATAAAAAAAAATTGCACAAGCAAATGCTTAGGTACATTCTAAATATAGTAGACACGTTTGTTAAAGATCAAGAGCTCAAATTATCGATCATAAACATTTACCTAGTTAACACAGAAGGGTCAGAAAATAAATACATATCAATTTCATATTTTGGAAAAATATCAGAGAATGTAGCTCACACATTGCAAAAGAACAAAAGTACAAAGTAGTCTTCAAAACTAATACCAATGTTCGTAAACGTTTATTTGATGCGAAAAATTCGACTGTTTGAAGTCGGGTATTGATAAATTGAACTGTACATTCTGTAATTCTGTTTATATTGGACAAATACTTAGGAACTGTGATATTAGATACAAAGAACACATTAAAATCAAATTATGCCAAACATTTAGTAAATAATTACATACGGTGACCCCTTTGAAAGAATGAAACTATGTAATACAGGTGTAAGAGCGGATTCCTCCGAAGATGCTATAGTAATTAATTTTTTGTGTTACAGGTAAACAACACTAGGTCGCCTTCTATATGAGAAATGTGATCTGCCACAATTGTGGTTTAACCCAAAACATTAAGGGCTAAACTTTTCTCATCGATTACAATCCCATCTTTAAATTACTACAAATATTACCAAATCTAAAATATAATTCAGTGTGTCAGTAGCGGCTTGCTATCTTAGTGTAACATCCATGGGCGGTTCTTGATTTTAGTGTTGCATTGCTAAATCAGTTGTGTAAAAATAGAAGTACTTTGTCATGTAATAAATAATTAATATGCACGTACATATATGTAATGCAAGAACGCATATGATCTAAAAATAATAAAAGAACGTGACTGTAACTTGAAGATAAGTACACTCTCACGCAACAGAATAAATTAATATAAAATGGTAGCTAACGTACAGATTCGTATTTAATTATATTCAAAGCTGTGAACAAAATGAATGAGAATGAAAGTGTGCAAATTTAAGATAAATTACTTAGGGATGCCATCAAGTTAAGTGAGTTAATAAAATAATGCAAAAGTTATGACTGGGCGCCAGGCATAGATAATTCAATAAATATCTGTAAAAATTATCGTTTGCCTTGATACTTTAACAAACAGTTGAGCAATCTCCAACTTTACATCAATTAAATTATTAATATGGTGAATTCATAAATAAACTATAATACGTAGGAACGTTACAAGTTCATTAGGTCTCATATAAAGTTGAAATATTAGATATTTTTAACTTACCTTATGTTATGTTTAGTATTATAATGAAGTCAATTGGCTCATTTTAGACACAATTGGTCCATAAATGTGGATTTATTATATGGCTAACGTATGGGCGCCACTTGAGCTTAAATTTGCTAAATATCAAAAAATGGGCATAAAAGTATTCGAACAGTTAAATGTTTAATTTATAATTTAATATTCTTTTTTTTTAAGTCACGTGTTCTGTTAGACCAGAATGAACTTTCATTAGAAGTGATTTAAATTGAAAACAAAAAATGTGTTTAATCTGTACTCACAATAAAGGTCTGTTTACATTTTACAAGAAGTCTTATGTCCTTTATAATTATTTGTCAATTCTCAACACTTTTTTCTATAGCTAGCAGAATGCATTTAAAGAAAAACATTGCATAGTTAATTAGAATTTTTAATTATCATTTAATTATTATCTTATTTTTATGTTTATTGTATAATTAATTTTTGAACTATAGTTTGTGTAACCTTTTTTAAAGCTACTACAATGAAAAATAATGAGCTGTACATGCTTTATTGTGCATTTAATAGCATTTAATTATCTGAATACTTTTACGTCTATCCTAAATTGTTTATCAATTTTTGAACATTATTATTTTAAATTTTTTGAAAGTGACCATTAAATTTTTAATTACTGCATTCAATTTATATTTAATTATCTCAGGACTTTAGTCGTACATTGAACAGTATTAAAGTATGTATTAATGCATTTAATTCTCATTAATTATCTGAATACTTATGCCAATTTAATAATTATTTAGAAATACTTGAACTATTTTTAATTCTTTCGAAAGCTATCAGGATATGTGACTTAAAAAGTATTACATTTTTAATTGTGAATTTATATTTATCAATAATCGAACAGTTGTTATGCGTTTTCTAAAGCTGAATATAATTTTTTTTTATTATTGCATTTAATTAGAATTTACTTGTCTGAATATTTTTATGTGTATCTTATAATCAATTATTTATCAATTTTTGAAGCAGTATGTGGTATGAAAAATGTTTAAGTTACACTGTTCCTCTAGATTTTTATTATAAATTTGATTTGGCGTTAATCAAGTGCTATTAAATGTGTGTTAAAATCAACTCAATTTATTGTCCATTATTATATGAGTTAGGATTCGAATATTTTAAATGCCCCACTATGAAGTTGATGACTATATGCATTTAATAAATGCATGCAATGTATGTCTCGAGATGACCTATATTAGGCCAAACCCTTTAATTAATCATCAATCCATCAATTTTTGAATAATATGCAACTTTCTCTAAAGCTCACAGAAGGCAGCGCATTTATTTTTTAATTAGTGCATTTAATTACTTATCCTATAATTATTTATGTATTTTAAATCCATTGTTTTTAACTTTTCCTGCAGGTACCAGATCATATCATTTACAAAAGAGCGTAAAATTTTTTGTTAGTGTTAGTATCCTATAATTAGTTATCAATTTTTGAACCGTTGTTTAGTAACTGTCTTTAATTAATCTATTATATAATTGCGTATCACTGTTTGAACAATTATTTGATAACTTTTTCTTCTTTTATTGTAAAGACGTGGTCCTGTACCCCTCTACTTCTCCTAAAATCACTTTGGGATTCCACCAACTGTGGTTCTATGATTTTTTGCATCCTCTTTTCTAGTATTTGCTCAATACATTTTGACTATTGTGCTGTAATTCCGCGATAATTAGAGCACTCTTTATTATCACCTTTTTTATGTACTAGTTTTCCCTGCCTTTATCCCCCATATTTTTCACCATTTTCGCGGTTATGCTATCATGCCCCGCTGCTTTTTAGTGTGCTGATTGTTTTATTAATTTCTTCTGTGATTATTTCTTGTCTGTCTTGAATATGATTTTGGCGTAATTCTTCCTCCTGCTCACTTTCTTCAGTTTGGCATATTTGTTCTGTATTTAGGACGTTTTGAAAGTACTCTTTCCATCTCTCATGGCTTTAACCACTTTATAGAATAATTTTTGATTTCCATGGATATCAGTTTCTAGTTTCTCTCCGAATTCCACCCATGTTCTCTGCTTTGCCTCTTTCACCATTTCTTTTACTTTAAGTAGTTGTGCTTTATATTCACCCTTCCATTTGTATCCCCAATAATTATTAGTCTTCCACTTTAATCTTCTACTTGTTTCCAATACTTGTCCTTTTTTGTTTTTTCGTCCATTGGGCCCGTATGTCACAATAATTATGGTTGTTCCGCTTTGTCTATGTCGATTTCAATCTTTAATATTCCATTTCTTTATATATTTAGTAGATTCTTTTCTTATAATACACCCTACTCCCTCTTTTGCTCTATATTTTTGTTCAATTCCACTGTACAACATTATATGTCGCCCTTCTACTTTTAACTCACCTATTCTGTTCTTTTTCGTTTCTGAGATAGGTACCTAACATATCTAGTTTGTACTTTTCAAATTCTTCAATTCTTTCATTTTCTTTACCATATATGCTTCTAACGTTCCAAGTTCCAGTATTCCATATTTTTCCTTTCTTTTTCATTTTCATTTCCTCATGCTTTGCCACCCTTGTGTGCTGTATCTTGAGTTACTGTCTAGTGCTTCATTTGTTCCATTCGCCATTTCGTTTACTATTATCTTATCGTATCTGATCTGGGCTTTATGTTCTTTTTGTCTTGCTCCTTTTAATATCGGTAGTAATCTATCCATTCATTCTGTGTTCCTTTAGTGTAGTCCTCACCTGTCCAAATGTTCGTGTCTTTTAATGTGTTTGTTTGCTTCAGAATTTAAATTTTCTTTGTAGATCCCACCAGTTTACTTATTATTGGTCTTTGCGTTATATCCCCCAATTCTCCGTACCTCGTCTACATCTATTTCTATATGTATCCTTACTCTCATTTTTTCTACCAGATTTTTTATTTTGTTCTTAGTTACCTCTATTGGTTTTAAATCTTCGAATCGATATCGTATACTTTCTGATCGATTCTATAAATTCTCTCAGATTATTACTGTTTGGAAAAACAAAATATATCTACAACCTGAATCGTTAAGGTTGTTATTTACTTAAGTTTACTCGTTAATTATTTCTCTACCTTAATGATTTAACTTTTCTGTATTTACTGCCTGTACCATTTATTATAATGGATTAAATGGTTTTCTTTTATGCATTTACTTTTCTACGTTATAAAGGAATTATTTCTTTTCATATTTAACTTGGTATACGTAGGTTCTGGTTATTTTTAAATTCTTACATTTTTATAGGTACCTGTCACATTGCTAAATCACCACTAGATGGTGATACATCTGTTTAACATTTTTACAAAATTTGATGAAGACAATTCTGTTGAATACCTTTTTCTGAAGGTGTGGTTCTTTTAACACGGTCATTTTGTTGTGGTGTTAAATTATATTTTAGAAACTTTCTCTGATTTCTGTTTTCTCGGTGTAAATCACCATTTCTAGAAGAGAAGTTTTGCTTCAAAATGATTTCTTCATTTGATGAAGTAATAGAATCGCTATTGATTGCGGATATAAAAAATGTATTGCTTACACCCACATGGTGAGTTGGCTCAATTTTCTTCAAGCTCGTTATAATTAGAATATTTCTTTTAGGCGTAAACTACGAAATGTAAATTAAAGGAGATATATTTAACCAGTTCGTGGTAAGTTATCACAATATAGCTAGCTCGTCTTCGACCTTAAGAGGTAAAATAACGTTAGATGAATAAACTGATATTATATCCCTTGCCTTTTTCTAGCTTTTTTTTTTCGTTTTGGATCAAGCGTTCTCCGTATTCCTTCTTCGTGTACTGGTTGAGAGGTTAAGATTATATGTTATGTACCGTATCTACTTGAATGTGTCATTGTTAAAGGGGGGGATTTGTGCTTATATATTGTGAAACGAAAGGCAAGTTGAACTGTCACCTTTCTGACGTCAACTATTACGGTTGTTTATGTATATAAATTTTCCTTTTCAGGGATTACGTATGAAGGATCTTTCAGCGTCCCAGAGAGGGGCATTACGTGTTATTAGTAATTTTAGATAATTTAAGGTGAATTTATCACAAGTAAATCTCGCGACTTGCCCTCGTCAGTGTCAATATTCGTACCTGCGCTTAATTACGCAGTTTCACTATTTTTCGGTGTTCTTATTGTGATAGCATAAATTTATATTTAGTAGTGTTACGGGGGAAAATTGCATGTTTTGATACGTATTCACCATAAGAGAACGTATACATTATGTTATTTATTAATATTCATATATATATATATATATATATATATATATATATATATATATTAAACTTCTGCATATAGCAGTCTTTGTTGGGATTTTAGAAATAAATTTACTCTTGTGGGAATTGTCGTTTAATTGATACTCTTATCGCTCCCTGTCTCAAGCTTTACAAGAACTAATGACTTATCTTTTCTTTTTATAAAGCTTGTGGCGCCTATTCTCTATCTGTCGAGCTAACCACTAACGTAACGTTAGTTAAGCAAAGTCTTTATACATTCAATTTAAGTTATTCCTATTGCACTTTTTTTAGGTAAAATAGCGGAAAAAGTGCAGATGCCAAAATAGGCTTTAAATTTGAATGTGTTTAATAACGATCAAGCCTATTTTATTTATTTTTTGCAAAGTTTTGTTATAAAATTTTATTTATCGGTAGCCAAAATATTATTTACTTTCAATCCTTATGTATTGGGGCAAACAGACGCTAAAATTTATTTACGCAAAATCTTGTAAATCTTCATATAAAATAGTATCAGAGTATAAGTATGTTTCAAAATATGTTCATGTTTTATATTTTTATGTATTTAATTAAAATTGGACTTACAAGCGGTCAAAGTATATTTAATTTTAATTGATTTACGTAAGATGTGGATAAATTGAATTAAAGTTATGCCTAATAGCCTTTTTTGGATAAAATTGGCCCAAAAGCATAGATGCCAGAATATATTTATTCTTTATATTTTGATGTATTCAACTAAACTGAACTTGTTTTTTTTTTTAAACTGGACTACAATTGGTTTTACAAGCGGATGAAGTGTTGATGCGAAAGTACATTTACTTTACATCTTGATGTAATCAATTAAAATTGAGACTGAGTCAATTTTGTACACCATTCGTCAATAAAGACGAATTTTCATTATGGCGACTAAAAATCAGACATGTAGGTAGCGAACCACGAAAATTTTATTATTGTAATAAACGTTTGTCAAATCGCCATTGTTACCACGAGAGAAAAGATAATTTGTGGATTTTTAATATCTTGATAATACGTCGTAATTTGCTAATGTTTTCAAAATATTTTTATTTATATATTTTTATCTAAGGAGTGTAGGATTATTTGTAACTAATATGTACGTAAACACATGTTAGGGGGTGAGTGGCAGGTGCACGCTTAAAAATGCTTTACTGAAGGGGCGTAACGAATAATTGGAATTTCTTATGCGCGCTCTTGATGGAAAAAATGTCACTAGCTTAATAAGTAATCGTGTCGGTACAGACCGCGATGTTTGTTACTTGAAACTTCGAGAGAAATGTAGGGGGTTACGGATGAATGTGTATTTTTAAAATTAAGATGTCGTGCAATAATTAATATGAAACTGTTTCAACGGAAATTAATGTTTCTTGTTTTTTATTACTTTTGAAATACGGGAGGGCTTTTTCGGGAGGAGATATAGTTAGTTTTGAAATCGAAGGAGAGGCAATAATTACAGTTAGAGTGTCAATCGAGCCAGATCGATTTTTGGGTTAATTAAATACCTTCATTATAAAATAAAAGGACAGTACAGGGCCCTGGCATTGTGGTATTTGTGCGAATTAGCATTGTTGGTTATGTTTATATTTGTGTATAGGTGGGTGGTGAATGGGTATAGGATACCGCTGGTTACTAATTGTAAAAGGCAATTGCCAGTAGGTACACACTCCTAAGCCAGACCATTAAACACCTCGAATTTTTATTTCTATTGTTTCTATTTGTTGTATAGATGAATGTGTAACCTGAGAGAGGAGTACCGTATTTTTCTCATGCACTCAAACTTATATACCGGTCAGTGTGTTTAAGTAGAATTATTTGCCTGCAAGTTGATTTCTCTTTGTCAACTCAAACGCCATTTTATTTTGAGAGAGTCGCCTTGAGGAACATGCTGTGTTAATATTAGGAATTTAAAAATTATTGTTTTATTTAGGAACTAAAGAAACTAATATGCATATCGTTTTAGTAGTACTTGAAAGAGCTATTTAATATACAGGGTGGCCCAAGTATGTTTCTATTGGGACCAGTGAGTTTTAGTTAAAAAACCGTAATTTTTAAATTTGATCGTTAACAAACTTCACAAAAATTAATTATTAGAAAAAATATTGTGGGGTTGTTCCATTTAAATTTTCAGCTTTTACGTCTTTTCCGGTGAAATTATATTATATTGTTTTTTTATGTAAAAAAGTCCCAAACTGGCACTAATATAACCCACCAACATTTGAACAAAACCTAATAACCCGTTCAAAAGTTACGGGGGTGGCTCTTATTTGATTTACACCCGGTATGGCTTTAAAAGCCCAATCGTGCACTGCAAAAATTTGAGTCAAAATCCAGGTCCATCTTTAGGAAATTTTGTTAAGTTTGATAATTCCTAGAACAACAGCCTGTATATCAGATTTTTAAAAATTGGACCGAATATTTTAAAGGTACGGAAAAAAAATAAGTTACACGGAAATATTTTGATAAGTGCGCATTTCATTCTACAAATAAAATGTTCAAAGCCAAAATTCAATAAATGGATTATTATTGCTTAACATTACTTACTTAGCAATATTTAAATATCTACAACTAAAACAAGGGGAAAATTTATGTGTAGAGATTTTTTATGTGGCGTTTTAAAAATATGCTTAAGTATCCGATGATAATTTTATTAAAATGTAAAGATTAAGTTGTTGAAAAAATGAATAATATTTAAAAAAAAAACTACACGTAAGAAAATATAGATGTTCAAAATGCCCACCGTTTTTTAGAGCTCTCATAAGTATGTTCTGAGTAGCCTTTCTGATTATTAATGGGTTACCCCTCATTTCCTCACAAGCATTATTTGTTCTGTTAACAAGTTCTTCTCTGCTATTAATCTCGGAGGCGTATACTTTCGATTTCAGATATGCCCAAACGTGGTAATCAACTGGGTTGAAGTCTGGTGAACGAGTAGGCCAGGAATGGGGTCCACCCCTACCTATCCACTTATTTGAGAAATTTTCGTTAAGAAAATTTCGCACAATTAGTCTGAAATGAGGAGATGCACCATCATGCTGGAAATACATTCCTCCAATATCAGCATCTGCATTGTCTAACACCACCGGTAACATATTCTGCAAAAAAACCAAATAGTATTTCCCTTTTAAGGTACGAGGTATGACGTATGGTTCCATTAAGACGATTGTCTAAAACACCACACCATATATTAACCGAAAATTTATATTGTGAATGTGTTTGTCTTGTAGAAAAAGGATTTTCGTCAGCCCATCTTGGTTTCTAAGTTTGAAAACCCCATCCCTGGTAAATATGGCTTCATCGGTGAATAAACACATACTAATTATTCTTCTCGTTCTTAGTATCCACCGACTAAAATTTAACCTTAATTCAAAACACGAGGTTCCAATCTCTGCACCTCTTGAATGTGATATGGGCGTAAACTAAATTTTTTTAGTCTTCTCCAAACGGTAGTATGGGGTACATTTAATGAATGTCCAATGAGCCTTGTACTGATCTCTCAATAACCCATTTAATGAATTTTGGCTTTAATAATTTTAGCAGTAGAATATAATCTGTACTTGTAAAAATGTTGTGGGCTTTTACAGTTATACACCTACACCAAATATGAAAGATATCTACAGAACGCTTCTAAAGTTAGGGCTCAGGAAAATGTTAATAATCCATTTATTGAATTTTGGCTTTAAAAATTTTATTAATAGAATGACGCGTGCGAAGTTAGCGCCCCGACAAAGCGTTCCACTAGTTCTGATTAAAGTTCTAGCTTCCTTTAAAGAGTTTAGAAGTACTTTATAAAAAATCAGTTCCGCTCATTAACGGTTCCAATTCTTAATTTGCAAAATGGGGTGCTAACTTCTCATCGAAAATCGAGATCTAGTAGTTCTGACTACATTACTATATTTTCAGTTCTAGAGTGCCTCAAAATGAAAAAATAATTTTTTTTTGAAAATTAAAAAAAAATTAAAAATTTTTGAAAATTCAAATTTAATATGCAATAGTTCCAATCAACTTTTGATGTTTTTTTATTTATTCCTAAGAGTTCTCGCTAAAAAAACATAATAAAAAATGAAAATGTTGCAGCCCTTTTACTTAAAAACAATGTTAAAAAATATTTTAGAGTTCTAATAGTTCTCGCAGCAGATTTGGATAGTATTCGAAAAGTTCTGAAAGAAATTCTAATAATCGAAAGCGATCCGATTAATATTTATAGAATTATTCGACTTTAAGGAGTCGTATAATTTTTCTAAGTATCACCGATAAATATTTTGAAGAATTCCAATAGTTCCAAAATAGTTCTCGTATAATTATTTTTTCATAGAAGTTTTGAGCTGCTTCAGTGTAAATAATTTTTCAATTACTAAATATATATTTTATGAAAATATCTGGTGTGGAACACCACTCGACCTTCCAACCTGCAAAATGGAAATTGAAGAAATGAAATAAATTTAAGAATTCTTAGGATGATTATGCAACCTCTTTTATAATATATGTTCATTACGAAAATATGCAACATTGTAAAAACAAGAACAATAATCTATGTCAAACATACGTTTAAAACTGTATGTCAAACAGAAGTTGATGGACATCTACAGACAGTAGATGCTAACTTAAAAAATTAAAAGAAATGGAATAATTTTAATTATAATTTTCACCTTCCAACCTACATGTACATATGTAGGTATAGAAGGTTATGCAATCGACTTTTTTTCACTATCGCTAAATCGTCGTATTAGCTCATTTAAACAATCTTTAGGCCAAGATCGGCCATGATGTCTGTGTGTCTGCATGTGTGCGTGTGCGCGTGTGTGCGTGTGTAAGCATGTGTGCTTGTGTGTGTGTGTGCGTGTGCATGTGTGCGTACGTGCTTCGTGCGTGCGTACGCATGTGTGTGAATGTATGTTAGTATCCACAATAACTCCAGAACGAAAACACCTACGCACTTGAAATATTGTATTGAAACTTGTTTCCATTTAGTCTGGAGCTGATTAGATTTTGGGAGAAATCCAGCGGCGGAGGCGGTTTATTAGGGTCAGTCTTTGGTTTTTATCAAATATTTCCAAAACAGTTTGAGGTATACATCTAGGTATTTTTATATCTTTGAAATATGCAGAAATATGTAATAAAAACAAAAAACTGACAATTATAACCCCATTCCCCTCTACGCCGCTGGATTTCTCCCAAAACTTCAAATCCAAATGAAAACAAGCTTAAATACAAAATTTTACGTATGTAGGTATTTTCGTGCTGAAGTTATCGTGGATACTAACATACATTCACACACACACACACACACAGACACACATACATCCAGATATCAACGTCGTAAAATGAGCAAATAAGTTGATTTAGCGATAGTAAAAAAAAGTCTATTGTGTAACCTTCTATACCTACATATGTATATGTAGATTGGAACGTAAACATTATAATTAAAGTTATTTCATTTCTATTAATTTTTTAAGTTAGCATCTAGATGTCTACTAACCTCTGTTTGATATGAAGTTTTAAACGTCCGTATGACAGATTATTCTTTAAGTCTTTAAGTCTTTAACTTTGGTGCTAAATCCAAATTTTTTTGTATAACACTTAAATTATTGATCGGATTTCTTTCAGTCATTAGAATTCCTTTTATAACTTTCTGAGTACTATCCAAATCTTGCGGAAACTATTGGAACCCTTCAAATGTTGTTCATCGATACTTTGAAAATTTAGGAGGATATAGATGAGATGCTTGTCGATTTTCAAAAGTTCTGATTATTCTAAAATAATTCTCGCATAGTACTGAGCATACACCAAAGAGTTCCGATGATAAAATTAATTACATAATTTTTTAAACAATTTGTAAAAAATAACCCATTTTTCGGATAAATTAATTAAAAAAAAATTATATAATTACTTTTAGCATCGAAACTCTTTGGAAATGCATTGTGCATGTCGAGAACTATACAAGAACTATTTTGGAACTATTGGAACTCTATTTATCGTGGAAAATTTAAGCTATGCGATTTTTTAAAGTTCAATAATTCTATAAATATTAATCGGATCGCTTTTGATCATTAGAATTTCTTTCAGAACTTGTCGAATACTATCCAAATTTAATGCGAGCACTATTAGAACTCTTTAAAATATTTTGTGCTAACATTTTTTTTTAAGTCAAAGTGCTGCAACGTTTTCATTTTTGATTATAATTTTTTTTTAAATTAGCGAGAACTCTTAGGAATGAATAAAAGAACATCAAAAGTTGACTGGAACTATTGCATATCAAAATTGAATTTTAAAAAATTTTTAATTTTTTTTTAACTCTCATAAAATTTTTTTTTCGTATCAGGAACTCTAGAACTTTGCAATATAAAGTACTTTAGCTAGTCAGAACCACTGGATCTCGATTTTCGATGTGAAGTTAGCACACCATGTTTACAGTACATGTACGTAGCTATTTTTGGAATGTTTATGGTTGTTTTGATAAGATTTTTTTGTTTCACACAATAAACTCCAATTCAATTAGTCGAGTTTGAAAAATAGTTTTTTTGTTTTCATAACAAAAAGCATTGAAAATAAATAGTTATTCCTTAAATATGGTAATTTTTGATCATAAGAATTAACGACGTAATGCTAGTTATAAAAACAGTTTTTGCGTTCTGTTTGAAAAGAATAAATAAGAATTCACTTATATTTAAAAACGTGTATTATAAATCCTTCTCATGGTTAAACGCTATCTATAAACATAAACCTTGGCAATTTAAACTGCGATGATATTACATAACTTTGTTTGGTTATTATTAAATATTAATTATGTTACCATAACAATTTAAATAAAATTGCAAATCTTTGTTAACAAAGAATGAACGATAGTAGTGACATCAATACACGGAAATTGTGGAAAATAACTGCTATTTAACTGAAAATAGATTCAAGACCAAGAAATTCGAATAAAGAAATCTGAAAATGTCATCATTTTTTCCTACTTTTTTAAAAAATTAGGTGGCGTCTAACATTAATTAGATTCAAAGCGGATAATATTGTCGCGCTAACGTGGGGCTTTGGTTAAATTTTAAAACATACTTATAATTCAACCAAACTTGGCGTTAAAGAAATGTTTGATTTTATGCAGATGAAAGGAAATGTACAGGAAATACAGAAAAAGGAATAACATAGACTTACAACAGGAAAAAGAACTAAACCAAGTGCAGGTCAAGGAATTATTTCCAAGCAGCACGGTATCTTAATTCCAAACTGACTGACACTTTCCATTACACCATTGGTGAAATAACATAAAATTAAGTTTTTATTAATATATGGTTTCGTTTAACCTTGAACAAATTCACGTTTGAAAATTTCAAGTTCAATAAGTGGCATGGATTGCAAAAGACGGTATGTATACGTTTATATTTCATTTAGCGCGTAGTTTACATTTTTAATCTTAATCTTAGCTCCATTTTGTTTGTACGTATTCAATCGGTACTTTTTTAGTTATGGTTGATCTTAAAAAAAATTAAAATGTTATGTTTTAGTAGACACTTACTTTAGCACTCTGTATCCTATGCCCATTTTTAGTGAAGTATCGCTAGTCATAACCACCTTTCTATCGTAGAAATAAACCAGGCCATGGATGTATTTTTTATTTAAGTACTTGCCATTATTTTCTGAAATCGTCTTCAAAAGGTGAATCACACCTTTGACATAGGGACACACTGCGAACCGCACAAAATTTATTTGAGAATTGAATTTGGCCGTTGTAGTGCTGTGTACTTACACCTAACTTCCATAGGTTACTAGGTGATTGTTGGGTTCAGTAAAACATCAGTTTTCATTTTGAAAAATGGCATTTTTCATGAAAATGTGATGAATTAGGTACAGGAAAACCTAATTCAGTTAGAAAGACAATCAAATGTTAACGTTTGTCGGTGACATAAATGCATGGTGTCCTATTTCAATTAAACAAGTTATTTCCCGTCAAAACCCGTAATTAATCAATCTTAATTATTGAACGCCCTGTCTGTATAAGTTTATTTTACAAATAAACCGGATCCTGTAATTAATTAGAGCGCTCCAGTATATAAAAATAGTGAAAAAAGGAAAACACTTATTGAAAAATTTTGCTGCATAAAACAATTTCGAAAATTTTAAGGTGAGAGGAGAGTAAACTCATAAAACTTTCATTATTTTGGTCGTAGAAGCCAAAAGGCAATTAATGTACTGAATGTTCCATTAAAGAAAAAAAACTGTGAAGCACTCTGTACATTGTGAACCTAATTTTAAAATGTAACTCGATCCCTATCCATCCCAAAAACAAAACTTTTTAAACCTTATAGTTTAACTATAATATTCGTATACCGTGAGTAACCATGTTTTTCACTAAATGAGGTTAGGGCAAATATAATTTTTATTGACGCTGTCCAATTTCATGTTTAGCACGCTGGGAGGTTTTTTCCTATGCTCCCCTGTTATGGAATCTTTTGGTATTTATAGGAAACCTTCTGCATACCAAAAACCAGTTTACTCTGGTAACGACCGATATGTGCTAAAAATTAAAAGCTGAATCTGACGACAAAGTCGAGGAAGTTAACTATTATACTTGGAATTATACTCATTTGTATTGATGTCATTTTTGTTTAGTATATTCCTAACAGCGGTGACAAAAAAAGTTTAGGAAAATTGGTGACGGTGATACCAGTGTGAAGTTGGCAGTAACTTTGAGCAGTAGAAAAAAATCGAAGAGACCCGATTGATCAGTGGCGTACTAATCGGTTTTATTAGGTATTTATAATTAGAATGTGGTTCGAATAAATTTGTAATTTAGGAATTTTTAAAACGGTATTTTCTATTATATTCTCTACAGCTTGATGTGGTGAAATGCACTCCCGTTAGCTAAAATAATTAATTTTAGAGCGAAGACGATGAGACCCAACCTAAAAATGTCACCTAAAAATCAACACTAATTAATATCAAATCCTCCAAAAGCCAGAATAAGTTATTAACCGTCTAAGAGGGTTAAATGCATCTCTGTTGTATAAAATAATTAATAACAAACAAACAATAAGATCCCAACCTTAAAATAACTTTTGAAACATAACAATAATTTATACCACTCTTTAAAATTCGGAATGATTTAGGATCTTTTGTGGGGGCTAAAATACCAGAATAAGTTTGAACCAGTCCGGTGGATTGCAATGCATTGCAGTGAATTTTGCAGTGAACACGATGAGATCCCAACTTGAAAATTGGTTTTAAATATAAAGAATAATTCGTGCCACGTACACTAAAAATCCAAATGAGTTAGACCAGTCTGATTGAAAATAGCTTTTATAAATAAAGAAAAATTCGTACCACGTACCCTAAAAATCAAAATGAGCTAGTACCAGTCTGAAGGGCAGGCAGACATATACCCCCGAACCCACGAATAATTAATTTTGTAGTGAACACGTTGAGATCCCAACTTGAAAATAGCTTTTGAAAATAAAGAATAATTCGTGCCACGTACTCTAAAAATCAAAATGACGTGGCTCTAAAAATCTGGAAGAGTTAGGGCCAGTCTGAGGGACAGAAATACACCCCCGAACCCAAGAATAATTAGTTTTGCAGTGAACATTATGAGATCCCAACTTGAAAATAGCTTTTCAAAAAAGAATAATTGGTGCCACGTACTCTAAAAATCAGAGAGAGTTAGTACCAGTCTGAGGAACACAAATACACACCCGAACCCAAGTATAATTAATTTTGCAGTGAACACGATGAGATCCCAACTTGAAAATAGCTTTTCAAAAAAAAAATAATTCGTGCCACGTACTCTAAAAATCAGAATCAGTTAGGACCAGTCTGGCGGGCAGACATACACCCCCGAACCCAAGAATAATTAATTTTGCAGTGAACACGTTGAGATCCCAATTTGAAAATAGCTTTTAAAAATAAATAATAATTCGTGCCACGTACTCTAAAAATCAAAATGACTTAGGACCAGTCTGAGGGCAGAAATAGACCCCGGAACCCAAGAATAATTAATTAATTTTGCAGTGCATACGATGAGATCCCAACTGGAAACTAGCTTTTCAAAAAAGAATAATTCGTGCCACGTACTCTAAAAATCAGAAAGAGTTAGTACCAGTCTGAGGGACAGAAATACACCCCCGAACACAAGAATAGTTAATTTTACAATGAACACGACAAGATCCCAGCTTGAAAATAGCTTTTCAAAAAAGAATAATTCGTGCCACATACTTTAAAAATCAGAATAAGTTAGGACCAGTCTGACGGGCAGACAACCACCCCCGAACCCAAGAATAATTAATTTTGCAGAGAGCACGTTGAGATCCCAACTTGAAAATAGCTTTTAAAAATAAAGAATAGTTCGTATTCACTGCAAAATTAATTATTCTTGAGTTCGGGGTATGTCTGCCCTTCAGACTGGTCCTAACTCATTTTGATTTGTAGGGAAGTGGTACGAATTATTCTTTATTTCTAAAAGCTATTTTCAAGTTGGGATCTCAACGTGTTCACTGCAGAATTAATTATTCTTGGGTTCGGGGGTGTATGTCTGCCTTTCAGATTGGTCCTAATTCATTCTGGTTTTTAGAGTACGTGGTACGAATTATTCCTTATTTTTAAAAGCTATTTTCAAATTGGGATCTCATCGTGTTCACTGCAAAATTAATTATTCTTTGGTTCGGGGGTCTATTTCTGCCCCTTAGACTGCTCCTAAGTCATTCTGATTTGTAGAGTACGTGGCACGGGCACGAATTATTCTTTATTTTTAAAAGCTATTTTAAAGTTGGGATCTCATCGTGTTCAATGCAAAATTAATTATTTTTGGGTTCGGGGTTGTATTACTGCCCATCAGACTGGTCCTAACTCATTCTGATTTTTAGAGTTCGTGGCACGAATTATTCTTTATTTTTAGAGACTATTTTCAAGTTGGGATCTCATCGTGTCTACTGCAAAATTAATTATTTTCTGTTTTGGGAATGCATTACAATCCCTCGGACTGGTTGTAACTTATTCTGATATTTCAGCCCCCACAGAAGGTTGTAAATCATTCCGAATTTTAAAGAGTAGTGTAAATTATTGTTATATTTTAAGGTTGCCATCTTATTGTTTGTTTGCAATTAATTTTTTTTATAAAACAGGAATGCATTTAACTCTCTTCGACGGGTCATAACTTATTTTGGTTTTAGAGGACTTGATATTAATTATTGTTGATTTTTAGGTGACATTTTTAAAAAAAATTAATTATTTTAGCTAACGGGAGTGCATTTCACCGCATCAAGCTGTAGAGAATATAACAGAAAATACTATTTTAAACATTCCTAAAATACAAATTTATTCGAACTACATTCTAATCATAAATACCTAATATAACTGATTAGTACGCCACTGATCAATCACACTGGTGACGATGATTATTAATTTTTTATATACGTGGTTATGTGAAGTATCCGTCACTGTCAATAAAAAAAAAGCTTTTTTTGTAATCGTTACTTTTAATACATAACCAAAAAAGTGGTATATAACTAAATATGTAATCTTTTTTGTTTATGTATTTAATTTCAATATTTAATTTTTTTTCTAATTTTATGTACAAACGATTACAAAAAATTTTGTTCGCAACACGTGCGCTGTCAGATGTTTGGTGCTCGGCCTTATATTTATTCCTCGGCTACGCCTCTGGTAAAAAAGAACGGCCTCGCACCAAAAAATGTGTAAACAGCGCACCAGTTACGAAAATAACTATTCTGTTCTAGCAAATTTTATGATCGTCATTTAAGTATTCAATCATATCGTTACAATTACATTAACTTGGCAGTGCAATGTTTTTTTTTAAGTTTGTTAATAAATACGTAAATAAATACTACAAGATTATTTTTATTTTTTGAGATTGGAAGTGTATGGACGAATGTAAAAATAGTAGATTTCGCAACTAGTGCGCTGTTTACACATTTCTTGGTGCGAGGCTGTTCTTTTTTACCCGAGGCGTAGCCGAGGTATAAAATATATGGCCGAGCACCAAAAAAGGTGACAGCGCACGTGTTGCGCGAATACATTTTTTTTTAATCGTTCACATAAAATTAGAAAAAAATGAAATTTTGAAATATTTGTTGACAAATGTCAAATTAAATACATAAATAAAAAAGTTTATATATTTAGTTATATACCACTTTTCTCTTTATGTATTAAAAGTAACGATTACAAAATAGTAGTTTTCGCAACTAGTGCGCTGTCTACACATTTTTTGGTGCGAGACCGTTCTTTTTTACCCGAGGCGTAGCCGAGGGATAAAATATAAGGCCGAGTACCAAAAAGGTGTCAGCGCACGTGTTGCGAACAAAATTTTTTGTAATCGTTTACATAAAATTAGAAAAAAATTTAATTTTGAAATATTTGTTGACAAATGTCAAATTAAATATATAAGCAAAAAAGTTTATATATTTAGTTATATACCACTTTTCTATTTATGTATTAAAAGTAACGATTGCAAAAATATAATTTCCTGCTAAATTATCATTTGTTAATTTCTGAACAACGCGATATAAATTTTGATTTTGATTGGCAAACTGTAGCTACACCGTACGTTTTTTCTCACCGAGATGACAACTACAAATGGGTATAATTACAAATAGCAACTTATTGTAATAGCAGCAAAACATTAAAAATTAGCTATACAATGTTTAAACTAAAACATAGCACTAATATAATTAGCATTTCTTAACAAATGCATATCCTAACAAAAACACCCTGTAGTTTTGTTTTTTTGTGAATCGATACGATAAACTTATAAGTACACCTATAAAGTCAATTTTTTTAACGGAATTTGTGCTAGAAAGTGAAAGCTTTCAACTCACTCATAATTACACTTGCAACAAAATCGGTGTAATCTACTGATTGTCTGTGCAAATAATGACATTGAATAAACTGGCATTAACCTCCTTTAGTTGTGTTCAATTGTTGATAAAACTACTTCATAAATGTATAAAGATAAGATAAAAAATACGGTCAGTAATGCTTATAATAATAGTTTGTTTTGTTTGCAAATCCTGCAAACACGGTCATATAAATCAAATATTGAAAAACATTCAAAACCTAACCTAACTCAATTTAAATTTTTATAGACGCGTTAGATAAAACTTGTTTTTCATTAAAATCTAAAATATAAATAATTATGCAATCGTAGAATGAGTAAGAGTGAGAGAGTAGCTAGACGCCGGCCGCTTACACATTTACTTTCAAGTACCGTTATCGATTGCCGTAACCAGAACCACTGCCACCAGGCCGGCCTGGGCAAACAGTGAAAACGGGGACAAGATATGACCCAATAAACTGAAATATTCACTGGGATTATTATCTTATATGCATATTAAATTCATTTTTAGTTTTATATCGAAATTGACTTAATAATTGTCTTTAATGTTGGAAAATACGATTGAGTGAATTTCATTAGGTATTTAATTAATCTGGAGTGGATTTAGAGTTGAAGTTAATTAGGTAAACTCAATTTAATGGAACGCTGTCCGGTAATTTCTGTTTGAAAAGCGGTGTAATCCGAATTTTCTTTGAAAGGGTCTAACATTGAAAGGATGTATTTACATAAATATAACCAAAAAACTTGAAGTGTGTTTAACGAAAAAAATTACAATTTTTTTTTATGCACCAAAAATATTTTTAATTGAATTGTTTTGTGAAAAGTTGCATTTAAAATAAAACATTATTTGTACCGCCTGATCAATATATATTATGTATAAGTAGCAATAATAAAGCAAACATTTGCTTTTAAACCCTTTATTGCCTAAATCTTTTTTTTTTATTATAAAAATTAAATTTTAATTATTATTTAATCATTTTATTATATTTATTATTTTCAAAAGATACCCGACATGTTTTCGTAAATCTTCTCTAAATTTATTTATAGGTTTCATATACACGTAAAAGAATTAAAAAATACAAATCAAACGGTTAATTCTGAAAATATAAACTAAACATTACAAAATATATAGCTACACAGTGGGGCAATTAAATTCCAGGACTGACGCTATATCTCAAGTAAAGTCACTAGATTTACAAAGTAGGGGAAGATGGGGTAATTGCGAACACTTAAGGAAGAACTGAAATTGAATTAAACCAGTGAAGGTTACGAATGCTATTTATTACTGAAAATTAACTATAACTAATCAATCTTGTATTCTCGTAATCAACATAGATAAATGTTCAATATAAAATCAAATATTATTAAAAAAACAAAATATTGGAGTCCGGGATTACCCCACAACACGTGTGGTAATTGCGGATGGTGTATGGGGTAATCACGAACATAGTCTAATCTAAACATAAATCACAAATAAACCCTCTTGATGTACTTTCACCACTCGTACATTTTTCGTGGGCCCATAAATTACATTTGTAGCATTTTATCCAGTCTTCATTAGGTGGATCTTCATACTTTTCATCACAAATTAGGCAATAATAATCATTTTCCTTCCCATCTCCTTCATTGGTCTTTTTTTTCTTGCGTCATATGTCGGTTGCTTGAGGTTTGCTTTGAATGTTATCATTGGAAAATGATTTAAGATTCTTTACTCCTTTTTTACCGCTGGTGGAACTTACAGTCTTTTTATTATTTTTCTTTCTTTCTTCTTTTGTCTCTAAAATATCTTTCATAGGGGTACTCATTATTATAGCTGAGTGTTTTTTCCTAAGAGTACTTTTCTGTGGTGGTAGTTTAGGAATATCAACTATATCTGTAACTGGAATTGATTTGACCAACATTACTTCTGGGGTAACTGGTCTGTGATGTACATAATATAATGTCGATACTGTCTCCGTATTAGGTGTAATTTCTCTTGGTACACTTGATGTTGACGCCTGAGCATCCGGTGTTACTAGTCCTTCGATATTTGATGTTGATGCAATTTGCTTATCAGGTGTCACTGCTATGGCACGCTGTAAATTATTACCATTTGAATTTTCAGGTGGTGATGTCACATCTATGAAAAGGTCATCAAATTTAGTTGTATCTATTGGCCAAATACCAGCTGCCCGGAAACCGTTTACTGCTTTTTCTAAGTTACTGATACGATTGAAAGCTTTCATGAAAAGTTCGACAACTTCATATTGCGCAATTCTTCGGCCTACGTTTGCAGCCATGTACAAGTCGTATTCTCTATTATAAGAAGTCTTGAGAGGTCCAAAGTATGTTAAGTCCAATGGTTGCAAACGATGGGATGTGTGAGGTGGAAGAGATAACACTATTACTCCATTATGGCGACAACGCAGATAGCAAGCAAGGCTAACGTGACTTTCATGATTGTCTAGAATGAGTAGGATTGGATTTGCGATAGTTGGTTTTGCAAATGATATGAAGTGGTGTAACCAATCTACGAATAGGTTCTCATTGATCCAACCCGAATCGCTTACGGCTGCTATCATATCAGCATCGCTACCACGAAGCAATTGACCATTCATTCGCTTCCTTTTAAAAATAAAAAACGGAGGAATATACCTTCCTGAAGCACTAAAAGCGCAGACAACTGTCGTAGTAGTACCTCTTTCACCACTTGTTGCCATGCCGACCTGTTTCTGGCCTTTTGGTGCTAATATCTTTGAGTTTCTTTGGACATTGGATATGCCTGTCTCGTCAACATTGTAAATACTATTAGCATCAAAGTGGTGTTTGGTTTGTAAAACTTCCAAGTTACTGAAGAACAGCTTCACGTCTATTTCATTAAAAGCAGTAATTCTGTTGATAGAAGTGGGCTCCGGTTTACGTAGCGAAATATTAGGATGCCTTTTCTTAAATCCACAAAACCAGTCTTTTCCTGTCATTAGATAGGTTTTGTCAAAATTGTTCTTCAAATTGTTTACTTCCGCAAATTTGAAAGGTATTTTCCGAACCATTTCAATAGTAAGACCATAAAATACTTTGCTGCATTTCATGATATACTCCTCTAATTCTCTTTCTTGTTCTTCAGAAAATATAGTTTTTCTGCCAGTTTTTGGTTGCCTTATAACTTCTTTCCTGAGATAGTCATGAATAGTACTCTTTGGAACTGAATACACAGCAGCTGCTTTTCCAAGCGAAAGTGTTCTATTTTTTACGTCTTGAATGGCCTTTTCTAAATCTTCTAATTTGTATTTGGTCTCAGTTTTTCTTTGATAATTACGCGGCATCTAAAATATAGGTAATTAAGTATAAGTATATTTTAAATTAACAAACAATTTCATACAGATACAGGGCAGAAAACAAGGAATACCCCCTTAAAATTGTCCGCCATTAGCCGACATATACAGTAACACAAAACAATATTTTTATTTGAAGTGAGAATCGCGTGGTGCACGTGGCTAGTTCGTAAAAACATTGTTAAAGGATACGTTAATTAAAAAAAATAGTGCAAAATTATATGAAATTGTTGAAAAAACTTTAAGTAAACATACCTTGAAACACAAGTCCGTCGTCACTTTACCACTTGTTGTTCAGTACTGCATTAGAGGCCGACTCACGATTGCATTACTCAGAATATCTTCCATCCTTTTCTAACATAGCTAAACATACACGTCCGCTATTACCCCACGTCCGCCATTACCCCACCTCCCCTACCGCAATTAATAGGCATCCATCTTGATTCCAAATTCAAATTATGAATTTTAACCAGCAAAGTGATTGCGAATAACTGATGTGTTAAAAAGTTATATTAAGTTTTGTAAATAAAACATGAATTATTATAAAGTGGAAAACATTTATTTCCTTGCCAATGCACATTTCATTGCAACACTTCTACTATCTTTGCCTAAACTATCTACATTTTCTTTATTTAATTCCCTTAAACTAAAGTATGTCCTACTATTTACAAATAACGTAAGTAAAGAATACATTATATTGTGACAGTTTGGCACAGGTGGCAAATTCTCGGATTGTAGTAATATTGCTGCAACATCTTTGGTGCTCACTTTGTTCCTTATGAGGAGCTCTTCATGTGATCGGAATCGCAATCAGTAATATATTTGAAAATGTTCCTATTGGCGTAACACAGACTGGTGCTTTTATATTCTCTCAATCTGGTGAAACTACCGACCCGTAGGTACTCCCGATTGTCCTTAATAATCAGTGAATTGTAGCAGTCGTCGCATGTTTTTTTTTTGTTTCTCCTAATTTTATTAATCAATGAGCCGAGAAAATGGTATAACGCTTCCTTCACGTGATCACTTATGAGAGCTTCATCGCAACTGAAACGTGATATCTCTAAATCGAGCTTGTCTACATAATTATTAGTCTAGTCTTCCTGATCTTCATTCAATAATGAGAAATTTATTGAGTCGCAGTATTTGACCAGATGGTCAGTGTCAGAATGTCCGTAGTTAGTGTTATTAACTTTTGCCTCAAATTGTGATAGGCACACCATTCGTAAGGCACATTTGAGATCGCGTGCATCTGGTACCGAACGGCGACTCCGGATAATTGAGAATAAATTTTCCAGGGCGTCTTGTGTAAGGCGTCTCAACATGCAATATCTAAAGTTTGCTTGATTTAAATATAGATGTTGGAGATCCAATGCTCTTGCAGTGGACAGGAGAATGTCCGTCTGGAATGGTTTCCAAGCATTGTCATCTGTCTTCAAACTTGTGACAATTTCCATAAATGCATGTAAAAACGTTATTTCTGCATCATGCTCCTTGGAATTCAAATTGTACATGGCCATATTTGGAGATCGACTTGTCATCAGTTTGAACCACTTCTGCATTTGCGTTAAAAACCATGCCGTGGTTTGGTACTTTGCATCAATTTTCCTTGCCGAAATTTGATATAAAACAACAGCAGCGACGTCATGGCTGAGTAAGACCAGACTCAAACTCGTGTTCATTTTTTCAAAGTGATTTGGATTGATGACATTTGCTTTCAGCCGGGGACATCATTTGAGAACATCACCTTTATCCAACTCAAAAACCTATTTTATGGGCACTATAGATATTTTATTACTGGGCTGTATGCATCAACAGTTCTTTCATCAAGGTAAAAATGATGGCCACTCGTCAATGAACCAGCAACATTTTTAAATACATGTACTGCATCGGCATCACAAATAATTTGTCATTGTCCATGCATGGATGTGGAATGGAATTCTTGATTGTATTATGCTTATGGGCGTTTATGTTTAATAATCGCCACACGCCTCTGTTTTGTGGCCCCATGTCCGATATGAGAGCACGAATTGTCGAACCGATTTCATGTGACGTTTTGATTAAGGTCATTATTCTCTCAAGCACTTCACTTGAACAATATGAGTTTTCCGTAAACTCATAAGCCACTGTCTGTTTCCACCTGCTGGATACACCAGCCAGCATAAATACAAGTGCATGTGTGGCATGCTTGTCATAACTTCCAGATGGATTTTTCAGAGTAGGTTGGCCCACTGTCAGTCCAAGAGAATGGTCGTATTGCAGTCCAGGCTTAATTGCCATCTCATCATTCAGTAGATTGCCTTCCTTTTCCTCTGGTTGGAAACTCGCAATCTTAAACAAAATGAAGTTCCTAATACGATGTTGCATAGTGCGTATACTTGGATAAGGAAGGTTTTGTTTTCTCAATTCTTCACAACCTTTTGTATCACAGGCTAATTATAACTTTAGGGCTTTAATCAAAGTTTCTTCTGACCATTTTGTTCCAGGATGTGATCCTGTTTTCACAAACATTAACTAATCTTCATTGAAAATCTTTTTGAGCCTTTCATCTTGCTCCTCACAACGTCTCTTATATACACTACATCTATTGACTGATCTCCTTTAACTTGATGATATAAACATTTACATTTCCTTCATGTGCAGGCTCTTCAAGCAATGTATTTATTTCTGATTCACAAATACTGGGTGACAGATTCTCCAATATCTCATTTTGATGTAAAAATAGTGTAACAGTCATTACATCAGATCTAAAGTTCTATATACATACTTTTATCAGTACAATCGGAATTTAATTCTTGTATAGCAACGTTACTTTGCTTTTCATCTGATGCATTTTCAGTAGGTACAAACTCCATCCATTCCTGCTTGCTTCAACGGTTGCTGTTAGCAAATCTGGAATGGCCTCCGCGCGTAACAATCTTCGATCATCATTTCGTTTTTTCTCAAATTGTTCCTCATAAAAATGGGCTTACCCAGTTGATGTTTCAAATCATTGCATACAATAATTAGAATACTTACTTGACAAATCATGGACGAAAGATTTATATCGGTCCTCCCAATACAGTGGATCCAGAAATTCCTTCTTTCTGCATTTTTTTCCTCTTAAAAGAAACATATAATGTAGTGGACTTGATAAATAATATTTAGGTTAAATTCTAACCGGATGGTAACCTAAATAGTCGAAATCCCTTTTCTGTCCTGTTTTTACACTGAGGCACGCAGCACCCGGGCATTGTGATGTAAAAAATACTAAAGAAATCTTCAAAAACAGCAAATAAAGTTATTATAATTTTTTGTTATGAACGTATAAGTTCAAAAGTAAATATGTAATTAAAAATTATTATTAATTTTATTAAATACATAAATAAAAAGTTTTCACTCAAATCCTACTAGAGGTGAACTTTTTATTTATGTATTTAATAAAATTAATAATAATTTTTAATAGCAAATAAACATCTTTATACCATTTGATAACTGTCAAAGAGGTCTTCAATTGTCCAGCGAAGAGTCACCTGTCATATGCCTGTCATCTGCCATTTCGTTTCCAAAATCTATCTTCTCTCTCTAACACATGGTGCATACGTATTGCGGTACTTTGTATATCTCGTGACTTTAATCTCAAGCAACCAGAAGTGACATCTATTGAAATTGTATGTCATTTTGAAGCTTGGGCTCTTGTGAACGTAACCTAAAAGTTTTATTGAAGTCGGTTGACATGTGCCAGTTTTATGACTTTTCATCAGTTCAATTTATTACGTGTCGGAATACAATCATGGAACAACGCGTCGTCGTTATTGAATTTCACGCAAAACTTGGTACAGAAACGTTCAAAGTGACGCAAAAAGTTTATGGGAGTGAATGTTTGCCACGGCCAAAGACTTTTGAGTGGCACAAACGATTTTTGGGAGGCAGACAAACGGACGGGAAGGCAAACATCGATTCGAACAGCAGAGTCAATTCGAAAAGTGCACGAATTCGTATCCAACAATCGCAATGCGACACTGAGAATAATGAAAGAGGCATTAAACATCAACGAAGAAGCAATTCGTCAGATTCTGAAGGAGGATTTGGGGAAAACAAAGGTCTATGCTAATTTTGTTCCACATACAGTAACCGAAGAGTAAAAATTGATAAAAGTGCAACATTTCGGAAAGATCGTACGAGCACCAAATAACTTTCCTCAAATCAATTGTCACTGGCGACGAAACAAAGCGTCAAAGTGCCGAATGGAAGTCGAAATCATCACCTCAAGCGAAAAAAAGGTTCCATCAAAAATCAAGACATTGTTTTCTTCGATGGCAAGGGCATCAACCACCGCGAGTTTGTCTCAGTTGGTCAAACAGTTACTGCTTATTTCTATTTGGAAGTTTTACAACATTTGTTGAGCAGAATTTGTCGAATTCGACTACTATAATGTTCACTGTTCATCAATGTTTGGCACGGAATAAAGTCTATGTGTTCAATTATTCACCGTATTCACCTTATTTATCACCACGTGACCTCGTACTATTCCCAAAAATAAAAATGAAGTTGAAAGGACGCGTTTTTGTTGACATTGAGACCATCTAACAAGCGTCAATACGCACCTTGATGGCAATGCCGAAAAATGTGCTCCAGAAGACATTAGAACCACTATTGAGTTGCTGTAGAAAGTGCATTGCATCAGAAGGAGAATACTTTGAATGAAGAAAACGAAAGGTTCCAACAGGTGATCGATCTACCCAGGCAATCTGTAATTCATGCCGGAGAGTTTCTAGTATCTGTGGAGGATTGGCTAATTGCTCGAGTCTTCTACCCATCATGCCCCACACATTTTCGATGGGCGAAAGGTCAGGAGATCTGGGTGACCACGGCATGATATTGACGTTAACCTCTTCGAAGAGCGCTCCATAGAATCTCTTGCAATGTGGGGACGGGCATTATCTTGTTGGAAAATCGGGTTCTCCAGCTCCTGGAGGAATGGAAGGATATGAGGTTCTACCACTTTATCAACATATCGGTGGGCATTCATAGTGCCTCAGATGAATACCGAGACCTGCTTCCATAAACAATGCCACCCCATACCATAACCCCCACAGTGTGGTGCATATGCCATTCAAAAGTAAACTGAACATTGTGACGTTTTCCACGTCTACGTCTGACCTTCACGCGACCATCGTGCATTCCCAAGAAGAATCGGGTTTCGTCACTGAAGACCACCCGATGCCATTTCGGTCTCTCAATGCGGTGGGCATTCATAGTGCCTCAGATGAATACCGAGACCTGCTTCCATAAACAATGCCACCCCATACCATAACCCCCACAGTGTGGTGCATATGCCATTCAAAAGTAAACTGAACATTGTGACGTTCTCCACGTCTACGTCTGACCTTCACGCCACCATCGTGCATTCCCAAGAAGAATCGGGGTTCGTCACTGAAGACCACCCGATGCCATTTCGGTCTCAATGCGGTTCTGGACCACATTTGTCCGTCTTGGCCGTCCACCTCCTCTTCTACGACGTTCTTGACATTCTCTAGACCATGCTTAATAACACCGTACTACAGAGGATTGATTACGGTTAAGACGATTAGCAATTTCTCTGAATGAAAAACCACCTTCACGTATATGCGACCTCTGTCGAATTCACTCTATGCATAATCGCAACCTCAAAATGCAAAGAAGAACACAAAAGCAAAATAATTGCAACCAAAAACAAAACCGAAATCTCTCAAGAAATACACCCAACAATTTCAATTGTTACAACAAGTAAAACGTTAAATTTTCCATGGCTACTAGATTATTTTAAATGAAATTTTAATCAATTACTACATTAGACTAGAACATTTCTGCCAAGTTTGGTCCAGAAATTCCAACGCCATCTTGGTGTTGCATTTTTTATGTCACAAAGTATATATAACTTTTTTTTATAAAGTTTCTTAATATAAAGCAAACTAAGTCTAAAAATAAATTAAATAGGATTAAAAATACTTATGTTATGTCTATGTGACAAAGTTTTAAACATCCATCTGACATAGATTATTGTTTTTGTTTTTACAATGTTGCCTATTTTTATTATGAACGGATTAGTTAGGTAGGTTGCATAACTATCCTAAAAAAATTATTATTAAAAGTATTTCATTTCTTTTAACTTCCACTTTGTAGGTTGGAAGGTCGTGTGTTCCACTTCCACACCAGATATTTTTACATTGGTGCACAAATACACACTACACATTTCACACATACCTCTTTTTTTGTCATGTATTACCCAATGTTGGCCAAGGTTTCCCAATCGTTCGTCATCGGTCACGCTGTAATTATATTTTCTGCGTTTTGCATAGGTTTTAGAGGAATAGATTTTCTTCTACGGTCCCTGACATCCTTGATTGCGATGAATCCAAGACTAATTGACCATCTAAATTCTAAAGACGATATTTTCTCAAATCGTTTACAGACGTGAACGACGATTCATCCCATTATTAACACCATCCATATTGATATTGTAATCTTTGACAACGAATGGGCATGTTAAGTGCATCCTGGAACCATCTTTCTTTGTTCGTTATACGCTGACTTCCTCTGAACCATGAAAGTTTGAAACAAAATGTACCTCTTGATTATCTTTCCAGTTGCAATCGTATTATTCCACAGGCTAACGTCTTCTTCAGTTCCAATTGTTCCAGTAGATTGATGGAAGTAAACTAATTGTCGAAGTATATAATTTTATTTGTATTTCTCTACGGTTGACTCGTTCACCAATTCTTCGTTTTTTCGTTAGTATACCTCGATGCAAGACATAAACCCATTTTGATCACCGATACACCAAAGCTTGTACGACGTTTGATTGGTTTCTGTGAGTTCCGGCCTTAGAATCTAATAATACTCTTATCGGTGATCATGTTTTCATCCCTAAATTCAATTTTATCGAATTTTATGCATAATAGCAGACATTTAAATCGATTGATGCCCATGATCAATCTGAATGCCTCTATACCAGCACCACTTACTTTCCTTATATCATTGGTATTTAAACGATTCGCATGATGAAGACCAGCCAGATATATAAGACCAACTGCATTTGTAGGATTTGCCTATCTCTCTCCCCTCTTTCTTTCACTTCCCCTCCACCCCCACCCCCACCCCCTATTGCGTGAATAGTGTTCCGACAATAATTATTATTTTTATATTCGTACATGAAACAATAATATCTAGCATATTAGTGTCAAAAAAATAATTCCATATATCAAATGGAGATTTTAAAAGCCTTACAGCTGTCTAACTCCTGGGAAATGTTTTGCTGCCGTGTTTGGACCTTCCTTGATCCGCGGTGCTTACGCCATTTACTGATACCGTCCTTTCCTATTGATAGAAAGGTACGATAAATAGATTCGTCCTATTCGTCATCAGCGACATCAAACTCTTGTTCTGACTCGGTTTCAATACATCGATTTCGTCCTTGTCCTCTTCGTCGTCGTACTCTGATTTGCTAGGGACCTTCTTGTAAAGCCTTTGAAGACGCTGGATTTTCTTTTCATTATCATCCATTCTAAATAAATTAATAATCAGCAATTGACAAGTGCGTTAAGCTATTTGAATAAAATAAAATAAATAAATAGTAATGCCTCAAATTGCTAATGAAGCAGCCATTTATTACCTTTTGGATACAAACACGGCTACACGAGCACACACACCAGTGTTATAGGCCGTGATATTATGCGAAAGTTTAACGCGTACTTACTTCAACTAACGCTCTTGCACAACTAAAGATGATCATGCCACCTAAAGGTACTGTCAGGTACAGCAGCGCATCTACAGGAATACCGTAATATTATAAAGTTTATAGTTGATGGTCCTTGAGACGGGGTGCGTGTTCCGGAAGGTTAAAACAGATCAATGGATTGCAAACACAAACAGGTCAATGAACAGAAAATTCTATGTGAATAAAACACGCCGTTTTGGCCAAAATTAAGTTTTTGAGAAAATTTCTGCAGTTGCAAAGTTCAGGCGAAGATGTCAGATTCGTGGAAGTAGATGAAACGTGGATTTATCAAAATGGTTCTAATATTCATCGCTGGGTGCACGATTATGACATCAAAAGTAATCCATCCAAAATTAAAAGTGAATATATATATATATATATATATATATATATATATATATATATATATATATATATATATACCATTTTACACGCGGGGTGTAATACAGGGTTTTTGGAAAACTGCGACTATTACTCGATTCAGTGCAGTTAGACAAGCCACCCTCATTTTCTAGTAAGGAATATCAGCACCAACTGTGGAACAAAATTCAACTTTTTAGGACCAGAGGGAAAATTAACATAGTTGATAATATTTTGATTAAGCATGGGTATGCAGTTTTACAATTGCCTGCTTACCATTTTCGATACAACCCTATTGGAATCACATGGGGTTTTTGTAACAATTATTACAATAAGCAAATAACTTCACAAGATAGGGTTCAGAAATTATGGCTTGAGGCTTTATCCAAATGTTCTCTTACAATGTGGCAAAATTTTTGTTCGCACATACGTCATTTTAAACGATTAGAGAAACATATGGTAATTTTTCGATTGAAAATATCCCACGTGTTATTATAGCTTTAGGAGAATCCCCTTCAGATTCAGATAGTGATATGGATTCAGATTATTCTAGTGATATAAGACCCCACTATTTGGCATCAAAATTTTAGTAACAGTCAAGGAAATATCGACGCATCAAATTCCATCACGAAAGCAAATTTTCGCATTGGATTATTTTTGAAAAAGCGTCATGGATTTTCTGGATAGGTTAAATTAAATGGATACGTATTGTTGATGTGGTTACTTATAGACTTTGCGCCCAAATTTTTTTTTAACTTTTGGTATTCCCGAACAGGCTAAGATTTGCCTAGCGTGCTAATGCACTCAGGAACACTGGGGGAGTTTAGGGATATTGTTAGACTGCCGAGAAATGTTTATGAACGGCCACCTTAAATTTGCTTAAATCAAAGTTTGGTGGAAAACAGGAACTGGGTAGTGTATTCCACAATTTGGTCGCCGTGTGGAAAAATGTAGATTGAGCCCGTTTAGTGTGACACGATGGAATTTGGAGTACGTAATTATGGTGTGAATGAGTTGAGAATTGCATTCCAGATGAGGTCGAATTTTAGCCTTATACCTTAAAAGCAGTTGCGATGTGAAGTACTGTTTAGATCTGTATAGAAAGCTCAGTTTACGGGCAGCTGTTTTGCTGGCTGACATATAGTGGTCAACCCATGAAACGTTCGATGATACGGACATCCCTAACATAGAAATAGAGTTTGAAAACTTGAGTTCTAAGCCATTCATATTTACAGCAGGAAAGGATCGGTCTTTCTTGGCAGACACAAGGCAACACTGCGTTTTGTCGGTGTTGAACGTGAGTAGATTATTCCATCCCCATTCAAGTACACGTTCTAAGTCACTGTTGATTGAGACTACCATTTTCACCTTAACGTCCTGACTAGCCTTATTGTTGTGGAAAAACTGAGAAGAACTACAATGTAAAGTGCTGTCGTCTGAGCAATGGATCAGGTTAGTTGTTGAGGAAATTAGGTCATTTATGTATAGCAGGAAAAGTGTGGGAGCACTTATGCCAAACCTGGTCAAAAGCCTTTGAAATATCTAAAGCTACTACAACTGTTTCACTGGACCTCTCTAATGTGTTATTTCAAAGTTGAGTGACATATGAAAGAAGATCACCCGTTGAATTACTCTGTCTGAACCCATACGGGTGGTCGTTTAAGAGTTTATTGGACTTGAGGAACGCAAGTAGTTGGTGGTTGATGGCTTTCTCCATGATTTTCGACAGAATGGAAGTGATAGCTATTGGTCGATAGTTTGAGGGATCGGTTTTATCGCTATCTGTAGGAGTAGGTTGGACATTTGTCAACTTCCACGATGAGGGAAACTCTCCAGATGACATGGAGATCGAAAAGAGTTTGGACAATACAGGTACTAGCTCGGGGTAGCATTTTTTAAGGACGATAGCTGGAATACCGTCAGTGCCAGTCGCCTTGTTTGAGTCAAGTTTATTGATAATTGATTCTAGGAGCTTGTAAGGAAAGTGGATTGGTTTAATAGTGTATGGGGTAGATTTAGGCGACGGCACAGTTTTACCAGAATCATTGAGACATGTAAAGTAATCGCCAGAGGTTGGCTTTTTCAGCAGGATCAGCTACTACAGCTTCGTCGCGAGACGTCATGGAAGGAAAGCAAGTTTTTACTGATGGCATAGGCTAATGAATTGGGTTACTTAATGAAATTGCGCTCTGGATTTCATGTTCCCTGTTTTTATTTTGGAAAAGTAAAAAAGGAGAAAGCATTGTTATTAGTTTTTGCGTAGATTTGGTGACGAAAACATCTCATTTTATTAGATAAGAGACGATGTTGTCATTTATGACCAATGTAAAGAATGTACAATGTAATAGACGTTCAATGCCTGAAGACTTTTTTTAATAGGTCAATTGAGATTCAACGATTTTAGTCCAAACAAAGTCAAATTAGCGTCAACAAACACTGCATTAGTTTCATTTGAAAAATATAACCTACAATTTTCAAAAGTTTAACCGAGCTGGTACAGTAGTGATGACACGACCTGCTAGCATTCGGGGGTTTTCCTCATACACATGTAGCGGCATGGTCACTGCGTGTATGGACACCATGTGTGGCTACTTAGGCGAATGCTGGTGTAGTTTTTCCCTCTTAGAACCCTAACTCCGTTCTTTCCGGTCCTATCCTGACCACACCCATCCTTAATCCCACCATGCATATATACGTAATGTATGTATGTATGCTGGGAATCCATGATTGCGGCTGAAGGAGCTTGGAAAGCTCAAACAACCCGCCCTCCCCCTTTGGGGAGGGAATGAAATACGTGGCCTTTCTTTTTTAAAAGTTACACTACAGTAGTAATTTGTTGTTCTTTTGACAATGCTACCACAATCTCCCAGATCTCCACGGCCTCCTCTAATGCAAAATAAGATGTAACTGAGTATATAATAAAATCCTTTCTTAGTTTAAAAATCTTGTCCATATGTTTTCTTCTTAGGTTGAAAACCTCAACCTTTAGAGCACCTTGTATACGAATAACTTTTCTATTTAATCATGACAAAGTATGTAATAGAAATAATACGCGGCCTCTAAATGTACGGAGAGTCCCGTAATTTAGTTTACAACTAATATCTCTGCTATTTTTAGTGATAGGAGGATTTGGTGTTAAGCGTATTTTTTACTGTACCAAGAAAGCTTTCTAATGCACTTATTGAAATTTATACAAGTTGATTCGATAATAAGGCTTACTCTGTACATTTATTAATCTGTCGAATCTGTTTGTTTTCCTTTTACCAAGCACATCCCACTTACATACGTTGTGGCGCTGTCAAGTTACTCAAGCTTTTATTTGCTGAAGTGAAATAAATTTTTTTTATTATTTTATGTTTTTATCCTAGTATGTTGTTTGACGTACTGTACGGGGTGGCCAACTAAGAATGCGTGGTACTGTATCTGGGAAACTATACATCGTAGAGGCTTGCGGAAAAAAAGTTACCACTAAAACGGCCAATACAAAAACCTGGAAAATATTTTCATGTTTCTGAAATGGCCGCTAGGGGGCGTAACTGCAATCTTGAATCTAAAAAAGTGATGTTTCTGTGAATTCTGCTATATTAACCTAATAAAAAAAAATTACTGATCTTTGAAGTCGAGGATAATCTGAACTTTTTTTGTTTGGCACTTTTTGACATATCTATAAAAACCTTCCTCCTTTAAATCGGTCCTTTTTAGGGCCACAACTTACATAATAGAAACAATTCCAGAAAAATACAGTTAAAAAAAAATATAAATTTAAGGGATTTTCGGATACAGTTTTTTTTGGCCGATATTTTAGGTTAGGAACAAGATATCGAGATGCGGTTTTCGCGAGCTTGTTTAGGCATCCTTTAGCTACTTGTTCATGAAAAAAAGTCATACCAATGCATTTAATTTGTTTGCGAAAATTAACCGTTTCTGTCGGAATGTCGAACAAAGCCCTCTAGCGACGACATGTGAAACTAACAAAACTTCAATTATTTTAACATTTGTGGCCCAAGAAAAGCTGTTTTCAACGCGCCCGTTTCTTAAAATCGGATTAGCCGTTTCGAAGATACGGTGGGTGGGGGGGTGATTTAAGGAAACCGTTGAATACCCCCCACCACTTTATTTTTATAGATACGTCAAAAAGTGCCAAACAAAAAAAGTTCAGATTATCCTCGACTTCAAAGATCAGTTATGTTTTTATTAGGTTAATATAGCAGAATTCACACCTTTTCAAGATTGCAGTTACGCCCCATAGCGGCCATTTCAGAAACTTGAAAATATTTTCCAGGTTTTTGTATTCGCCGTTTTAGTAATAACTTTTTTTTGCGCAAGCCTCTACGATGGATAGTTTCCCAGATACAGTACTTCACATTCTTAGTTGGCCACCCTGTATATACAATGTACCAAACATCAATAATAAAACAGGAAAATAAGCAAAATGGAACATATATAAAAAAACATAAGTTAACAAACAGATAAAAAGACATATTTTCTGTGTTGCATTTCATTTCACTAACTTTAAGACACAGGGAAATAAGGTGGTGAAAAGCAATAAGGCGCATGCAAACACGAAGAAAATGTAATGAGAAAGTCGCCGAAAAAGATGGCAATTTTGGACCTTAAGCCCAAAAGGTACATGGAAATAAGATGGCGGAAAGCCAAAAAGGTGCACGGATTTCAGATGGCAGCAACTAGGTATCGGTATGCGAAAGCTGTACCACTTTGAGATATGCAACCGGCAGAAAGGTATGAAAATTTGCCCTAAAAAATGATAAAAATAGGGGATGGATAGAAGCGCGATAAAAGAAGTCGATAGTAAAGGTGCAGTACCCAAGATGCCGAAACCAACTGTACCCCTGTAAGGCAATTCGGAGATGGCGATGAAAATCTGGTCTAGGGATTAAAAAAGTCTTCACAACAGAAGCCTATAAAAAAGTGTTAAGGCAATTAAGTGAAAAACCCAATGCCGTGGAAGTAATTACGAATGACGCATTAAGGTGAGAGTTTGTACAATTAAATCCTGGTACAAATGGCCGATTTCTACTATTAATAATACAGATGGTTTGATACTCCGACCTCAATAAAAATTTACTGGGGTCTAGAACTTTATGTGTTGAATAAGTACCTTGAATTTGCCATTACACAATTATCATTTTTGTTATTTCGATCCAAAAAAATGAGGCTGCACTCAAATTACTCCATAATGAACCCATTGGCACATAAATTTACTAGAATCTAGACATTTAGGTGTAAAATTCACATGTTAACTTTGAATGGAATCGCAGTTCTAGTTTTTGAGTTATTGCGAAAGAAAGAAAATACATTCTAGAACCCGCGCACTCCGATCCCGCATGTCCAATACTACAAAAAATTACTGTGGCGTCAAAAATAAATCAAGTAGTTTATGTAATATAGTTTTTGATATATTGGGTACACTCCAACTGCACGTGCGCGCGCACGCACAACGCACACACATACACTTTTCTAATTTTGCAAAAACCTCAGGAAAGCTCAAAATGGATATTTCCGGTCCGAACTCATTTTTGACCAAAGATAATAAAATTCCCTTCAGATAGTAAGGTTAACGAGGATGTCGAATATATATTATTCAACATTCTTTTTTAATACTTTACATACTCGCTCTCGTATATAATTAACACTATTATGTAAACACTCTGATATAATAACGTAAAATATGCCATACCAAATGATTACCTAAAATACAATTCTCAACGTTTTGTTTCAGTAGATTTATTTTGACCACATTTATAGGTTATTATAACAAAATGCTGATGATGGGATTTTATCCTACATCAGTCATCGGCGCTTTCGATCTATGAGATTATCGTGACCGCGTTTTGGGCATTCGCGCTTTAATAATTCGTCGCTTGCGTCATTCGACGCTTTGGTTATTGTCGGTGTAATGGTCCAACATTGCAATTCCGCAGAATGGACGTATTCGACGGAATGCGTCCATTCCAAACATTGAAATTCATTTAGTAGCCAAAATGATCATCGGCGTTTTGGTCACGTTCGGGGTTTTCAACATTCAGCAAAATGTCCTAAAACTCCTTCAGCGTAATGACCTAACTGTCAAATTCGGCATTTCCTTTATCTAGCCGGTGAAATGGTCGTTCGGCGTTTTGGAAATTCGGCGAATTATCCTAGCTCCGGATGGAATGATTATATTTAAGTTGCTAATGGCCATAAACAGAAAGTCGTATGTCTCACTTGTAATGGTATTTATGTGGGCCGAAGTTGCACAAACGTTAATACTTTTCCCATTGCCATTAAATTTTAATGAAATATAACTTTCTCAAAGTGCGTTGATATTTTTTGACAAATGGAAGATTCCATGTTATTCAATCATTGTATGGCATAATCTTGACCTTATTGCTTTTTTAGATAAAAATAAATGTATATTTCTCAACATACAGGTTATTTACTGTAATAATAATGTTAATTTGATAGTGTTAACGCAACGTTCCTATTACCGATTAACAATATACTCGCATTTCCCTTGTCTAGTATGTATAACCAATCTCTTGTTAAGGTTTCTTATTTATTGTCGTCGTGTCATCCTCTTCAGTCTCATGTAATATAACTAGGAATGTCTTGCTAGTTCCAAATTAACATAAATATCAAGTTTGCAAGTCTGATACAAAGTGCATTCCCACTAGTCCGTGCATATTGTTAACCTTGTCGCACCTTCCTTGTACCTGTCACTCACGATTGTCTAACTTGTCTAAAAGAATACATTTTGCATGTAAATTTTACCGGACATAAAACAGGGTAATCTAACATGCATATCACAGCACCAGCGCCACCGAGAAAAAAATTATAAGTATGTATTATTACCTTCTTTGGTAAAGTCAATGAAGCGGATACAGATTATGTTTTATTTTATAATAATAGTTGTTAGGGTGAATGTGCACACTTTTATATTATAAATTGTAAAATTGCAAGTAGGTAATTGCTCCATCTAGAAAGATAAGATTTAATTAACAAAAATATCTGTATTCATTGATAACGGTGTATCAAAAAATAACAACAAAGACAACACATTTAATTGAATTAAAGCGAAAGTGAGAAAGTTGCAAAATTACAATACACATTAATAAAGTAGTTCACCTACATCACCATCTTCGGATTCGATTTAAACAATTTTCGCAACACGCATACGTAACGTAATGTACGTACACGTGTCGCAATTACGTCATTTGCACTTATTGAGAGCATTCAATTTGTACAAGTAGGGCATGAGGTCACCGACCCGGTCTTTATCAGCTGTTTCGTATCCAGGTAACGTCCTTGGGAATTCCAGGTTTTTCTGGGATTTAGGTCGAATTGCGTTATCCGATGCGGGTCAAAGCTTCCTTCTAACTTATATTTATTTTAAACAAGATCTTCGTTAAGAATTTATTGCCGTAGAGACAAAAATAAAATTGGAAAAACAACTTTACACTTAGCTACAATTTATTTTACTCAGATTGTATTTCCGATCAATCTTGATGTCTCTTTATTAAAAGAATTGTTAGGAAATAATTTTTTTGTCAATTTATCATTCTTTCATCACCTATTTACTTCCGTTTGTATCAAAATTCAGATTGTACGTATTTAGTAACAATAGAAGTTACGAGATAAAATCGTTAATCAATAAAATTAAAACATATTTCAGGCTTTGCTAAATTAATGAGGAAGTACTATATTGCTTTTTTCCAGAATTTGTGTTCAAAGTAAAAAACTTTTTGTTCTTAAAGTTAAAATTTGGCCTTTTAACTTGATTGAAAAATTAATTTAAATTGTAAGGTTTATTGTAAACAAACTGAAATAATTGATAATGTAACGAACGTATTTTATATCAATAATAATTTATATTTTTGTTCTTTCGTATCGCTTTCCAATCGTCCAAATTGTACAGTGTTGTCCCATTTTGGTTTTAAGGCCATGTCCATTTTATGAATTCTGAGTTTACAGATATGCATTACTTGTATGGGTTTGTTGACGGTAACACACCATTTTAGTAAGAAATCGACTGTGGTTTATGCACGACGGAGCGCCAGCGCACTTCAGTACTCTGGCTCTCGCTGGATAGGTCGCGGAGGACCACAGGCGTGCCCACCTAGGTCCCCGGACCTCAATAGTTTAGAGCATTTCCAGTGGGATCATCCAACATTGGTTTACAGTCCCGGCATTTTCCAGAGTACGCGAGTCCATGAGAAAAAGTGCAAAGGTATGCATATGGTAAACATTGTTAACATCTGATTTAATTTATTACTTGCTGCGTTCAGCGTAATTTTGTGTTAACATTCCAAAATGTATTTAGATTCTTCAATTTCATAATTTTACCGTTTAAAAATTAATGTCTTAAATAAATTATTGTTTAAAATTACATAAATCGTTTTTTTCTCATAAGCGGTCTAGTGAGATTCAAATGAATGAATTTAATTTTTTTATGCGAAAACCGTACGTCAAAGAAAAAAAATCAAGAGATTTGCTCAGAAAAGAATGAGATTTTCGAAAATAATTTTTACTTTAAGAGAAAGCAGTGGCGTGCCACTCTTCTCTTTAAAATGATTCAGTTCAAATCCCGCCCGACGCCTCTGGCAAGAATAGAAAATATGTTGTACATCAAACCTTGCCTTTTTATACATAAAATATGCGTGCTACGTTTCACAAAAATATCTACGTTCATACTCAAGTTATAAAAATATCTGGCATGGAACACCACACGACCTCCCAACCTATAAAATGGGAATTAAAAGAAATGTAGTAATTTTTATAACATTGTTTTAAGGATCATTATGCAACCTCTTTTATCATAAAGTTCAATTCGAAAATCGGCAACATTGTAAAATCAAAAACAATAATCTATGTCAAACAGACGTTTAAAACTTCATGTCAGATAGAAATTAATATATGTTAACTTAAATTCTATAAGATATCAATAATACAGTTTAACGATTTTCGTTCATATTTAATTAATTTTTAGACATACCTTGCGTTTATTAAGAAACTTTAGGAAGTAAAAAGTATGTCTACCCTTTTTTTATAAAATTAATCGTTATTCAGATATTGAAAACAATTGAACTAAGCTTTAAATTCTAACTTAGCGATCTTTTTGCTGCTAAATTACTCGTCGTATCAAAAAATTGCATAGAACATATTTTTACATTTTTGAAATATGTATCTGTTTTAGAAATATTTAATGAAAACCAAAAACTGCCCCCCTAATAAGCTCCCCTCCCCGCCGCTGGATTTCTCACAAAATCAGTTCCAAGTTCCAGTTCCAAGCGAAATTAAAACAAGATTAAATACAAAATTTTAAGTACGTATGTGTTTTTGTTCTGGACTTATCGTAGCAACGTACATCCACCCTAGGCACACACAAATCCAGACATCATGGCCGATCTTGGCGAAACGTGGCCAAAAGTTGTAAAATGAGGTAATAAGTGGATTTAGCGATAATGAAAAAAAAGTTTATTGCATAACCTTCTATAACTACATATGTATATGTACGTTGGAAGGTAAAAAGAACGTCTGAACCAGCCCTCCCCCCCCCCCCCTACCTTCTAAAAATAGAAAAACAAGTACATGAAAATTACGACCTGTTTATGAGCTTTTATATTTCGCAAATTAAAAATTTTAAGCTCGTCATACTTGTGAGGAATTTAAAAATTCCAGTGGGGAGGGGGCTGAGCCGACTAATCAAGATAGTGAATTTGTGGCAGAATTAAGAGCTATTTATGAGTTTTTAAAATAATATAATTTCGATTTTTGAGCTCATCGTTTTAACCGCAAAACAACCCTTTAAATAATTTAACTCAAGTGAGAACGACACTAAAATTGAAAAAATAACTCAGAAAACCGCTGCCAAATTATCTGTCATAATGCTTTCCTCATATATGTAAATAAATAACTTCAAAGCCCACAATACCTGAATTTGGGTCATATCGGTTTTTAAACACGATAATTCCCCATTTGTGATCCGCCATTTTGAATTTTTTAATTTTGACAAATTATTTATTCGTAGCAATCTTAAAAACCCCTAATACCCCACTTTAAAAATGTTGCATCCTAAAAACGGTGTGCCCCTGGCAGTTATCAAAATTTTTTTATGTAGATAGTGTTTTACAAATTAACAAAGTTGCAAAATTGATCATTAGCCCACAATACCTGAATTTTAAACACGATAACCCCCCATTTTTGTTCCGCCATTTTGAATTTTTTAATTTTGACAAATGATTTATACTTAGCGATCTTAAAACCCCCAATACCCGACTTTAAAAAAAAATCGGTTGATGAATTAAATAAACACGATAATCCCCCATTTTTGATCAGCCATTTTGAATTTTTTAATTTTTACAAATGATTTATACTTAGCGATCTTAAAAAAACCCAATACCTGACTTTCAAAAAAATCGGTTGATAAATTATAAAATGCACAATTTTGTACCCTAAAAACGGCGCGCCACTGGTTATTATATATTTTTTTATTTTGAAATTATATAAAAAAGTATTAGTTTGTTTCTTTAATTATGTAACTTTTTAAAATTTGAAGCAATGTTTTTGTTTAATTTTCTAATCCCACTCATTGGATTTTGCTCATTAACGAACTTGACCTATGACAAAGAGTTTTTGTACCTAATGCATTATCAATAGCTTTAATGGTTCAAAAGATATCCCGCACACAAGCAGACACACAAACACGAATTTTTTTTTCTAAAACTTGTTTTTTATCGATAGTTTTAATGTTTCAAAAGATATTTCACACACTCACACACAGGAACACAATGAGACACGAGATTTTCTTTTCTAAAAATGTGTTTTTCGTATTGTTTAAGCCACAAAACGAAGAAAAATGTAAACAAAAAGTGTTTGAAAATTTAAACCGATTACATAGCTTTCTCTGTATACGTACGTATATGAGAATGCAATATTGTTTATTGATTTAAGAGCTTTCAAAATACATATATATATATATATATATATATATATATATATATATATATATATTTTTTGAGCCGCAACCCCTTTACGGTAAAACTACCCCTCGTTACCGAGCTGGTAGCGTAGTGGTGACACAACCTGCTTAGCATTCGGGAGGTAATGGGTTCGATTCCCGTTACCGTCTACCTTGTATGAGTTTTTTTTCAGGGGGTTTTCGTCATAACACATGTAGCGGCATGGTCACTGCGTATATACACACCATGTGCGGCTACTTAGGCGAATGCTGGGGTGGTATTTTCCCCCTCAGAACCCTAACTCCGTTCCTTCCGATTCTATCCTGACCACACCCATCCTTAATCCCACCATTCATATATACGTAATGTATATACGTATGCTGGGAATCCGTGATCGTGGCTGAAGGAGCTAGGAAAGCTCGAGCTGCCCACCCACCCCTTTGGGGAGGGAATGAAATGCGTGGTCTTTTCCTTTTTTTCCCCTCGTTTCTCCGGCGCAAAAGAGAACTGTGCTTAAAATGAACAAATTGAACTATTTTGCAGGTAATTATAGTTTATCGATTTATGAGCTGTAGAGATGTCTATTTTGATTATTTAGCTGCGACCCTTTTACGCTAAAAACAACCTCTCGCCTCTCCAGCACACAAGAGAGAGCTTTACTTAAAATGAACGAAATTGAATATTTTGTATTAACTGTTTTATAATTAAATATTTTATATTATTAATGCTTGTTATACGTTATAGGTTTGCAAAATAGTTTTGCATTTGATAACATTACCGTAAGTGTAATCAAGCAAATCACCTCATCGATACTACCTAAACTTACAGGTATATTTAATCAACATATACAAGAGGGAACCTTTCCAGATGCCTTGAAACAGGCGAAAATTATACCAATATATCAGAACAAAGGAAGCGAATCGGAAATAGAAAACTACCGACCAATTGCCCTACAACCAATCTTAGCAAACGTGTTAGAAAACGTAATCAAATCTAGGATAATAAAATTTACATTTATAAAATCCTCTGGCATTGACAAAAATCAATTTGGACGTTTAGAGAGTGCAAGCTGTAATCAATGTCACACATGAAATCAATGAACAGATGGATAATGGAAACTACACAGTTGCAATATTCCTCGATATGCATTGACACTTTTGACCACAGGAAACTACTAGTATCGTTAGAGGAACTGAACATAAGGGGAAAAACCAATGAATTGATAAACCAATACCTAAAAGATAGAGTTATTCAAACTTTCGTGAATGGCGAGTTGAGTGACAAATGCATAATCAATAAGGGAGTTCTTCAGGGATCAGTATTAGGTCCACTTCTTTATCTTTTGTATATAAATAACATTCAAAATGCCAGACTTATGAGAAAATACACAATTTACTCAGATGGCACAATTATTTTGTATAACGGGAAAACGAAAGAATCCATAGAAGAAAAAATAAACAAACACATGAGTCTAATAGGACTTCTTTATCTAGCAGGAATATGCCACGCAAATCATATGAGTCGAGAAGATCTATGGATTTAAGTTTTTGCTTAGATACTTTCGATTCGATGATATAGACACAAGGCTAGAACAAGTAAAATTTTATAAACTAGCCCCATCGTGAGGTATTCAATATATTCGTTGCAAACTGCAAAGATATCTATCATTTATCAGAATTTGTAACAGGTTGCCGAGAAAAATACAATTTTAGACAGTACATTTCCTCAAAACCGAACAGATACGGTCTAAAGATATTTGCGTTATGTAACGCAAATACGAGGGCAGTTTGATAACTTAGTGACTTTTTGAATGAAAGATATTTTTTTCGGCAAATAAGCATTTTATTTCTCAACATAGTGTCCTTTTAGCACTATACATTTAGTCCAGCCTTTTTTAAATTTTTTATTCCTTCCAAATAATAGGTTTTCTCGAGGCCCTCAAAATAGGCATTGTTTCAGTGATGATCTCTTCATTCGACCGAAATCCTTATCGCCCAATCATTTTTTCAGGTGCGGAAACAGGAAATAGTCGCAGGTGCCTAAATCTGGAGAATATGCTGGATGGAGTAGCAGTTCCGTAACCCAATTTATAGATTTTTTCCGTGGTGACTACACACGTATGCACGCGTGCATTGTCCTGTTGGAACAGCACTTTTTTCTTCGCCAAATGCGGTCTTTTCTACTTCAAATCAATATTGAATCTGTCTAAAAGCTCTGAATAATATTCACCGGTGATCGTTTTACCCTTCTCAAGGTAATCGAAGTGGACATGACCTTGTTGGCCGACAGACCCACCTTGGCCTTATTTGGTGCACTTGTACCCGGAGAAACCCACTGTCTTGACTGACTCTGGCGTGTTGTGATGAATCCATGTTTTGTCCACGGTAACGAAACGGCGAAAAACTCGTTCGGGTTGCGTCTGGACATCGCCAAACCCTCGTTTGAAGTGGTTACACAGTTGTGGTTATTGTCTAGTGAGAGCAATAACGGCATTCATCGCGCGGATAGATATTCATGTCCAAATATTCATGTAAAATGTGATGTATCCTCTCAGTTGAGATGCCTATAGCCACAGCCACCTCACGCACTCTCAATTCTCCGATCGTCCAATGACGATTTCGGGCGTGACGACCTGTTCTGGGCGACCTGAACGTTCAGCGTCACTTGTGCTAGTTCGTCCACAACGGAACTCAGTAACCACTTCTGAACCATTGAAATGGATGGCGCAGAGTCGCCATAGTATTTATCAAGTATTTTCTTGGTTTTGGTGACTGTTTTTTTTTACGCAAAAAATAATCCTTAATTCTAAATACTAAATGACCCAGCTCGCTCAAAATTTGACAGTAGTCTATTAATAGATGACAGCTGACAGGAGCAGTGTTCAAATTACTGCGCGGGAAATTCCAAAAGTCACTGACTTATCAAACTGCCCTCGTATGTTCTACACTAGAGTTATGGAAATTTATTTAGGAGTACAACCTGATGGACCGTGTAAAGTGTCTTACAAACCTACGGATGTTGTTCTTCGGCTTTCCGAACACATCTTAAAATCTGGTAGAAACATAACATGACAACTGGTTTACATCGATACCATTAGTAAAAATCTTGCTTAACGATTAAAAACTAACTGCTATTGGGACAGTTAGAAAAATCAAAAAAGAAATACCGCTTGAACTTTCAAAACCGGTTGGTAGACTGGAACATAGTAGCGTGTTTGGATTCTCTTCAAATTATACCATCGTGTCGTATATTCCTAAGAAAAGAAGAAATGTTTTGTTAATTTCTAGTTTACGTCATTCTGATGCAATTTATAAGGACGCAGGGTATCTTAGTAAGCCAGAAATAATTACCGTTTATAATAGAACAATGGAAGCTGTGGATGCTGTTGACATTCTACGCGCTCGTAGTACTTGTTATTTTTTTTATAATATATTGAACATTGCCGGGATAATTTCTCAAATTATATACACTGCAAATAACCCAAACACCAAGACTTTGAGAGGAAATTTGTTGAGAGGAATATCAAACGAACTGGTTAAACCTTATCTACACAAACGGGCAAATATGCCTAGAAGCTTCGTAACACTTACAGTCATCTTCGTCAGTAGTAATATCTATTAAAATTATTAAGGCTGTTGTAATTTTTTCATTTTTGTCAAAGTTGAAAAATTGAAACATAAACATCAGTCATTATATGCAGTTTGAGAAAGTTAACTATAGAATTAAATTTTAGTAAAGAATAACTAGGTCATTAAAAATTAAATATTGTTAAACTATCTTAAAGATGATAAATCAGAACACTCTCTAACGGTTTAACAATATTAAATTTTTAATGACCTAGTTATGCTTTATTAAAATTTAATTCTATAGTTGGCTTTATACGTTTCTCAAACTGCAATATTAAGAGCAGGATGTTTATATTTTAATTTTTCTACTTTGACAAAATTGTTTACAACATCTTTAACAATTTTAATAGATATTACTACTGACGAAGATAACTGTAAGTGTTATCGAAACGTTTAGATTGTATAATTTAAAATACACCATTAAAAAACCCAAAGAAGATAAGTATTTTATTATGTTAATAATTTAGCTATATTGTTAGTTATATTAGGTTATATAGGTTTATTTTCTTGCTCTGTGATATATTTTTGTTTGTGTTTCTGTATTCATCCAAGAAAATACCAAATACATATATTATGAATTTTTAAATAAGTTGTTTGTATTCTAACCTTATTTTTAGGTTCGCTACGAAGATAACACAATTTTCAATGACATTTTTCAAAAATTATAGTGAAAAACACAATATTTATTTTGCGGTCTCAGAGACCAGCGCGACCCGATTTGTCTTAAATTTTCACGAGACCACTGGAGGGTTAAAAGTAAAGCTTTCTTGCGTGTTGGAGATACGAGATGTGGTTTTGCCGTAAAAGGGTTGCAGCTCAATAATGAAAATATACACCTCTCGAGAGTTCATAAATCAGTAAAAAGTAATTACCTATAATAGATATTTTTTTTCATTTTAAGCATAGTTCTCTCCTGCGCCGGGAAAGCGAGAGGTAAAAGGGTTCCGAGTCAATAGTCAAAATACGTATTTTGATAGCTCTTAAATCAATAAACAATATTTACTTGCAAAAGAGTTACTTTTTCAATTTTAGTGTAGTTCTCACTTAAGTTAAATTGTTTAAAGGGTTGTTTTGGGGTTAACACGATGATCTCAAAGATCTAAAGTATATTATTTTAAAAGCTCATAAATAGCTCCTAATTCTTCCGCAAAGAACGATTTAATATTTTTATTTGTAAGTGCTGAGCCGACATCGACTGGCCCCCATCCCGCTGAAATTTTTAATGTGCGGGATATAAAAGCTCATAAATAGATCTTAATTTATTAGGGCAGTCCGAACCTCGGTATCGAACGTAAGCCCCTTCTTGTGTAAGAGCTCTTGTGATTTTTATTACAAATGTCTTAATTCCAAAACAAGATCTTCGTTCCGGCATCGTGATCTTCGCCGCCTCGGAGTTAGATCTGTCACTGCTTACGTACAGATAATACGTACAATCAGTCATCAGTAGAGGAGCCACAGCCTAGCAGCAAGCAGGAGCTGCCGGAATACAGCAGGAGCGAAGAACGACAACTACAGGATCGACGTCGGGAAAAACAATATGTACCGGTTAATAAAAAATATGTTTTAATTAATTTTAATTTATTGTTTTAGTTTAACACTTGTTTTCATGCTTTTCTATTTACGTCTCTGATTTCCAAATCTTTATCCCTCGGGGTGTGAGACTGCACTCGGCGGAAACCCGGCTTTTCTTTAAAACAATTCCTTTTCTTTTTACCTTTCAAAACATTCAACAACAACCGCGGTTGTATCCCCAACCCCCGACGCCTCCCGTCCGCCTACACCTACACACAGCACACAACCCTCACATACGCACACACCCTCGCCTCGCCACCACCATCCTCACGTAAACACTTCCATTCAAACGCCTCGTCCTTTTTCACCTCGTCCACACATTGCTACATCTCTACACGTTCCACCACCTCCATAAAACTACACAAACCAGCACGCACACACACAGAAACCCGCAAACACACACGAACCCGCACACACAAACCCGCCTTCTTACCCACACCCGCCCAGCCATCGGTGCCTGCCGTTATTCCTACACCCACTTTCCCCAATCCTAAACCCACCCGCTCTCAATCCTCGAGGTATTGCATCCGCAATATCCTGAAATCCATAACCACCCAGAAATCCTTTTACAACTCCATTAAATCCCTTAACCTTCCCTGGTTAAACTTAATGTTTAACCATAACCACACCTGTCGCCTAGAGACCTTTCCCTTGCTGGATGGTACACAGCTTAGGCTGCGACTCCATTTCGGTGATCCCACAGTGACCTTGACCTAACTATCCGGTCCCCGTCCCTTCAACTCCACTCCTAGAGCGTCCTTCTTTTCCTGCGTGATTCGTCACGTAGGTAAGGACATCCTAGAACCTGAGATCCTCGATGAGATCGATCTTCCACACGTGAGGAAGCTCGTTCGCACCACTGTTAAAGTGACGAACACCCCCACATCCCTTATCCGGATCATAACCTCTTCCCAAACCACCCTTGAACACCTCCTCGCACGCAGTGTCGTCATGTTCGGGCCACACTGCAGTTGCGTATTGTTCCACCTGCACGCAGGTGAGGCATACCGCTGAGGAGTGTCCTACCCGTGCAATCCGTTGCCCTCTTGCAAATCCTCGGCTAACCCAAGGTGTAACAACTGCGGGGAAGCCTACCCTTCCTATTCGTTTAAGTGCCGGAAGCGGCGGGAACCTCCCAGTTCTCCGTCTAAGATGGCATCCCTCGAACATATCCTGTCTTCCGAAGAGTCTGACTCGGAAGACACAGCCCACCTTAAACCCTCTCCCGACACCGAATCCCTATCCATCAAAGACTTCCTACAAATCCTCACCCACTCCCTCGTTCCTAATGGATACCCTAGCAGGAACCCTTAAAGCCTGGGGCGTTCGTCGGAAACGCTTCTTAAACACTTTACACACACGCAATATACACATCCTTTCCATTACGCAAAACAAAACTCACAAACATATGCTCACTTCAACACGTGTCACACATTCCTAAACAATAGCCACCACGGAACCGACCTCTTAATTAGAAATTGCTTCCCATCCACTACTTTTCCACTTCCTGCGCACCTACAGCATCTCGAATGCGTTGCTACGACGGTGCATTTTACCACTCCTATAGTATTTATTTCTTATTATAACCCGCCGGCCAAACACCCTATCCGATGACCATTTAATCTATGCCTCTAGCCTTCCTAATGCAGTTATCCTAGGTGATTTAAATGCCCTCCACATCCAATTCGGTGACACCGCAACTAATAGCAACGGTAACAGGCTATCCTCCGCTCTGTTGCAGTTGCCGCTCTTTCGAATCGCCAACACACATCCTTCGAACATTTAGGTGCCTCAATTGTAGATCATATCATAGTTTCCGAGCCCATAGCTTACTATTTCGATCGCGAGCGCTTTTTAGGCACCACGATCACATCAGATCATATACCCCTACTGGTCAAAACTTCATTTTGTCCAGCTCCCCGTACAACTCCTCAATACACTGTCATTATAGATTTTTCGAAAGCAGACTGGAATGTCTCTCCGAACACATCTCAATTCGGCTTCCGTCCCAACCGAATGTGTCACGATCCCTTGTTGAAACTGCTTACAGAGACCACCAGAGCATTTAATCACAAGCAGTGCAATCTGGCTTTGTTTCTGGACATTAAGCAAGCATTCGACAGGGTCTGGTACGCCGGTCTCCTGCACATGATCCGTAATCTCAACATTTCTGACCACTTCTCCAAACTCCACTCTCGTACCTGACCAATCGGTCAGTTCGGGTCAAAGTAGGAAAACCTCACATCGTTTCCAACCTACAGCAGGCGTACCGCAAGGTTCTGTCTTGGAACCCCGATCCTCTGTATTATCTTCACATCCGACATTCCCGAAGTCACACAACCCGGAGTAGTCGTTGCGCAGTTGCGGATGACACCGCTTTCTGGACGGTTAATGGGAACAGCGGAACGGTCTCCCGCCTCATATCCAAAACCCTACGAGCTTCTCCAACTGGGCGAACCGGTGGAGAGTCTCCGTCAATCCCACCAAAACCCAAACAATCCTCTTCCGACATCCTAATTACACCGAAGATAATTTCCCAAAGCTTGCCTCCAGAAATGTTTCACTCACCCTAAACCAAGAAAGACTCACACTCCAAGATGAAGTCACCTACCTAGGAATCCTCTTCACTAGAACCCTCATTTGGCTCCCCGATGTACAAAGAACACTCAATAGGATTAGAAACCGCGCAAACCTACTGGGCGCCTTCCTGGGTAGAATCAGGGGTTGCCACCCAAAAAAACTTCAGCACACCTACAAAACATACATCCGCTCTGTTATGGATTTCTGAGCACCCATATACACCAATATAAACCCCAATCACCTTTCCTCTATTGCCTCCTGCATAGATAGGTTACCCCTCAGGTACCCTAGCGACCTCACAACGCAACACGCAATCATACCACCAATAACACACAAAATCCAAATACTTCAGAAAAGCTTCGCACATAAAAGAATTTTCGGCGATTCTATCCCAACCAAAGAAATCCTTACCACTCCCTACAACTACCGTTTTCCCCACGAAGAACGCCTAAATTAAAATTCAAGCATCCCCCACAGCTTCTTGACGACCTCCCCGAGGAGATAGAAGAATCGCTAGATAATATCCCGTATCCCCCCCGCAGCCCCCCGTCTGCACGATGACGACCTAGCATAAAACCGGACAACGAATCGGATTAAACCCACTAAACAGACTAAACAGACACACTTAAATTAATTAACCCATTATTAAATATTCAAATGAATCTAAATCTTTTTTCTTTTTTTACACCAAATATATATATATATATATATATATATATATATATATAGGGTGTCCCAATGGTGCGTATTCGGTCGATAGCTCCTTAGCCATTAAACTTAGAAGATAAGTTTAAATACGAAAGTTGTCTATGTTTATAAGCTGCATAATCTAAAAATAGTTTGGTTTCTACATGGTGTAATATAAAAGGGGTACAATATAGAACTTTTGATTTTTAAATAGAACGCCCTATATATTATTTTATTTTCAGATTCTCCTTATGATATGAAAAATGGTGGTTTCATACAATATTTATTATAATTACAATTTATGTATTAGGTTAATATTTTTTAGTTTCTTATGTATCCACAGCTTGCTTTAACCGACTAATGTTACTCTTCTTCAGTGTTGTCAACGAAAGAAATTGAACAAACTTAAATATCTCCGAAACTATTAGAGATAGGTATAGAACATATTTAACAGAAATGACAAAGACAAGGCATTAAAAAAATATAGGGTGTGCCATTTAAAAAAATGAAGTATAGCATTTTCAAGTTTATGTTATTGAATTAATTTTTGTGATCACTCTGTATATTGACATCCAATTTTGACAATAGATTAAAGTAAGCTCATGTATGAATAAATTCTATACTAAAGATTATGTTTTTATCTTTAAAATAACTGTGATACGCCTACTTGAATTACTACATAAAAATGTCAGTTTTTAGTTAACTTTGCAAATATCTCAAAAACTGTAAGATTTAGCTTGTAAGTAATTCTTATAAAAAAGATGTAAAATTATAAGGAGAATCGAAAAAATAAAATAATATATAGGGTGTTCTATTTAAAAATCAAAAGTTCTATATTGTACCGCTTTTATATTACACCCTGTAGAAACCAAACTATTTTTAGATTGTGCAGCTTATAATAGACAACTTTAGTATTTAAAGCTAATAAATAAGTGATTACTAACCATAAGAATGAGCATACTAACAAAAAAAATCTAAATTTTTTTTTTTTAATTTTTATAAAGCTCAACAGACAAGTAAAACTTTAGCACTCTGTAGTTCAAAAGTTAAGACCTTTAGGACATATGTTCATGTGAAGTTCTTTTTTTCAAAATGGACTGATGAATAACCTCCTTAAATATTACCATGATATTAAGAACCATCCTGTAAATTTTTACTATTTCTAAACTTTTTTATTCGTTTGGTTGTGCCGAGTCATCGAACAAAGTACAAGTACTTAAAAGAAAAGTTAGGTAATTAATTTAAAAAATAGCATCTTTAAATTACGCAAAACAAAGGCTAATGGAATTAAAAATTAATCTCAATTATAACTAAAAGTCTAATTTCAAAATATGTAAATTAGGTAACTTTCGTACTTTGCTTATAATTGTTTTACTTTCAAAATTAGCTGGTAAGGTTAACTTCCTTCTGCTCTTTTGTAATTTTTACGCTATATCCACAATTTTTAGGTATTAGAACGTATTAATTTTATTTAAAGTATTACAAATTCGTGCAAAAACTGTGTTTTAATTTTTGAAAACAGAATAATGGTTTGGCTCAATACACGCTCAACAAATTGCAAGTTTGGTGCACTTGCGATAAAATGCAAATGCTATAAAACAGCAATAAGTTAAATAATCAACTCGAATTTACGTGTTTTCTTATAATGTTTATCAAACAAACCATTAATCTAAAGGAAAACATCTTTCTTACATTTAAGTTATTTATTTTAAGAAAAAAACTTCAAATACAATCAAATAAATTAAAGTACATAATTTTTCATAGATTAAAAAATGATATCGTCTCTTATCTACTTAATAAACAATTTGAATTAAGATAACTATTGTTATTTATAATTTTACTTTCAGGTGAGTGACCCCATTTGTGCGAGTAGCTCTCAACTAAACTCATGTAAGTAGAACATTATTTTAGCTATTTTTCCGTTTTTCCAAAAACACAAATTTAAAATATTTATTAAACCTTGCCGTCCATTAACTCTGAAATTGAAGGACGCACGTTTATTCAAAATTGTGTTTAAATTTATAAATATGTTTTAAGTCTTATTTGATGTCTAGACCTACAACCTTTATTTAGGAAAATGCGTATTTACATTAATTAATTGGAAGTTTTTCCAATTATAAACATTTCTAAAACATACTTACATTTGGCAGGTTTCCGACCTTTTAGTACACACATCAACGTTTTGGTCAGTTAAATTAGTTTTTCTTTTGATCTCAACCCCAATTATTATTAATCATTACGTCTAAAGCTTTTTGTTCACTAAATTATCGTAAACACAAAAATAGGTCATTTTTTATCTCAAAATAATACTGTTGCGCGACCTTGGTCTTAGTTTTTTCTTTTTTAATATTCAAAAAATGTCAGTGACTTTTTAATTTTTTTTTGTGTCATTGTTATTGTTTTTGAAAAATTGTTTGAGGTCAGGTTCATCATATAGAATAAACATCGATATGAACAAGTTTGAAATTTGTTGCGTTGGTTGGATTGTGAAGCTTAGTCATATTTTAAATCTAAATTTAAATTTATAACTTAACTTTGGTTATTTTTAGGTAGATTGGTCATAAAACTTTGATTCTAATATTCTATGACATGATTTAGATGTAATGTTTTTTATCTACGTAAAGAACTGTCAAAGAGGCCTTTGGTAAATAAAGTGGAGTGTTTTATCTTTGTCCTAATATTTGTTTTAAGAACCTTGAATTATATATTTTTGCAAGATAACTTCAACAGTAACGATAACTGATTAAAAATATTATCTATATTAATTAGCCCTAGTCTTGAAGGAGACATTATAAAATACAGAGAGAAAATTAATGTTTAATGTAATTTTATAATTGCTACTAATAACGAATAGCTAAAATTATACTCATTGATGTTACATAACGATGTGGTGTGGTATTAGCGATTTTGAGAAAAACAAATTTTGTGCTAGGATTGTTCTACGTTGTGCCATAACTTTTTTTGACGTAATCCGAAGAAAACTTTTTTTTTTAGTATTTTATCGACTAAACACTTAACTGAAACCTTGACGCCATTCGCTTGCGGGGTAAGCAAATCAATCCCTGCCTCTTGTTTATTTTTCATTCACAATCTTTCTCCATGCTTTCCTTTCTCCGCATACCTCCCTAGCTTCCGCAAGATTCATACATTGTCTCTGGCATGCCTTTTATTTTTAAAACTCCTTATCTTTCTTTCCTTTATCATACATTTTACTACATTCAGCCAAGTTTTACGCGGCCTACCAGACCCAACCTTTCCTCTAACCTCACCCACATATATTTGCTTCATTGTTCATTCTCTCAATGTGACCAAACCAATGTAATGTACTACATTTATATGGATCTAGGAAAGTTTACCGAAAACAGTTTACCGAAAGACAATTAACCGAAAGGTGAATTTACCGAAACAACAATTGGTCGAATTACAATTGACCGAAAAACATTTTTACCTAAGCACAGTTTACCGAAAGGAATATTAACCGAAAATGTATCTGACCGGTAGCATAAATATTCACCATATTTGGTAAAAATTTAGTAATAATTTTTCAGAAACAACGTGATATTTATAATCTAAAGGAAAAATATATCTTCTCAAGTATAATTTAAGCCAAAACAATTTGTTACGTTTTTTTTTATTTTTTTGGTAAAGTCGCTGAACTGTTTTATCCTACATAATGTTAAAGGGACGATTATTATTATATTATATTATTGGAGGGGTGGATCGACATACGAGAGTGTATTTTTATGGTATCTACGTAGCTATCGTCGGGCCGGCGAGAGTCTTATGACTCATCTTTTAGTAAAGCATGGTTTAAGATGTTAAAAACGTATGTCGTTATTGGTTCATATAGTTAGTAATTTTGAATACCAACGAAACATCGTCAATGTTTCTAGGTTATTTTCAAATTTAAGCCGCGCTGTCAAATTTAAATAGTGAAAATTATTAGCGTACCTGGATAATGGAAGTTAAAGATAAACTTGGCCCCCCGTTATCGCGTTCCATCTCGAAATAATGCAGTATATTCATTAATATTACTTGAGTTTGGGTTTTCAAATATTTACCTTTTAATGACATCATTATTTGCTCCATAATAAATAAATGGATTCAATCAATTGGAAATACATTTTGCATTATAAACTTACCTCGTAATAGTGGATATTTGGTGCCACTATAGTTTGTGCACTACCTGCGCTACCATCACTATAGTATGTGCACTACCGACAGTGCAAAGTTGACGCGTACACTACCTAATGTAATTTATTGCTTATTGAGAATAAATACTGAATTAAAAAGAAAATACACAATTAGCAAATTTTTATTGAATATTAGGTAAGTAAGTATAGGTAGTAGGTAAGTAAATCATAAATCATAACAAATTATAATATATAACTCAACAATTACATATACACAGTTTGAATATCTCTTAAAAACGCCCTGAATTCACACTCTTCACCTTTTCTTAGACTTTTCCAGGAAACAACATCCAAATGACTTTGTAAATTTTGTAACGGCACACCTCGCATTTTCTTAATGATCCGCACTTTGGCATCCACTAATTATCTAATATGATTAAGACGAAATGATTATCGGTAATGTTCAGGTAGTGCGCACCTTAAATAGATTTAAATTTACTTGCTTATTTCATTACGATAATGAGGATTTCTGGAAATTAAATAGTAATTTTCTAATATCATTAAGACGAAATTATTATCGGTAATGTTCAGGTAGTGCGCACCTTAAAATAGAAATTTACCCGGTAGTGCATTTTATTTGGTAGTGCACATACTATAGTGGCACCAAATATTAATAATAATAGTTTTGAAAAAAACTGTTGTTTACAACTGCAATGCAAACTAATAAATTACGAAGCAAAAAATAAATTATTATAACTACAAAACACGATGCGATTATACGAAACAAAATACCAACAATAATTTGAGGTTAAATAGCCAAGAAGACATCTGACAGCGTCATGCGTTTTGACTTTATAATCGACATACGTTTTTAAGTCCTGCATTTAAAATATATAGCAGGCGTATAAATTATAACCCGTCTTTCTTTAAGTGGGAACTTCGCACTAAGATAAAGGGAACAGATACATTTCACAGTTATAATTATATCCCCATTCTCAAGTCCGCCATGAGACACCTCTCCCCGGCGCTACTTTATGAAAAAAAGCACATAAGAGAACAAAAAAATAGTTATTTGTATTATAAGTAAAGAAAAGTATTGTTTTTCGTTACGAATCGCGATCTTTCTAATCGAGGCGCAGCCGAGATTAGAAACGCGATGAGTAAAGAAAAACCTACTTTTCTATAAGAATAATACTTAACATTTTTTCGGACACTAAACAGTTAAACAAAAATTTTGTCAAGTGTTATTGCGTGAAAATGGAAATAAATAATGAAAATCATCCTGAAATATCGGCATTAGCGCTTGAAGCTGTTGCTAGTTTATTACCCTTGAAATCACGAGATAAATATGAGAAGACCTACAATATTTTCACTTTTTGGAGGATTTCAAAGAATGTAAAGGATATCGACGAAGAAGTTATGTTTGCTTTTTTTCATGAAAGGGTTAGTTTTCCTGAATACGTTTATTTATTTATTTTAAGTTTTATCTTTATATTTGATTATAGGCTGAAAACTGAAATCTTCGACGCTGTGGTCGACATATACCATGTTGAAAAGTACGTCGAGAGTGAAAGAAAACGTCGATATATCGAATTATCGGAAGTCACAGTTATATTTAAAGCGCCCAAGTGAGGGATATGAAGCAAATAAATCAAAACTTCTATCGCAGGATGATATGTCTAAATTTTTGACAGAAAAGCCTGATGATACTTTTCTTGTGATTAAAGTGGCGTTAATTTTCGGTTTGTATAGGGCATGTCGTAGTGAGGAGCTAAGAAAGTTAAATGTGAAGGGTATCGAGGAGGATCTGGGAAAGTTTACCGAAAACAGTTTACCGAAAACAGTTTAGTGAAAGACAATTAACCGAAAGGTGAATTTACCGAAACAACAATTGGTCGAATTACAAATTACCGAAAGTAATATTAACCGAAAATGTATCATAATGCTATGAGGTACGTGCAGGTTATGTATCTAATGACATACTATTATATAAACGAACTTTTCCTTCACACTTTACCAAGGCTTAGGACTTGCAGCTCAAATTCCTGGCGTGTTTAAAAAGTCGGAAATTAATTCCTTTGTCATTTTTTTTATTTACTTGTGTTTTATACAACAATAAATATTGTTATTAAAACTATTGTTAGTTGTGATGTCATTAATGTAGCGATTGTATCAGCATACTATTAGTAAACTACCTTCATTTATTACTCACACACAATAATTATGTTTCCCTTGCAAGAATAAACGTTGATAGTTTTAAATATTAACTATATCTGCAGAATATCCGAAATCATTAAGATATTAGAGGTATGTAATATAAAATTTGTAAGAGAGCATTCAACCACCACAAAAAAGTAAACTGTGGTCTAAATATTAGAATGAAAAACTGTACGACGCTGATAAGCTGATGTTTTTAAAGGGAATCGCTTCCAATTTAAATTAATAATAATAAGGGCTTTTTAAGTACGCACGTATTATTTCAACGCAATGAAAAGTATTATTAAAGCTCCTTCTTTGCATATTATGTCATTTTATTTAAAGCAGCGTCGGAATTTTTTCGGCGGGAAATGACCGTGAACCATAATTTTCGGTTAACTTCTCTTTCGGTAAATTGTATTTCGGCAAAAATGTTTTTCGGTAAATTGTAATTCGGCCAATTGTCCTTTCGGTTAATTGTCTTTCGGTAAACTGTTTTCGGTAAACTTTCCGGGACCGCATTTATATGTATCCTTCATCGTCTTTTCCTCGCCACACTCCGTCACTATGCACTCATTCTTTATCTTCCCGTTTTACCACATGCGCTTCTCAGGACCCTCATACCCACGGCATTTATTCTTCTTGCTTTTGTTGACCTACCCATGCAGCTCATCCGCACTGTCTCTTAATAAGACTGTGTCATCTATATACACCAGAAGTCGTATATTTACGTTACCAACCATTACACCACTTGTATCTGTACATGCTTGTCTAACAAATTTATCCATGTATACATTGAACAACCATGGTGACATCACACAACCTTGTCGCATTCCTTGCTCAATATTAAAGTATTCACTCACACCTCCTCTCACCCGTTGTATACTGCCCTTATTGGATTTATTACGCCATATTCATTTAATATTTCCCACAGCTTCTCTCTATTCACTCTGTCGTATGCTTCCAGATCTACAAACGCACAGTTTCCTTTTTACCCTTAAACATATTTTGATCACCTGCTGGAGCAACCATCTGATCGACACATCCTCTCCCTGGCATGAAGCCACCCTACACATCCCAAATCTTAGAATTGTGCAGTTTCTGGTACTCTATCAATCAGTATTCTTCCAAATACTTTACCAGACACGCTGAGCAAACTTATTCCTCTGTAGTTCTTACAATCACTCTTATCCCCCTTACCCTTATACAGTGGTACAATGATCGCGCTCTTCCAATCCCTCGGAACTTTTCCACACATTGAATGATTCACACATTCTTCGTATAAGCTTTACATCCCCATATTTTAGCATTTCACCAGTGATTTCATCTACGCCTGCTCCCTTGCCGTTTTTCAACCTCCCTACCGTTTTCTCTACCTCATTTACCCCAATATCCTTCCCAGTTTCATTCACCATTCCTTCTACATTCTTCTTCAGTCTTACTTTCCTTGCTACTGTACAGCTTTCCGAAATATTCTTGCCAGCATTTCCTCACTTCACAATCATCCCATACTGTTTCGTTGCTCATTTTCATCACTCTTGCAGCGTTATGTTTTAGGCCACCTTTTTGTATCTTCGACCCATTTCCAGAAGAGTTTTTTGTCTCCCTCAAAATCATTCTGCATTTTCTCTGCTTCCACAGGCATCACTACTTCCTCTTTACTTATTCTCGCTGCCTCCTTCGCTTCTTTATTTTTTAATCTGTACACGTCATACAATCGCTTTTTCTCAGTCTCATTTTTTGCAGCAATCATTGCCATGTGCGCATCTTTTTTTTTACATACTACCTTTTTTACTGCCTTATTCCACCAAGCACATTTTTCTGTCTACCTACAGTCGCTCTTCCACATATCCGCACGGCACAATTGACAACACAGTTTTTCAAGCTTATCCATGCACTTTCCACGTCAGTGTCTTTTATTTGTTCGTTCCACATTGTTTCATTCACATTCATAATTACGTACTCAAAATTCCACCGTGTCACACTAAACGGGCTCAATCTACATTTTTCCACACGGCGACCAAATTGTGGAATGCACTACCCAGTTCCTGTTTTCCTCCAAACTTCGACTTAAGTCATTTTAAGGCAGCCATTCATAAGCATTTCGCGGCAGCCTAACTATATCCCTAAACCCTCGCAGTGTTCCTGAGTGCTTTAGCACGTTAGGCAAATCTTAGCCTGTTCGGGAATACTATAAGTAGAAGAAAAAAATTCGACTCTACTCGCAGCATCTGCGTATTTCATTCTCGCACCATTATCTACTAGTTTGTCTACGCTAATTCTGGACGTTCGCACTACGTTTGTTTTCGTGCCCCAGACCCACTTTTGCCCTAAACACACTCTCGATTAAACAAACGTGATAATGTTGTGCTATACTGTGCCGAAATCAGTTTTTCAATATCACACATTATCTTTGTGAACAAATTTCCACGGCAATTTTTTTTTTTCGAATAAAAGCAAAACTGTTCCAGAATGTGCTAGTTGTGCAGATGACGAGCCACGATCAGTTGTTTAATATCCGTTTTTTTTTAATGTCACATTGTTATTGCAAAAAACAATTTTTTCCTGAAAAATGTAACATTACCAATTTTTTTCTTGCAAAACCAAAACTGTTCCAGAATGTGCTAGTTTTGCCGAATAATGCACCGAGATCAATTTTTTTTAGGTAATTAAAAGTGTTTTTGCTTTAAAAACCATTCAGGCACAGAAATCGCATACATGTCTTTTTTTGGGCCCATCGTATTTTCTTTAACTGCAGATACTAAATACAAGCCATATCCGCATCACTCTCTTCGTGTTTATCTTTCTTTCTCTTAATTTTTAACGTTCGTGTTAGTGTACAAAGCAAGTGATTTTTTTTACGATCCTTCGCTTACTGAGAAGTGCTTGGTCAAAAATTATTAAACTTTTCCTTAGTTTCATTATAATTAGGTGTCGGCGTAAGTGCAGTAACTCCTTGAGACCATCTTGTTACTATTAAATTAAGCCGACGGTATGCCCAACCGGATACGCGGGCAAAATTTCTGAGAATGAAAATTTTACAAAGAAGCCAGAAGAAAATTGTACAATAGTGCAGTTATGGCTGTAGTGCCCAGGGTACCCTATCTTTAAAAGTGAAATTTGAACTTATTTGCAACATTGCAAATTCAAGAACAAAACAATCGCTACGGGATACCTTGACTTTACAGAGAATAATGCTACTATTACTCAAATTAATTGCTTGCCTTACATAGACTTTTCTGGCAATAATTAAAACATTATAATTTATTTAGAAGTCTGATATTGACTTACTCGCAAACCTCAAATCTGATCAAAAGAATTGACCGTCTAGTGATCAGCTACGCCCTGTTATGTCAGTGAGATAGGATTTGATATAGTTAAGTGTTGCATCATGTGGGACAGGTAAACAATGAAACTACTCCAATTAGAATTATCAAGTTTTGGGCAATGATGGTTCAGCCCGTTAATTGACTAAGTTGGGAAAGAACCACCAAGAAAACCTAATTTATTAATAAATAAGTAATTGCACAAGTACATTGATAAATCAAATAACAAAAAACCACAATGGAAGGGTTCAGTATATAACAAAGCACCATTAAATCAGGTTAAAGTGCGTACAAAATTATAAGATTAAGGAACAGAAATAAAAAGCAGTTTATCTACACAGTGATAAATGGTGAAATCACACCCACAAATGTGTAAAAAATAAATAAGAATAAAAATTGTAATACCAACATGTTGCCCTATGTAACCAATCATGCCGGTATTTGCGTAAGATCCGCAAAATTTACTTATTGGGCATCTATGCAATGCTTGGGGCGGTTTTCCAGGAAAATTGGTGCATAAATAACGATTTTGACGGAACTTGGTGAAAATCTATGTGGCCACAAAAAATATATAAAATTTACTTATTGGGTATCGACGTCATGCTTTGGGGAAATTTTTGTAACGGTTTACAATTTACATATGTTGAGGTCAAAATTTAGTTACTTGGTAACACGGAAATCAGTGCTTTGAGATACTTTTCTAACAAAATAAATAAGTAAAAAGCGGTTTTAACATCACTTGGTGAAAATCTATGTGGTCAGGGAAAATACACCAATTATTAGCTTGGGATGATGATTCCCCGAGTAAATTGGTGCATAAGTAACTTTGACGTGACTTGGTGAAAATCTATATGGTCAAAGAAAATGCATAAAATTAAATTATTACATATCGTTGCCATACTTTGGAACGTTTTTCTAGTGATATTCGTGCATAAATAACGGTTTTGACATCTTTTGGATTTTGACCAAATCATCAATTTCTTTTTTTTTTGAAAAACGTCCAAAAGGCTTGAATGAATGTTCAGTAAGTAAATTTTATGCATTTTCGGTGACATATCAATTTCGATCCAGAGATGTCTAAATCGATATTTATGGATTGGAAAACGTCCCAAAGCATAACTTCGATGCCTAATTTTCCATAACCCCACAGATTTTCACCAAGTGACTTCGAAATCTATATGCGTACATATAATGTCGAAAAGGATTGCATCGATGCCCAATAAGTAAATTTTATACGCTTTTCGACCAAGAAATGTCAAAAATCGATATTTATTGACCAAATTTGCTGGAAAAACGTCTCAAAGCAATTGCATCGATTCCTAATAAGTACATATGCGTTTTCACCAAGAGGTGTCAAGATCGATAGTTATACACCGATTTTATTGGAAAACGTTCCAAAATATAACATCGTGTCCAATTTTCCGTGACAAGACAGATTTTCACCAAGTGACTTCAAAATGATTATGGATCAATATTTAAAAAAAAACCATTGCATCAATTCCCAATAAGTACATGTTATGCGTTTTCTGTGACCATATGGTTTTGACCAAGATATGTCAAAATCGTTATGCACCAGTTTCATTGGAAAAATGTCCCAAAGCATGGCATCGATGCCTAAAATTTTATGCATTTTTCGTAACCACGTAGATTTTGATCAAGTGACGTGAAACTAATTTTGTTGAAAAAACGCCCCACGTGTTGCAAGTAAATTTTCTGCATTTTTGTGACCATATGGATTTTGACCAAGAGATGTCAAAATCTATGTGTGCATCAATTTTGTTGGAAATACGTCCCAAAGCATGACATAGATGCTCAATAAGTACAGTTTATGCATTTGTCGTAACCACAAGATTTTCAACAAGTGACTTCAAAGTCGTCAATTTCGTTAAAGACGTCCCGTCGTTGTGCAATAAGTGAATTTCATGCATTTTGTTTGACCGCAAGGTTTTTGACCAAGAAAAGTCAAAATCGATATTTATACACAAATTTCGTTGGAAAAATGTTCGAACCCATTGCATCAATACTAATAACGATATGCATTTTCCGTGACTAAATGTATTTTGGCCAAGGGATGTCAAAATTGTTATTTGTGTAGACATTTTGTTGGAAAGTCATTCGAACGTATTGCTTCAATGCTGGTTTGACCACTGAAATTTTTGATAACGAACAAAAATTATTTCAAATTGGTTTTTTCATTTACTTTTCATTTACGATGATTTGTTTTTGCAATTTTGAAATATTTCTGCCTCCAAAATGTGAACCCGTTTCGAGTGTAACCAGAACTTATTATTTGGAGTGAGAAAGTTTCTAGAGTTGGTTGACTAATTTTTTCTTGCTCAAATTAAAAATTATCAGAAATCTCAACACTTTGTTAAATTTACTAATACAGCTTATTTTGAGGACAAAGGCGCTGAATTTATCAATTTATTTTAATAAGATTAAAAAAAAGATAATTTTTGGCGCTATTTACACATTTTTGCGGCCATGAAAATTCATTAAAATGATAACGAATTCGTTTTAAAATGACCTGAATGTCATAATTTAGCCCAAAATTTTTCATTTTTCTAAATACTCTTTTACAAAATGGAGCTGAATATTGTTAGAAAAGTAATAACAATGCAAAGGATAATCGTTCTACTTACTAACCTAATTATACAGTAATTAACTTCATATGAACGAAATTTATTAACTCTGTCGAATGAATTTCTATTGTCCACAAAAACGTAATTGCGGTTTCCGCTTAAGTTGGGCTCACTTGATTACATTTTCCTAATCATTTGATTACGTATCTTGATACAAACAATATAAGTTGATCAAATTTAATTACTTTCAGAGTTTACTTAACAATTTTTAGTACGTCTTATCAAGACATTCTTTTTACGTTTTACTTGATTTAAGGAAATAAATTACGTTTTAGTGTCGTTTGGTATTGTTGAAGATTTTAAACTTTTCATGTTAATTTTTAAGGATTTGTCATTTTAATTACCTCTACCTACGTTTTCATTCTAGGCATTTTTTGTGGTTAGTTTCATTTTACAGGGTGTGGTTATTACATTAGATTTATCCCCACTTACACTCTCTAAAACGACTTAAAAGTTATGACACCAGTTGTCATAAAAATTGTCCAAACATTTGATTACTAGTAATTGTGAACCTCGGACATAAATCTTGTACAGGACGATCAAACATTGTTGACTATTTTTACATCTGGGAACAAAAATTTGGAAATATAAATAAAAAATCTTTAAATGTATATATGGTTTCAGTATATAACACATGAATACAAATTTAAAACAGTTACATAGTGTTAACATTTAAAAATATTTTTTTAATTATATAAAAATATGTTCAAATTCCAGGTAAGAAGAGAAAGTTTGGCAACGTGTAAGAAAAGTGACGTCGTGAATGATTTCGTTAAGCCGCGTGAGTGGAAAAGTTAAAACGAATAATGTTACAATTTCCACCGGAAATAGGCGTTTTGATCCCTCCATAAAAATTAATACTTACATTTTACACAGCAGTCACCTTTCCAAAATATGTGCAAATACTTGATTGCTAAAATAAAAGTTTAAAGCAAGATACTTTGAATTTTGCAAAATTTGGGCTCAAATCATGTGCAACATGATAAGAAATATCTAGTAACAAAAATGAGCGCAAATCTAAATAAAAATAGTTTAATAGTACCGGTTCTAACTCAGTAGGTATTTTACATGGGAGAGATAGTATTGGTGTTACACTTACAGATCACTTTTTAAGGTTATATGGAGTTTATTGGCTTAGCTGAGAAACAAACATCAAGTCGGTGTATTGACCTAGCTGAGAAACCAACCAGAAGTGGGCTATGGCTACAATTCATTCGTCATTTGGAAGGGCTGGAGTTTATCAACCCTTAAAATTTTACCATTTGCGGTAACTTACAAGTGGGTTATACCATTACCTTTTTGTTGATGCTATTTATAGATTAAAGAGATTAATGGTAAAAGTGTATCGGTATAAGGAAAAGATATTAACTGTAAAAGAAGTCACTAGAGATATGATTTAAAGAATTGGGATCTCTTTTCACTACACAAAATTAATTTTCGGGGGGATAATTTCGTAATAGTATAGATGCAACCCTTATAACCGCTTTTATGTGCATCAACGAGGATAATGTATTACGAGTGCAAACGTATGGAAAACTGTTTGTGGTAAACGGGTATCTGCCTGAAGTAAACACTTACATATTTCGAGTTAGATAGTACCTCTTAAGATAAAAAGTTAAAGTTGAGTAAACAAAAAACTTGTGAGAGTAAATAAATGTACCTAACTCAAAATAAATATCCATTTTACTCTAGAAATTAAATTTGTGTGTTCAAAAGACACCTAAATAGTAAGTTTTCAAGGAATTCACGTCCGGTTTGTTTCTCAGATAACACAACGTAACCTTAAAAAATTTTTTGCTATCTACCTATTTTCTCATTCTCATGTCACCCATGCCTATGATGCTCTCTCCAATGTAAATTTCCATCGGCTTTGTTGCGCACTAATAAAGCTCGCAAGAATAATCTTTACATTCTGCATTCCGTGTATAACACATGCATACAAATTTTGAAAAATATAAAAAAATATAAAATATTGAATTAGTGAACTTGAGAAAACACGAATGAAATGGTATTTTTAATGAAACACCATGTTTCGAATGAGATTCTAAATACGAGAAGTTCTGTTGACGTGGTTCTTCAAGCTGCGAGAGTGAAAAAGTTGACATGAGGGCTGCTGGTACTGAGCCTTGAAAACATATTAACACAAAAAAATGTTCTACCAGTTTATCATATTTAGCTTAAAAGTGCCTAAGAAATGCGTTTTTGAAACTTGTTTTATTTTAAATATTACATGCGATTTTCAGTATTTTCGAATATCTCAGTACGCTGACAAAATTGTTACATGTTGTGTTTGAGTTTCGAATCCTGAATCTGATTCATCCTCAGGGAAGACAGTAGTCTTTAAAAAGAGCTGTTAATACAAATATGGTCATTCTACGACCATATTTGTAGTAACAGCTCATTTTAAAAACTACTGTATGTATTCCCTGAGGATAAGTAACAGGATAATGTAAGACACAAACGATGGGAAGATGTGATTTATTGCTAAAAAGGTTGGTTCTCGTGAAGATATTAGAAAAATAAGGTTTTCAGATCAAAAAAAGGACACCTAAAAATAAGAAAAAAAATAGGGTGTACGCTGACTTACAATTTAAGACAGAAATCAATAGCCCAAGAATGTTTTTAAAAAAATATAGTCTTGATTCTCACCAAATTTAATTTTTTTTTTCTTTAAGGCGGAGGTGCGTTAAAGAACTGGTATTATTTTAGTAAAAAAATTATATTTCGCGAATCCAAGAAATTCGGATATTCTGGATAGTTCACCTACCAAAAGGGCATGTCAGTTCAAATTTAGCTAAAACAGGTTTCGTTTGCAACGAGCTTTAAATGCACCGTTAAAGAACAAAAATTATAAGTCCAGTCCTATAAATCAACTCCTTATCTAATCTTGCCGTCGTATTCAGGATATGTTGGTTTATTTTTTCTGTAAAAAGAAAATAAATCGCCGTAGAAACAGAAAAGTAATTTTAAATTAAAAAATGTACTCCTTTATTTCGGGTCACAGTGTATGTTATATATATATATATATATATATATATATATATATATATATATATATATATATATATATATATACTATCTCGTTAAATATACCATATGTAATAAAATGTTTCAAATAGAATTTGTAGCATTTGCAACATTGCACAGATTCAGGTATACAGGATGCTCTCTGGTTAGTCGAGGCATTTTAACGAGATATTTTATTAATGACATCGACAATATGTTTTTACATGATCGAACTCACCATATCGATCCTACATACATCAATATATTTTCTCGAGAAAATTTTGCCGCGTTGCCAAATTATTGCCAAAAATATGAAAATGTGCTGAAAATCGCTTCGTCATAAATGAATTACATAACAGTTTACTAATAGCATCTTAAGCAAAATGTTTGTATAGTTACAAAGACAAGTAGTGTATAAAATGCCTGAGACACAAGGTGCTTATTGTGAAGTCACAAAATCATCTCATTTTAACGGGCCAAAACTTATTTTTTTTAATAGAACACCCTGTATATTATTCCATGCTTTTGTAAAGTTACTAAATCCCTTCAATTTATGTATACACCATATGGTCTCTACAACTAGTAGTTCCTGAAAAATTATCCGTTTGATGAAAATTTTACGCTTGCACAATTTCATATTTTCGAATGGAATACCCTGTAGGTTGTAGGTATAACATTCAATAGTTTACAACATTTCTAAATTCACTTGATTTATCTTAATAACGATGACCTCTAAAACCATGTAGGAGTGATTACATTTGCCCCACGAAAGTGCATGTAACGTTACAGATCGTTCTATTAGAAAATAGAAAATTGTGTAAGAGTAAAATTTTCATTAAACTGCTAATTTATCACAACAGAATAGTTTTAGAGGTCATAGTTATTAAGATGGATCAAATGAATTTAAAAATTTTATAAACTATGGATGTTATACCTACAGGGTGTTCCAGTAGAAAAAATGAAATTGTACAAGCGTAAAATTTTCATTAAACCGATAATTTCTCAAAAAATACTAGTTGTACAGACCATATGGTGTAGACATAATTTGAAGGGATTTAGTAGCTTTACAAAAGCATGGAATAATATACAGCATGTTCCATTAATAAAAATTAAGTTTTAGCCCGTTAAAATGTGATGATTTTGTAATAAACACCCTGTGTATGAAAAAACATTTTATCTTGTCCTGTACGTTTTATACACTCTTTATCTTTGTAACTATACAAACATTTTGCTTGAGACGTTATTAGTAAACTGTTATGGAATTCATTTATGATGAAGCCATTTTCAGTAAATTTTCGTATCTTTGGCAATAGTTTGGCTACGCGGCAAAATTTTCTGGAGAAAATATAGTGACGTATGTAGATCGCTATGGTGATCTGATAATGTAAAAACATACTACCGATGTCATTTAAAAAAATATCTTGTTAAAATGCCTCGACTAATCAGAGCACCTTGTATACTTGAAACTATTTTACAAATGTGCTACAACTTCCATTTGAAACATTTTTTTACATGTGGTATATTTCACGAGATATTGGACTTCCTCGCACTAATGGGCCACCCTGTATACATTTTCACTGGTATTAACTATTTCATTTAATTTTTCAGGATTTTCACATTGATTAACAGTTGAAAAACATCGACAGGGAGCAGGCGCTCCATAATGTTGAAAAAACATTGTTGCACGTTGTTGTAAAGGAACATCCTCTAACAACCTGGCAAAGTGCTCTCCAGAAAATTACTGTAATTTTCACCATTCAGTGTTCTTGGTAGAACATATGGACCGATGATTCGTTTTCTTAGCATACCTATCCAAACATTTACAGACCAGCTCCTTTGCTGATATCGCCGACGTACAACATGCGGATTCTCATACTGCCAATAATGAAGGTTGTGAGAATTTAAAATTCCTTCTTGGTTGAAATTAGCTTCATCGGTAAATAAAACATTATGGAAAAAGTCGGAATTGCTTTGAATTTCGTGTAATGTCCATGTACAAAAATTTACTCTAGATAGGTTATCTCCTGGATGTAACATTTGAACAGGCTGTAGATGGTATGGATACAAGTTGTTTCTTCGAAAACATCTCTGAACAGAGGATTGGGTGTAGCGTCTATTTCTTGACAACCAACGTGTACTGGTAGTAGGATTATTCTCAATATCCTGCAATAACTGTTCCTCCTGTTGCCATGTAAGTTAGGTCGGCCGGCATGCAAAGAACGTTTTGGAGCGATACATCCTGTCTTCACAACACGTGTTTCTACATTTTGGATTGTTTTGTGATCGGGATGACGTCGGTTCGGAAATCGTTCTCTGTACAAACACTCGGCAGCAAACGCCTAAAGCTTTTATCATATCGACATATTCTCTGTTAGTATACTCTGGCATCTTGAATTTAAAAATACTTTTGAAGCTTCCTACATTCAATTCAATATGCAATGAGCGTATATTACGGAAATAGTGAAATTATGTTTTAGTTTCGGTTACTCGACCCAAACGGTTCTTCGTTTTCAATATTTCAAGCTACTTTTTTAATTTGAATTTATAGAAATTAAATGAAGAATTAATAAATGTTAATTCTTCATTCCAGTTTTACGCGAAAATGGCTTCGCTTTTGGGATTTTAGTATTCTTCATTTTTGTCTTATTTTTAATTGTAGAACACATATCCGAGAGCTGGGCAGCGATTATTGACAAATGGTATATATATGTTAGAAACTTTCTTTAGTCCGCCCTAGTCGACCGCTGATGATAGCGTAGCTATCGAAACGCGTTCGGTGTTTTTTAATTTTGTGTGGTACGTGGGTGTATTTTGTTTGATGTAGGTACATATTAAGATTCTTGAATCTCAATAGTTAATTTATTAATTATTTGGTTATTTAAAGAAAAACAATTTTGAAGTTTAGAACTTTAAAAGGTTTGGATTGTAAGTTTTTATTATAAAAATTTTAATTTAACTTTTTATTAAATAGTTTAATTTTTTGATTGAAAATATGGGAATTTAAAATATATTTTTGAAAAGTAAGACAATTAGACATAATAAGACTTACCTTTTTGTTGCAAACTGTGCAACAAATATGGTTGTCATCAATGATTTTAAAATCGATTTTATTATTAATCCACTTCTTGAGAACAGATTTATTGGCACTTTGTTTTGGCATTTTCACACACTTCTGATAAACACTTCAGTGAAGAAAATTGGAATAAAACTAAATAAAGTAAATGCAAGTCTTTTTCTTCGAACCTTAAATTTAAATGGGGCTGGCAGCAAATGATTGGCTAAAATCAATTAGATTTCCATTCATAAAAATCAATGACGATTTTAATAACACAAATTACGAAAATTCCTTTATTAAGCCTCCGGCAACAACCCATAATATTACTTTTACGGCGGCATCCGGCTTATCACTTATAGCAGGATGTACTTACTTTGCCTGCTCACAAAGAAATAAGTACAATTTTTTTTGGGGGCATCGATTGCATCGATCATTGGCTCACGTATATTTCATTATATAAGTGTATTTGCTTTAAGAAAGTTATTAATGGCATCGATGAGTTTTCCGTTAGGGCTAATATATCTGGTAAACTATGAGGTAAGTTATTATCAACTCTATGTTGGCGGTATAGTGCACATTCTAGTAAAATATGTTTAATTGTTAACAGTACGTTACAGTTTTCGCAAATGGGTTAGTGTCTTTTCTCCGCTCCCGGGGATATGAGATATCTAGATGTTAGACAACAATGACCAATTCTTAGACGGGTAATTCTTACTTGTTTACGTCTACTTAGCTACGTCGGGTATACCATTTTTTCAACTGATGTTTTAACTTATAGTAGTTTGCTGTTGGATCTTTTCCATTCATTTTCCCAAATTTTATGTATTAGTTGTCTATATCTTTTTTGGTCAGTGATACGTATTGAGGTCTTATCTGGTTGAGAGGAATTTACTGATAATGTAGCAGCTTGATCTGGTTGTTCGTTTCCAGTCAGCCTACTGTGACTTGGAACCCAATCATAATTAAGACGTATTGTTCTTCCAACAGGTGGGCAATTAATGATATAATAATGTTTATCAAGTCGTAGTTTTCTTTCCTTCCACGTATTGCTTCCACAGCGCTTCTAGAGTATGTGCATATAACGTAGTTTTTATGCTGCTTATTGTACTCGCAAAAAAGTAGTGCTTGCTTGAGTGCCATGAGTTCGGCTGTGTACACACTTACCCAACACGGTAAGGATAACGTAGATACAATCCCTTCATTGACAAATGCAGATCCCGTTCCACTACTAGTTTTTGACCTGGAATATGAATTTATAGTTTTTGTATAAATCTTGAGTTTTGAGAAAGTTTTGGAGGTATATTGTTGGATGAGTTTCTTCTTTAGGATATAATGTCATTGAATCTATTATAATGTTTTGTGCTCCGATCCATGGTGGACTTACTCTTATTCGACATTGGAAGCAGTTCGTCGTTTTATTTTCATAACGCTGTAACTCTTCATGGTACCTTATTGTATCCGGTCGTGTAATGGCTGGTCTATTCGTAAATATTGTATCTATTGGTACGTTAAACATGATATTGTATAAAGGATGGTCTGGTTGTATATAGATTCGGGCACCATAGCATAGTAGTAGACAGCCCATTCTTAATGAAAGCGGTTCATACCCTGTTTCGTATCCTATGGATGTATGCGAACTGGTGCGGAAAGCACCGATTGCCAATCTGATGATTTGGTAGTAAAGAGCCTCTAACTTACTAAATATGGTTTTGCGTGCTGAATAGAATACAATTGCTCCATATTCTAAACGTGACATGATTAACAGATTGTGTAGTGTGAGTAACATTTTTCTATCACTACCCCAACTAATGTTAGACATCACTTTTATAAGGTTCAACGCCCGCTTACATTTGGCCAAGAGATTGTTAATTTGTTTTTTCCACAACATATTTTGGCCCATCAGTATACCCAGGAACTTTATTACCCTCTGTGTGTTGATAGCGTTATTTTCCATTGGCAAAGTTGGTTGAAAAGTGCACTTTCTTAACCTGCAGAAGTGCACCGCTACAGTTTTGATCGGAGAAAGTCTAAATCCAATCGATTCCGCTTTTTGTATTAATTTATCCAACTCTGTTTGCATAACTTGGTTGACGTCTTCCAAGGGCTCAGTAGTATAGTATAAACACAAAACATCAACATACAGTTGTGCTTTTACTTTTGTTGCCACTTTCAGTATCAAATTGTTAATTGCAATTAGGAATAAAGTCACACTGATGATCCGTACGGAATCCCGTTAACTTGCACTCCTCGTGATGAAGTGGCTCCACCTACTCTGATTTGTATTTCACGTGAGCGTAGAAAGTCTTACACCGTATTTATATATTGTTTTTACTATATTGTATCTTCACGTGCAATCATACGCTTTTTCAATGTCGATAAACGCTGCCAGGGTGTGTTTTCGATACGCAAAACCTCTGGATCGCATCTTCAAGTAACAGTAGGCTATCTAATGTACTCCGGCGTTTTCTAAAACCAAACTGGTAAGGAGACAGTAGGTTATTTTGTTCAATGTACCACATCAACCTTGAGTTTATCATTGTCTCGTATAATTTTGCCATACAACACTTTAATGAAATGGTAGTTACGAGGGTGTGTTTGGTTTAAGAAAGAGAATAACCGTGGCGACTTTCCATTCTTTAGAATACTCTCCCGAGTGCCAGATCCGGTTGTATAATGTTAGAAGTGATTCCATAGCATGTTGGGGTACTTGCTTTATCATCTCGTATGGTATTTCATCATATCCAGGCGAAGTATTTTTGTATGTCTGCAGTGCGTTTTGCATTGTAAAGTCACAATTATAAGGTAGAAGTACGCTCATGTTGAAATCTAGTTTTTTCTCTCGTAAATCTTTATTAAGGCGAAAGTTCAGATTATAACTTGCATCACTACTCGCAGTTTCAAAATGTTTTAAACAGGTTTCGGCTATATCATATAGTCCAGAGATCTTTTGGCCCATATAGTTTAATTCCGTTGGAATACTATATGAGTTGTGTCCAGCGATTTATTTGACTTTCCTCCATATTACATCTGATGCTTAATTTGGCAGCATTTTTAATATTATTGTTTATGTCTGTAATGCATTTATTTATATCCTGATGTTGCTGTATTTTGTTTACTATGGATGAAAATTTATCCAAGTCCGCCTTCTTTAAATTCCATCTAGGTAGTGCATCAGTAGAAGGAAATGCGGTGCCGGTTTCAATCAGGATAGGGATGTGATCAGAGAAGATATCGTTTTCTAGCGTTGTCCATTTTAATCGCGTTGCCAGTGAAGGGGAACACATAGTGAGATCTAGGCATGAGAATTTTTTTGATCTCGCACACACACACACACACACACATATATATATATATATATATATATATATATATATATATATATATATATATATATATATATATATATATATGTGGGAGATCCTGTGTTTAACATTATGTAATTGTTATACGCTATTAAATCTTCAACTATACGCCCATTTGCATTTGCTGCTTCAGATCCCCACTCTCAATGTGAGAATTAAAGTTCCCAACTAGCAGAACTGGTTTTGGCAGCTGTTCTATCACATTTTGAAGATCTGCATAGTTCCATTCATTGTTTGGCAAGTAAATGTTACAAATTGTAGTTATTATGGGAAACGTTATTTGTACTGCTACAACCTGGGATTTTGAGTGAATGCTGCATTGTTTAGTCGGAATGTCACAACGGATGTAAAGAGAAACACCACCACATGCCCTAGGTCCTAATGGACCATATGTGTGAAAAGGTTAGTATCCTCTTCTGTTAAATGGTTTACCAGGTTTTAATCTTGTCTCCTGCAGGCAAACAAATTAGAGATCTATCTACAATTATTGTTTCAATTTCCGGATAATGTGTGTTTAATCGATTGCAATTTATTTGAATGATGGATGCCATTGCAAACTAATTTGATAATCAGTAAATCACTTTAATAGATTTTTGTAGAGTGATAAAATATTAAATAGATAAAAACGGACTAACACATGACAAATACGTTAAAATTATGTATGTATGTATGTATATATATATATATATATATATATATATATATATATATATATATGTAATAAATAATAAATATAATATATGACTAATGTAAAATGACTAGAATGCTATCATAGTTAAATTTTATACACTAGTATCCCTTCGGGATGATCTAAGTCTTCCCGGAAGCTTTCCAGGTTTTTCTTTTTTTCCATTTTTGGCTTCTAGTAGTACTTGCTTCTCTATCGAGGCAATACTAGAGTCTGAGGATTTTTGCCTATTAAGAGTTTTTCTTTTTTCTCCTCTTGATTCATCATCCATGGGTACAGACTCTGATTCTAAAGCCAGTATATGTGATTTTTCGTTTACCGTATCATTTTTTGTAAATACGACAGCTTCAGCTATGTATTGTTTTATAAATTCCTTTAAAGTAACCGTAATTTGTTTCATTTCTTCATTAACAACCTTTTTAGCTTGGGGTATTACGGTAAGATATGAAGAAACGTTAGTGTTTGTTGCGACAGCAGCGTATATATTATTGGATATTACAGCAGTGTTTATCATACGTCTGGCTTCTGTATAAGATACCATATGCTCTATTTTTATTTCGTGAATTCGCTGTTCCTTTTTATATACTTCACTAGCTCTGGAGTTTGCAGGATGATTTTTATTACAATTAGGATATTCTAGTGGAACTTCACAAGGCTGAACTTCATGTAAAGGTTTCCCACAAACACATATCTGCTGTTCATTGCGTCTTACAATAGTGTGCCCAAACTTTTGACACTTAAAACAACGCATAGTTTTATTCTTTTAACCGCAATATCATTTTCTTGTGCGAGACCTTCTAAGATTTCATCTTCGCTATAGTTTAAGAGATCTCGACAGTAAATGTTTAAGGTGTCATGTGTCTAACTTGTACTTCAAAATTACAGAATCTCTGGATTTGCAAAAGCCGCTTTGATTGCTTACTTGATACGGTTTTAATTAACAACAAGCCTCTAGTTTTCTTAGCCTCCTAGATATGAGAAAAGGGCTAATTTTGGAGAAATCTTCATTTTTTTCAATAAGCAAGAACTGGGGATGCTTGTTCTCTTTTTCGCTGCTTACTACAGGGAGCAAGGGAAAATTTCCGCTCTCGAGTAATGGATTTTTTACGCTGCCCATATTCAGCGCCCATTTATGAGGATGGGCCCTCATTTAAATATGAAAACTCATAGGGTTTCCACGGAAAGGGATGAAATATACGTCAACTAGAGCAGCGCACCCATACCATAGCAAGGCTAAATACTGTGGAGAGACGCCCGTTTCCCCACAGGCGATTCAACGCTAAGGACTAGGCTTCCTCCCGGCCACGCTTGGGCGTCCCCTCGCGCAATCCCGTCACCACCTAAAACTGCCAAACGACCTTGGGATTGGGGTTTTTTATAGCGGTTGCCTTCCTCGTAGTCCAGACAGTTAAGCCAAGACCACTGACCGCTACCTGTACGACGTTCCCTAGCCACGTCCTGCTAGAGTCTTTGAAGTACAGTTCGCGGTTGCGGTATTTGGACACGGCTAGCGCTCAGCCGTCCCCAACAAGGACATCCTGGACTTGCCGCACCCGTATACGGCGCATGTTCTGGGAAAGAAAAAGGAAGAGGTCTCTCAGTTTTCGCTGGGAGCCTGAAGAGAACTAGAGTTACAGCGAGAGTGCTCCGACAGAAAAGAGTTAAAGTAAGGGAAGCCACTCAAGACTAGTATAAGCAAAGGGAACTTCCAGCTAAGGGGACGCAGTGTTCCGTCCCTGTCCTTGTTAGTTACACGTTAGCCCCACGTGAACTGGTCCGCGACACCGTATTATGTAGAGCTAACAGTGGCGGTTAATCGCCACCAGCTCTTATTTCGGTGTTGGCCGTGCATCACTTAAGATCATTTGTAAGGTCGTTCAACCCTTAGGAATAAGTACAATTAAATTTTTTTTTGCGATTTCATTCCGAAAATCGCTCAAAATATGCACTTTTGATAAATGCATTTATAAAATTTTGTCAAAATATGCGTGTATGCACTTTATATGCATTTTGCATATTTCCCGAGCTCTAATCATTACTATTATAAAAATTAATGTTGTGAGTTTGTTTCTTTTTGCAAGGTGCATATGGTAAGCCATTGTCCCATCTTTTTTAAATCTAAAAGTTATTACTCCTTTAGGAACGAACACCAAACATTTGGAAAACAAGTTTTTGGAGCATTTGAAAGCGTGCGTTTTTGTTACAATTTAAGTTTGAAATTCATAATTGTTGCATTTTATTTGATAGAAAATTATTAATAGCTTCATCTTCTATTTTAAGTGTTGACTCTTAAATAATTATAGGATGCGTAGATGTTAATTAACGCTTATTTAAATTAACGAAGACATCTGAAGGGGGTCATTATTTAATTGTATTTATTTCTCATGAAATTTTCACCAATCATCTACATTCAATACTTGACACGTGTTTAATAATGGTTTAGCTTTAATTATGGAAATTTTAATGAGATTGTTGTTTTTGACAATATCGTTAATTTTTGATATAATCGCAAATACGATTATTTTATTAATTAACCTTGCTTACACCCTAATCTCATTTTATAACCTTGCGATATCGTTAATTAATTTCAAATTTTAACCAACAAGTGACCCTGCAGTATACAAAATAGCAAGCAACACGTGGATAGATACTATGAAGACAAAAGCTTTTTGGCAAGGAAAAACGGGTTTAGAATTTATTTATTTAAACAGTACTTATACGTAACTGAACGTTCTATTAATAATACATTACACAATTGCATTATTTAATTATCTCTGATCTTGAAAAGCTAAACTGTAGAATTTTAAAATGTCCTCTAATCGTTCTTCACTTCAAAAATGTAAAGTAACGGAACTAAAATAAACGAGGCGCTAAAAAGGTCGAATTGTTATTACAACAGATTGTGAATTTAAAATTTATTTTTGTGGCCAAAAAAAAATCAGTATACGATATGAAGTTCAAGGACGGTTGTTTTGGAATTAAAAAAATAAGCACTCGGTTCGCTATTATAATAATATAAATGCACTGGTAGGATAAACGTGTGTAATTTTAGTTCTTAATTTAGTTGAGGAAATTTTTTGGCAACGGGCAAAGGGGGGGCAGTGCTCGGTATTTATACTATAAATATATTCTAATTGTACATCTGGCAACATATACGTACATACATCTTACGATTCAAAAGACTGATTAATATTAGCTTAAATAAGGTATGGCGCTATGATTTAGATTATGAAAAGTTAATTCTTTTATCTTAAGACGATGTTGTGAGAATAAAAGGTTGGAGGAGTTCTGGTTTGCACCTTTTAAATTGTCATTGACGAATAAAGTGCCAAAATATTATACTTGCCAAATCTTTTTTTTTTTCATTTTGGAACATGATTTTTAAATGTGAACACCGTTGTTTTTCGAAGATTAATAACTTTTGTCAACATATAAGTTTTGCATGTTCAAAAATTCCACTGATCTTTTTTTTGTCTACGTATTTAGTCCATAAATATAAATCATTCATCACATCACATTCTTAGAAATAGGTCTTTATTAGATCAATTTCCGACTATTAAAAAATTACGTAACCTAGAATACAATGATGCGATAAATTGGAATCTCGTCCAAAACCTTTATGTCTTACGCCAGGGGTTCTCAAACTTACTTGTGTTCCATTTCTGTCTTGAATCAACACGATTAGCAACAATTTTGTTGGTAAATACAAACAAAATAACGCATTTCTCTGACCGGTAGCATAAATATTCACCATATTTGGTAAAAATTTAGTAATAATTTTTCAGAAACAACGTGATATTTATAATCTAAAGGAAAAATATATCTTCTCAAGTATAATTTAAGCCAAAACAATTTGTTACGTTTTTTTTAATTTTTTTGGTAAAGTCGCTGAACTGTTTTATCCTACATAATGTTAAAGGGACGATTATTATTATATTATATTATTGGAGGGGTGGATCGACTTACGAGAGCGTATTTTTATGGTATCTACGTAGCTATCGTCGGGCCGGCGAGAGTCTTATGACTCATCTTTTAGTAAAGCATGGTTTAAGATTTTAAAAACGTATGTCGTTATTGGTTCATATAGTTAGTAATTTTGAATACCAACAAAACATCGTCAATGTTTCTAGGTTGTTTTCAAATTTAAGCCGCGCTGTCAAATTTTAAATAGTGAAAATGATTAGCGTACCTGGATAATGGAAGTTAAAGATAAACTTGGTCCCCCGTTATCGAAATAATGCAGTAGTATATTCATTAACATTACTTGAGTTTGGATTTTCAAATATTTACCTACCTTTTAATGACATCATTATTTGCTCCAAAATAAATAAATGGATTCAATCAATTGGAAATACATTTTGCATTATAAACTTACCTCGTAATAGTGAATATTAGGTGCCAACTAGCTGCGCTACCATCACTATAGTATGTGCACCTAATGTAATTTATTGCTTATTGAGAATAAATACTGAATTAAAAAGAAAATACACAATTAGCAAATTTTTATTGTTTATTGAAAATAAAATCATGTAGGTATTTAAACAAACTCCAGAATTGGCAAATTTTATTGAATATTAATATTATATAATAATAACAAACTATAATATACAACGTGTCCCAGATAACATTTCCAGCATGGGGATCTCGCTTATTATAAAAGATACAGATTTGGTTAAATTAGATGAATTACTCCTAAGGATTAGTGAAATTATAGGACACTCTCCAATTTCCAAATTTCCATGTATTTTAAGACTTATGGCAAGAAAAAGAAAAATGTCAAATTTCTTTTTCTTGTAATATCTTTTTTGTTATATTAGACATATAAATTTTATTTGCACTTTCTTAAGATATTTTTATGCAGAATTTAAATATCAATTTGGATTTTTTTGCACTTTCTATTTTTTAGTTTCAACCCCTAAATTAAATTTTTCTTATGGAACGACAAGTCGGCTTTGAAATAATTGATCGTGTTTTTTTATCCTCTTTACAATGATATAGCACATGTACTATCTATTTTTAAAAACAACAAAGAAAATTTAAAAAAATGTATTTTATTAAAGACTAACAATAAGTAGGCCGTGAAACATAAAAACACAATCGAATTTAATGTCACTTAAGAATTATTTCTTCCACAATATTTTTGTGTGAAACATGGCTTTATTTACTAATACTGAAAAGTTTGATATGTTGAGTTGTTACATCTTGTCTCATAAAAACAGTATAGAAGCTGAACGGATGTACTTGAGGCTGTATCCTGAAAGAAGGCAGCCCAGTGCTCGTACGTACAGAAATTTGGTAATTAATTTAAAAGAATATGGTTCATTTTCAAAACCTACTAGAAATCCGAAATTACGGAATGAAGATGCAGAACTAAATGTATTACAATCAGTTATTGAAAATCCTTCAACATCTGTTAGAGAAATTGAACATAACACTGGTATTTCGAAAACTACATCACAAAGAATTTTAAAACGTCACAGGTATCATCCGTATAAGTACACCATTCTGCAGGGACTTAGAGATGGAGATCAGGGAGAAGAATTAAAATTTTGCAAATGTATGTTAATCAATGTGAGAATAACGATAATTTTCCAGCTACGATTTTGTGGTCTGACGAAAGCAGATTTACAAATAATGGCCTTTTCAATCGACACAATGTTCACTTTTGGGACCGTGAAAATCCTCACGTTGTTAAGGAAAGTCGGCATCAAGTGAGATTTGGTTTTAACGTCTGGTGTGGCATTTTAGGCGCTAAACTTATTGGGCCCATATTTTTTAACGAAACATTAAATAGTGAAAGGTATTTGAATTTACTACAAACTGATTTAGAAAATAAACTTGATGATTTACCACTGATTGAGAATATTAATATCTGCTTCCAACAAGATGGCGCCCCACCCCACAATTCAAACATCATCAGCGAATATCTTAATAATCGGTTTCAAATTCATGGATTGGTAATCGAGGGCCGATTTTATGGCCACCCAGTTCTCCAGACTTAACGCCCTTGGACTTTTTCCTTTGGGGCTGCGTAAAAATCGAGTGTACGTGCAAACATTTGAGAATTCGAAGATCTTCGTGAAGCTGTTCTTGCAGCATTTGGTAGCATTAAACGCCAAAACTACGCAGAGCAATTACGTCGACACTACGCAGGGCACAATTATGTTTAGAACGGAATGGTCAATTGTTTGAACATCTTTATAATTGGATAATTATCTCCAATACTATTACCTGCTTAACTCTTGTTGTTATCTATTGTTTGTCGTTTTTCATGTTTCACGGCCTACTTATTGTTAGAGCCTTTAATAAAATACATTTTTTAATTTTCTTTGTTGTTTTTAAAAATAGATAGTACATATGCTATATCATTGTAAAGAGGATAAAAAACACGATCAATTATTTCAAAGCCGACTTGTCGTTCCATAAGAAAAATTTAATTTAGGGGTTGAAACTAAAAATAGAAAGTGCAAATAAAATCCAAATTGATATTTAAATTCTGCATAAAAATATCTTAAGAAAGTGCAAATAAAATTTATATGTCTAATATAACAAAGATATTACAAGAAAAGAAATTTGACATTTTTCTTTTTCTTGCCATAAGTCTTAAATAAATTGAAAATGGAAAGTGTCCTATAATTTCACTAATCCTTAGGAGTAATTCATCTAATTTAACCAATCTGTATCTTTTATAATAAGCGAGATCCCCATGCTGGAAATGTTATCTGGGACATGTTGTATAACTCAACAATTACATATACACAGTTTGAACATCTCTTAAAAACGCCCTGAATTCACACTCTTCACCTTTTCTTAGACTTTTCCAGGAAACAAAGTCCAAATAACTTTGTAAATGTTGTAACGGCACACCTCGCATTTTCTTCATGATCCGCACTTTGGCATCCACTAATTACCTAATATCATTAAGACGAAGTGATTATCGGTAATGTTCAGGTAATGCGCTCCTTAAAATAGATTTAAATTTACTTGCTTATTTCATTACGATAATGAGGATTTCTGGAAATTAAATAGTAATTTTCTAATATCATTAAGACGAAATGATTATCGGTAATGTTCAGGTAGTGCGCACCTTAAAATAGAAATTTACCCGGTAGTGCATTTTATTTGGTAGTGCACATACTATAGTGGCACCGAATATTAATAATAATAGTTTTGAAAAAAACTGTTGTTTACAACTGCAATGCAAACTAATAAATTACGAAGCGAAAGATAAATTATTATAACTACAAAACATTAATAGCCAAGAAGACATCTGATAGCGTCATGCGTTTTGACTTTATAATCGACATACGCTTTTAAGTCCTGCATTTAAAATATATAGCAGGCGTATAAATTATAACCCGTGTTTCTTTAAGTGGGAACTTCGCACTAAGATAAAGGGAACAGATACATTTCACAGTTATAATTATATCCCCATTCTCAAGTCCGCCATGAGACACCTCTGGCGTTACTTTATGAAAAAAGCACATAAGAGAACAAAAAATAGTTATTTGTACTATAAGTAAAGAAAAGTATTGTTTTCGTTACGAATCGCGATCTTTCTAATCGAGGCGCAGCCGAGATCCGAACGCGATGAGTAAAGAAAACCTATTTTCTTTAAGAATAATACCTAACATTTTTCGGACGCTAAATAGTTAAACAAAATTTTGTCAAGTGTTATTGCGTGAAAATGGAAATAAATAATGAAAATCATCCTGAAATATCGACATTAGCACTTGAAGCTGTTGCTAGTTTATTACCCTTGAAATCACGAGATAAATATGAGAAGACCTACAATATTTTCAATTTTTGAGGATTTCAAGAATGTAAAGGATATCGACGAAGTTATGTTTGCTTTTTTCATGAAAGGGTTAGTTTTCCTGAATACGTTTATTTATTTATTTTAAGTTTTATTTCTATATTTGATTACAGGCTGAAACTGAAATCTTCCACGCTGTGGTCGACATATACCATGTTGAAAAGTACGTGGACAGTGAAAGAAAACGTCGATATATCGAATTATGGAAGTTACAGTTATATTTAAAGCGCCAAAGTGAGGGATATGAAGCAAATAAATCAAAACTTCTATCGCAGGATGATGTATCTAAATTTTTGACAGAAGAGCCTGACGATACTTTTCTTGTGATTAAAGTGGCGTTAATTTTCGGTCTGTATAGGGCATGTTGTAGTGAGGAGCTAAGAAAGTTAAATGTGAAGGGTATAGAGGTGGATCTAGGAAAGTTTATGAAAGACAATTAACTGAAACAACAATTGGTCGAATTACAATTGACCGAAAACATTTTATCTAAGCACAGTTTACCGAAAGGAATATTAACCGAAATGTATCATAATGCTATGAGGTGCGTGCAGGTTATGTATCTAATGACATACTATTATATAAACGAACTTTTCCTTCACACTTTACCAAGGCTTAGGACTTGCAGCTCAAATTGCTGGCGTGTTTAAAAAGTCGGAAATTAATTCCTTTGTCATTTTTTTTATTTACTTGTGTTTTATACAACAATAAATATTGTTATTAAAACTATTGTTAGTTGTGATGTCATTAATGTAGCGATTGTATCAGCATACTATTAGTAAGCTACCTTCATTTATTACTCACACAATAATTATGTTTCCTTGCAAGAATAAACATTGATATTTTTAAATATTAACTCTATCTGCAGAATATCCGAAATCATTAAGATATTAGAGGTATGTAATATAAAATTTGTAAGAGCATTCAACCACCACAAACAAGTAAACTGTGATCTAAATATTAGAATGAAAACTGTACGACGCTGATAAGCTGATGTTTTTAAAGGAATCGCTTCCAATTTAAATTAACAATAATAAGGTTTTTAAGTACGCACGTATTATTTCAACGCAATGAAAAGTATTATTAAAGCTCCTTCTTTGCATATTATGTCATTTTATTTAAAGCAGCGTCGGAATTTTTTCGGCGGGAAATGACCGTGAACCATAATTTTCGGTTAACTTCTCTTTCGGCAAACTGTATTTCGGCAAAAATGTTCTTCGGTAAATTGTAATTCGGCCAATTGTCCTTTCGGTAAATTGACCTTTCGGTTAATTGTCTTTCGGTAAACTGTTTTCGGTCAACTGTTTTCGGTAAACTTTCCGGGACCGTATCGAGGACACCGGCTCTATTTTGGTTGTCACCCTCCATGACACTAAGGCAAGGAAGAAGCGTATATTCACCGTTATGACGGAAATGAGAGGAATTAGTGAGATTGAGTTGTACAGGAGCTTGCGTTCAAAACATATCAATCACTCAAGATTCTTCATATTTTATATGAACAATAAATGTACAGCTCAACCTGTGGGAAAATTGCCCATTATTTGAAATTACTCAACCTCGACGGTTACACTGGACACGTTGAACGTCAACTGCTTTTCTTACTGAGGGCGGAGCGAACATCAGGAGGCTCAAAAATCATGCAGGATAGCGATCAAACATGACTCCAGAAAAATATACAGAAGAAAGCATGAATAATAAAATGGCGGCTTCGAAAATAATTTTTAATCAGCCATCATCGACAAACAGTGGATGCCAGAATCCATCAGATGTTGTCCTAGAACGTACTGAATTACAGTAGGCTCCTGCATATAGCGATTCATCATTTTCTAAGTCAAATAGAGGAGTTCATCACGAGGTTTTATCAAAATCGTCATTATCATTTAATGATATACAGTTAAAACATTGTACAAGCATAAGTATTTTTAGCGTTAATAGTTGTACGTTTAATACATATTCCAATAAATAATTACTAATTATTTCTAAAGAATGGTTGCTATAAAGAAAAGAGATACTTTTCTTTACGATTTGTAATAAGGGAATATGATCCATTTCCAATAAGTATCCGAAAAATGCATTTTTCTACACTAATACACTTATTCCATCTTTTTTTCAATTGCCCCATACCCTCACAAAAAAATTCCTTCGGCAACCCTCAAAATATTCTTCAACAGCTTCTTTGAGTTCTTCATCAGAATTTTTAATGTTGGAATAAGAAGTCCGATCGAGCTAGGTCGGGGCTGTAAGGTGGATGCCTTAACTCTATAAACCCATAGTCATTGATTATCTTGCTGAACTTTGATTGCCGACTATTGTCGTGCAAGTTTTTTTGTAGATAGGAATCCGGGCGTTTTTTTTCTCCAGAGCAGTTTTTAAATTTTTGTGTTTCCGTAGGCCTCTCCATTTGTGGTAGACCCCCTCGGCATATATTCAATAAGCAATTCATTCAGGATCCCAGAAAACAGTTGCCATAAGTGTTTTCCTAGTTGATCTTTCTTGGTGGTAGAAAGCCACTGCATGCATTCTTATTTAGTAGGAGGGTCCCAGTGATGTACCCAAGTCTTATCCTCGGTGATAATTTGAGAAAAAAAATGTTTGTCTCTCCAACTCGGCCAAATTTTCTTGAGAAACTTCTTTTCTGTACAGTTTTTGTTCAGGTGTAAGCAATCTGGTATCCACGGTGCAGTCATACCCAAATCGTCACGCAAAATTTTGAGAACACCTCTTTCGGATGTACCAACTTCCTTGGGAATCACAGAGATCTTTACACGCCGATCTTTCAGTACTAAATTTTCGACTTTTCGTACAATGTCTTCAGTTCGAGCTTCAACGGGTCGTCCGGACTTTGGGTCATCATTTATTGATTCTCGACCCCATACCACCAATCAATATTTTACTTGAAAATAAACCCATGCACAGCAACCATTCTTTCATGAATTGCCTTCTTTTGTCAGGAACTTTATTACGTTGCGATGTTCAATCTTAGTTTCACTCATTTTATCGACAAAAAGACTGTCTCAAATCTCTGTAAACGGCACAAACTAAACATAACTTAGCACGTGTACTTCTAACAGCGACAGCAATTTTTAATCATTTGTTTGACATTGTCACTTTTGTTTCATAGCTAGGTAGATAACATAAAATACCCCTCGTGGGCATTAATTAAAAGTGGACAGAGAAAATCGCGGAAAAATCGTTATGTATGTACAAATGACGTAAAACAGACGTTATGGACCACAACGTGTAAGAAAGAGCCGAGACTTCTCGTAAGGTCCATAAACGATGTTTGCTGAAATACATACAAATTTTAAGCAAAATTGTTTCAATGACCAATTTATGTACGTCAATATCTATTTGTTCCGGGAACTTCAGGGCTGTCTTTTATTCGGTTGAGTGCGTCGTTTTGAGTGGCGAGTGGCTCTGCCAATCGGATTTTCTGATTGAGTACCTATTCTGTATTCTGTGTTATGTCGTTCTTCCCTTTTCTTGTTTGTCAACAACATTGTGACGTTGTGAGTTCAGAATCGTTGACAAAATTATTGCCAACTCTCTACTCTACCACTTAACCCTTGACAGATCCACATATCACACAATAAATAAAAAGAAAATAAGAAAAATAGAATTACTAACAAATGTAAGGTTAATTAATGGTAATTTAGTCTACGAAAATATAATAAAGTTCCATGTTTAAAGGCTTCTGAGATAGAATTATATAATTTTGCAATATTAACCCTAGAACTCCCAAGATAAAATATTTACGGCTTACCCAAGAATTTTTGCCGCGCTCGTTTTGTCTTATTTTTCCAAATAATAATGATTATGTTGCAGTAGTATGCTGATATATGATTATCACAACCATCTGAATGGAGTAATAACTTTATTAGACTCATTTAACATTACTTTAATACAATAAACAAACAAAAGGAATATTCTCTTATTATCTACACTATTACATATAATCTTTTATTCACTTGCACTTCCGGAATTACAATTTATACAAATGATATTGCTTTCCATATGTATTTTACAAATGTTTTGATCACACTTGGAACAAATTTTATTAGTTTTGTGATACGATCGCGTTGTTGTTTTGTATTTACGTTTTCCAAACAAATGTAGCAACGTCGTTTCACACTAGATTCACCATTGTGATTTGAATTTTTTTCTAACGATCTTTTCTCCCAAAATACTTTCCATAGCACATATAACGGTTTCTGGAGATCGTGCACATTTTTTATCTCTTTTCGATAAATGGTCTTATGAGCTGATAACCTAATTCAGGAGGAACAATCTACGACTGTTTTGTTTTGTGTCATTCCGTGAGGATTATTTAGAGTAAAAATTGTATAAGCGTTCAAAGCCGTTATATCAATTAGCGTATAAAAGAGAGATAAAGGCCATCGTCTGGTTCCTCGCTTCACCGAATACAATCATATCATCTGATCAATGGTGTTAACAGCACTTAGTCTCATTATAATATAGATTGATATTAGATTTTTTCTTTTCTGTTTTGTCATCTGAGTGTTGGGTGGACAACATCAGCAGGTTTCTTACAGGATTTTTTTTGCTATATATGAAACTAATGTGACTCTTCCAGAATTTGGAGCAGTAAATACAAATTTTGAAGAATATAGCTCACGACCTGAGGTATTTTTCAGTAGAGTAGGTATATGTTTTCTGTTTATCTGCATGGTGCCAACAACAGTTAGTCGATAATCTACATAAAGTTCTTCGGCTAAATCTACGGAGGTGTAATAACGATCCATTGTGATATTTCGCCCACTTCTGATACACTGGGCAAGACGTTTCACTACTTCTTTTGACCACGATCATTCCGTTCACGTTCATCTTTGCCAGCATAAACTTCCATACTAAGAATATAACGTGTTTTCTCATCCGTCAACATGCGTATCAATATACCGTATTTTCCAGGCTTATCTTTGATAAATACTTTAAATGGACACCTTCCTCTAAATAGTGACTACCGATACTCAAAACAACACATAAAACTGTAGTTAGCAAACAAGTATGCAGCGCTTCACTTCAAACAAGTAACGTGCACACTCGAATCGAATGCAATACTAAACACCAGACACTCCAGTTCTATCTAAAACGTCATTAGAGATTCGGTATACGCATGTCAACCGTAAAGAGTGAATAGCAACGTAATGCAATCACAAATATCGAGAAAATGTAAAAGAAAGTGTTAAATGATTTTTGTTACTGCAAGGTGCAAATGTGCCCGCATTAAATTATGCGTGTTTTTAAATGAAAAACAAATATATGTGGAATTTAACTAAATATTACGAAAGTAGAATTATTAAGGGACAATAAAACGGAAGACTATTCATATCAGTTGAGAACTAAAAAGATATAAGAAAAGAAGAAAAGCGGGTACTTTTGCTTGAGTTCTATTAAAAGAAAAGCTACGTTCAAACGTTGTTGTTGAATGTATAGGAAGAGATATTAAGCCTTTGAATCTGAGATTTAAGTTATGAACGCTTGTCTTGAATGTAATGCGATTGTACAAATAAAGGGGCGTTTTGCTTCGATAACGTCTGTGTTTGATTCACCATTGCCCGAGTATATGACTGGTTGTATAGGCTGGTTTTGTACATATCGTCTTGTGAGGCTGAGCATTCGCTATACTTTCAGCCCTCTATCGTCAGTTCTAGCGCTGTGCCAGACTACGATTTTGCGTTAGCGTTCATTCCCAATACCAGGTCCTCTTTGGTTACATCGGTCGCTGCTAGTTTGTTTGTAGTTTTCCGTTGGGTCATAAAATTGGAAGTAGACACTCATGAGGTTGATTTTTCCACTGCTTGTTGTCATTTTTTCAGTTGCAACGTGTTGGTTACAGTGTTGTGCTTTTTTAAGCACATAAATGCCCCTGTTTACTATGATGATTGCAACCATTTTTCGAGCGGTCGGGCCCCCCCTTGTTACTATTTTGGTGTCGCTATGCCACCCGGTTATTTTGCTGTTGCAGCAATAGGGTTCATGTGCTAGTACAACGTCGATTCTTTATTTCTCCTTCCTCCTGATTTCGTCAGTGAAGATTTTTGCATGTTAAATGGAGCTATTTTTATTGTTTTCCTGGTTTCGATATTGTTTTTGGCGTTAATTTCCTTGTTTTTTGTGTACTGGTGTTTAGTGCTGCTTTATAGATTGAGCAGTACTTGTTGCTTTGTGATTGTAGGGATTTTGATTATATTTGCAGTTTATGCATATGTATAAGGAGGATGAGCATTACTTAAAGCCATGTCTTGCTTCGCCGTATTTTCCGCATGTGTCTGCTTTTGCTGGATGAACCTAAAAAGCACCTAGTGATTGCAACGTAGTAATTTATTTTACAGCACTACCCGTGTATGTATAGTATATTACCCTTTCCCATTTCTTATGTCTGGTTGTACCTCAGCTACCCCCTATGCACCGTGTCTTTGTTTTTTTGACCAGCCTTAAGGCAGAGTTTAAATATTGTTCGGTTCATCGTCTGAGCTTACTATGTTTTTGATTAACAAAAACATTCAGTAGTTGGTCTTGTTGTTTGGAGCTACGATTAAGATTACGTTTTGTTGCCTCCACTCTATTTCATTCGATCTAATGGGCTTTATCGTTCTTGATTGTGATAGGTACTTCAAAAACAGTTACAATATCTTGTAATATCTTTCGACTCACTTTTACATGGGTCATCAGCTTCATATCAACAGATAGGGATTTTAAACTTTCCTAACCGTCTCTTGTGACGCCCTCTAAAATACCTAACAAAATCATTCACAAATTTGAATTTATCATCCCAAGAAACTCCTGTATATCAAATTTCGTGAAATTAGCTCGAATTAGTCAAAATATGTTAAAGAAAATGTGCTTTATTTGTTCAACTTTGACACCTTGTAGCTCGGTTATTATCAACTTTTGGACTACGGTAAGTTTAGTTAAATCGACTTATTTTGAGGTGTACTCTATGTGGATACCCTGTATATACACTGTGCCCAAGATAAGGATTCTCACTATGGTAATAGATACAACTCCGGTTTAAAAAGTTGTATAATTAGGGAACCAATAAAATTACAGAAAAAGATCGATGGTGTGATTTGAATTTGAATTTTAAAAATGTCTATTTTATTTTTTTCTGGCGTTACTATACATACTATAGCAACAATACAAACACTTCTTCATGATAACTTGTTGTGGGCTTTAACGGACTTTTTCAAACGGACGTTTTCTGTTTTTATAGCGATCAACTTATTTTTTTTAAATACGGTCCTGATATTTTGAAAAATTGATTTTGAAAGGTTTTTTTATTAGAAATTCACATTTGATGGTCGCATTTTAAACCTTTTATGGATCATCATCACGAAATTTTGAATTTATTGGTTCCCTAATTACACAACTGTTTTCACATTTAACCCGAGTTGTATCTAGTACCTTATATTTATATATATATATATATATATATATATATATATATATATATATATATATATATAATAAAAAATATCACCAGTAGTTTTTCTATTAGGGAAAATGCCCATTAATGGACTAATCGACACTGATTTTCTTGAAGCATATGTCATGGACCGCGTAGATCCTGAATTGAAAAATGGCCCGATACCCAGTATTCCATCACGCACTACTATGATGGAAGCTGTTCACCCAAATAAGATCAAAGTTGATGCAACTTCTACCTCTTATATTGCAACCTTTCAAATCGCTACCTGTAAAAATACAAATCTCTGTAATGGTTGATTCGTTGTGGGTATATTAAAGTATTATTGTATACCGGGTGTCCCACTAAGGTCGGCTAGCGTCTGTATCTGGGTAATTAATTATCGTAGAGCTTTGGTGAAAAGTAAATGGCAATAAAAATGCACATGAGAAAAAGTAGTTCGTAGGTTGTCCGTGAGGATGTGTAAATACGTACACTGAATTATAGAATTAATTTTTTTTCTGTGAAAGTTGTCAAATTAATGTAAGTCAAAGGATCCGTATTATAGTTGTCAAAAATTCTGGAATATTTTTTGTCTAGAACCTATTAGTGTATTACAAAGTTCGCTTAATTAATAATCATCAAATTTGTAAGTTAATACCATAACCGGATGGAAGGGAACTAAATTCATTCTTGGTCTGTACCTTGTTTAAATCGAACGTTAACCGACGCTTTTTTATTGTTCGGGTTTATGAGGGACATATTCACCTATAAATAATTAAAACAATGCGATACATTGATTTTTGCTTCCATTCATTAAGAATCCTATATTATTTGTGAGTTATTGAGGAGGAATGTTATACAAATGTTGTTTTTTTATTCCAGCATTTTATTGGCATCTATTTTGTTTGGCAGTTGCTAGTATTTATTTTTCAAGCAACCTTGTTACAGATAGTGCTAATACTCTCTCTCTCTCTGTCTCTCCGAGATAATTAAATTTTAACTTACATTTTTTCAGGTTACAATATATTTAATTTAATTATTTTAGATCTTTTATTTCCCATAACTTGTAGATATTTAATATAATTACGTTGGGTATATTATCTTAATTGAAAATATTTTAATAGAAATACATTGAAGAATATATTTTAATTGAAAGGGTTTGGTTTAGTTCAAAAGGTTTAATTGCTAATCTTGAATTTGTTCTTACATGTAATTTAATTTCCAACTTAATTAACATTCAATCACATGGATTTTATACATTTTTTATAATTGAAAGTTAGTCATTTTGGTGACGATAACCTAATCAAGTTTCGTTTCGTACATTTTTGCACTCGAATTGTAGGCATTTATAATTAAATGCACTTAAATACATGAAACCGTTTGTGGTTTTGTATACAATAACTGTAAAATGTATATACTGCGTGTATTGAATTTAACTTTTTGTGCTTATCTGTTTTCGTGAATACATCTTCAATTAGTACTTATTTCAGTTTCAGACCTGGGATTTTTTCTTGCATTCTTGTATTGTATTTTATTATTTTTAAAAGCGCCAAAACTATTAATTATACTTCTTAGTTATGTAGAATTTTTCCAATTTATTTTAATGAAAAATACATTTATGTGTCAACATCGGCAAAGTCTTTTTATAGAACTCACCGATGGCTTACCGCACCACATATGAGCTAGTTTTAAAAGCGATAGATTGTTTTACATATTAATTTTATCATGAAATAAAGTGGTGGGAGAACATAAACTTTCTTTCGAAAAAAAATAAATACGCTTAGTTTACTTTAATTAAAACCAACAAGCTTATTATTTGTAATTTTTATTGAAAAGTACTTTCCTTTCATGTATAAATGCGCTATAAACAATTTTTTTTGTAGTTCTCATAAAAAAGATTTATGAATTTTGCAAAGTTCTTCGAAATTTTAAAATGGAACGGTAGTATATTTTCGCCATTGGCAAAAAAGATGACTAAAAGCAACTTTGAAAAATTTCTTTTATTCTTTGCCATTGGCACAGGGATCGCGATAATTTGTCTGACACCTCATCTAGAAGGAACGGCAATTCGTTTTGCAAGGAATTCAAATAAGCTTCTCCATTTAAATGCTCATAAATTGACCTAATAATCCCACAACAAGCTTGGAGCATCCAATGTGGATTGTTTTGTGACCAGTAATGGTTATTCCTGTCATTATTATTTTTAAAATTTGTTTTTGTTTGTGCCGATTGCCCTTTCCTGTTATTGTTTTCTAATTGACTATTGTTTTAATTTATATGTTGAATAAATTCTATCTACATAACTATTACAACTATTTTCCAATTAAGCTTTTTTTTTATTATCCTTGTGTGAATGTCTTTGTGGTTTTCAATTATTTATTGTTTAGCCGTCTGTTCACCAATGCCAAACATATACTAAAGTAATTTTCACGAGTCACTAGCGTCACTAACATTAATACAGTCAGAGGACGCCGATGTTGTCAAATTGTGAAAAACAACAGTCTGTCAAATCTCAGCTTCAGGGGTTATGTTTGTTTTATTACAATAATAAAATTTAATATCAGAAAATATGTGTTATATCAAATGTTTAATGTCTGAAATGCTTGACAACACCGGACAGAATTGCCAACCTAAATCATTTCTATCTGCATTCTCTGGTGTACAATAGGCGGGTTCTAAAGGTGATAATGAAACAAAGTTAGTTATGACGCAACTGCTCTGACTCATGAAAATTGGTATAGATAGTTAGGAAGTAGTTAATCATAGTTAATCAATTAATTAAAAATTAAAGCTTTCACAACCGAAAAAGTGAAAAAACCAACTGTTGGAAATACTCAAATTCATACAGTTGATATATACGCGATGTGTTTTCACCTTCTATTACAAACGGCATATCTATAATGCATAATAGACCTTATATGGCAATAATCAAATAGTAAAGCTTGTACGTTTGTAACTTTTAAGGTTTAAGATTGGTAGGCCAAGGAAAGCGAGGTCTGTTACTGTAAAAATAAAAATTCAAAATATAAAAAAAATGTAGGATCCAAAGTTAACTAATAAATGTTATACTAAGAAAACAATGCTACATTTTTAATGGTCTTCTCGGTTCAATTTTAAACAAAAAACAATTCGCTTTTGGTATGAAGCACTTCACATCATTAATTATTCAAGGCGTGCATTATCGTAGTGAATATTAAATTTCTTTTTCTTCAAACCAGGTCTTTTTCGCAATGTTTCTTGTACGCACACTATACACATCTAGCATATAATTTTTCCATAAATTCATTATAAAAAATGAAACTACTTGGTGAGTTGAGGAGTTCATTTTGTTAGCCGACTTCAATCAGTGAGATGAGGAAGCATATGTCCTACTTTGAAGCGTTCTGATTAGCTACGCGAGAATGAGATTTTGAAAATGTAATGTAATGTACCAAATTCAGCAGCGGGCAACTTAGAAATACGAGGCATGTTTAAAAAGTAAGGGCGGTTTGGTCACAAAAAAATTATACTTATAAGAAACAGGTTTTATTAGTGCATTTAGTTACCTACAAAAACCTACTTCACTTCTCCACATAATCGCCGTTCACTTCTAAACATTTTTTACAGCGTTGAAGCATTCAGGAGCAAGTGGGATCTACCTCCAAGAATAACCCAATGGATATAGGTTATGGTGATGAAACCAATAATCACGTATGTGTCTGGTGTAGTGACACAGATGTTGTTGAAGCAAATCTATCGACAAGTACCCATAAGTTGTCAGCAGAACTTGGGTATTCTAAAGAAACGCTAAGGCGCTATTTGAATCAACTTGGAAAAGCCAATAGACGCTATAGAGAAGTTCCTCACGACTTAACGCCAGCAATGGCAGAAAGGTGAATTCAGGTTTCTGATCAACTGCTTTTCAATCCTTGGGACGAACGTTTCTTTAAACGGATCGTTACTTGCGATGAAGGGTGGATTTACTTCAATAATCCTAGCACAGAAAATCAGTGGATTACTGTTGGGCAACCTGCATTGCCGGTTCCCAAACGAGAATGGTTCAAGGAAGGTTATGCTTTGTGTATGGTGGAATTTTGATGGGGTTATTCACTTTGAGTTGGTTCCTGATGGGCAGACGATTGATGCTAACCTTTACATTCAACAGTTGGATATGATGCATGATGCTCTAAGTCGGCGTTACTTGGTGAACAGAGGACGGCATTCCGGTGACGGCACATTAACCTCAACTTATCGACATAAAAATTTTTACTTTTATTATTAGTCCGCTTGTTGACAAATTGAAGGTCAACTTTAGATTTCTTTACGCAAACACGCAGACAATTGACTAATTAAAGGAGAGGAGTTAACCGTGATACAACAAGCTTAACAGTAATTACAGTTAATAACAGCTTTTAAAAAGAGCCAAGGACTAAATGTCTAGGAATGAAAAAAGTTATTTTACAGGTTGAGTTGCGCCCTTTTGGCGCCTTCCTTTACTTTAGGTGCGGTCGCCATAACTGTTATTTTACGGAAACCGATTTTGATTTATATTATAACACGATGAAACGGCCTATGGAATTTGAATATTTAATTTTAAATAGCACAATTTATTACCTATCACAAACCGATTTGAAAAGTCTTCTTAATTTATTGCTAAACTTGAATACACTTTTTTTTATTAATGACATAATTAATCGCAATTTTTTGCATTTCTTAAAGGAAATAAGTGGGAACCACAGTATTGTTCCGGTGCATTAATGAGTTATTCATATTTATTCCGGTTACTAAACTTATGCAAAATAGAGAATGAAAGTCCTAAATTGGAAAAGTTGCTTTTAGTTCATTTTTCTGTTATTAGAATTAAGGATTAATATATTGTAAAAATGGTTTAGAAATCTACTTAAAATCTCATAAAATAGTCAGTAGCGTGCCGAGGGGGTATCAAATAATAAATTAGTAACTGCTGTAAACCAAGGTAAGCATTTTGAGCTGTATTTTAGGGACATCATTTCCAGATTCGTCGCCTCTTAATAATTTCAGCTAGAATTGGCGCCAGGTAGAGCCAATTTTTTTTACAATGGTAAAACTTCATGACTAAAGGCAATCTAAAAGGTTATTTTATGCAATTTTTTTCTTAAAATTTTCGGCAAAGAAATGGAGATACTCTATATGTACCACTACGCCAATTTTCTAAAAATATAGAACTAGATAATAATGTATATTTTTGGAAGCCTTTATTTGAATAACGGAAAATATACACTTAAACTGGAAAAGGAATAAATAGTATCATATTATAATGAGTAGTACCTCTGAAAACAAGATTTTTCTTTGCTTAAGCTTTGCTGTACCACCAAGACCTATATGAACCTGGAATTCCACATTAAAAGAATGCAATTATTCTGAGTGCACCTGATTTATAATAGTTTGTACCCGTTTGTACCAAATTTTATACCTTTTGTACCTCACTGTGGCCAAATCTAACCCGGTGTTAAAAAATGTTAGCACTCCACTTGAATATTTTAATCATTCATGACGGTATTCGAGAGATGATAGTTTGTACCTAATTGTACCATCTTTCCTTTTGTTTATACCTCAAGGGATTGGTTTGTACCGACTTACCAAATTTGTTTAAAGGGGTAACTTTTTCATTTAAAGAGATTTTCAAAATCAGGAAGCGAATGCTGTTGCGTTTTCCTTTGTACCCGTTTGTACCACCTTTTTTCGTTCGTATTTCAAGGGGTACAAATTTAACCAGGGGTTAAAAATGCCAGCACCTCACTTATTAATATTGGACGGAATTCGAGATATATATATATATATATATATATATATATATATATATATATATATATATATATATATATATATATATATATATATATATATATACAGGGTGTTTCATTAAGGCTGGCCACCGGCCATATTTCAGAAACTAGTGGACATAAAAAGTGGAGAAAAAAAATTCATTATAAAAGTCGCCACGAGAAAATCCTGGAAATTATTTTTAAGTTCCGTAATTTATCGCAAGGGGGCGCAATTGAAAATTAAAAAATAAAATTATAAATTTCTCCGAAAATTCCCACATTAAGGCATACCTTTGGTAACATCGTTAGAAAGCTTAGACAATTCTGCATCATTTTGGTCTAAGGCTCATTGGCGTACCGACCTTAATAAGAGTGGGGGAAGCTATTGAATGTGTAATCATTTAAATCGCTGTTATTTTTAAACGACTTATCCGATTGTAGTAAACCTAGGCTTGTTTAGAAGAAAAAGGTAAGTACTTTTAACTGTCGCATCCATTGGTACGCGATAGCTCATAATAAAATTGTTAGAGGGCGCAATTTGTAATAATACCAGTTTTTTTGATTTTATTCAGAAAAATTAAATCATACGGTATAATTATGACATCATAAGCGGAAAGTAGCTTAAATTTGTAACAAAAAACGTAAATAACGCAATTTGATATCTTTATTTGTTCCAGAGTTATGGCGAAAAGAAGACTTTTTAACCGTTTAATTTAATAATTGATTGTTGCTATGGTTTCTTAAGGTGTATAGGTTGGATTAGTAATGAGGAATCTGCATTTATCATAGTCTGTGCCTCCCTTCACACTCTATCTAGGCTTAGGACTAGTCCAAACTAAGCAAATTGCAAAATTTGGAGCGTGTTTAGAGGCCAACGGGCCATAACAACGATATCAAAGTAATGATTGATTTTTGTTTAAGAAACTTTTTAATAGAATGGTAAAAAATCATGAACAACTGTTAAAAACAAGTGAAAAGCTATAAATGTTCAAATTGACGGCCGTTTTGTAAAATACAACTATTAATTCTTCTTCTCGTACTGGAAACAGCTGTTTCGATTTCGTCTCGTGGAATCGAATTTATTGCAATTTCAATTCGGTGAATCATGTCCTCTCAGGTGGTTGGTCTCGTTTCGTAAACAATATATTTTATTTTCCCCACAAGTAGAAATCTAATACAGTTAAATCCGGGGATCTAGGTGGCCACGGAAACAAACTACCCTTCCCATCCAGCGATTTGGGTATCTAACATTTAAGAAATCACGGACTCTTCGGGAATAGTGTGAAGGACATCCATCATGTTGATACCACAGGGATGCTCTCACGTCAAGGGGAATGTCTTCTAAAAGATTGGGCAAGTCATTTTGTAAAAAGTTTAAATAAGATTCACCATTTAGGTGTCCATGAAAAACAAATGGTCCGATAATTCTGTCACCTAAAACACCACACCACAAATTTACACTCCATCTGTTTTGGTGATCCACTTCGCGCATCCAGTGACGATTTGTTTGCGACCAATAATGCATATTGTGCAAATTAACTCTGCCACAGCTAGTAAAAGTAGCCTCATCGGTCCATAAAACTTTGGAAAGGAATCGAAGATTTTCACTACACGTGTCTCTCAGCCAATAGCAATAGTCGAGCCGCCTGTCAAAATCAGTGTCTGATAAAGCTGCAACAAGACAACGCCAGACCTCATGCTGCAGTTAAAGCTCAACAAATAATTAAGGAATTGAATTTGGAGTTTCTTCCTCATCCAGCTTATAGCCCGGACCTTGCACCTTCCGGTTATCACTTATTCCGATCGATTGCGCACTTCCTTTGTGGACGGCATTTTACAAGTGTTGAGATGGTTGAAGCTGCATCCTGAGAATTCTTTAATTCCAAAGATGCTACATGGTACCGTCGTGGCATTGAAGATCTTGCAGAAAGATGACGAAAGATATTACTTTACAATGATTTATACTTTAGTGTTATTTGTTATTTTATCATTAAATAAAGTTTTTCATAAAAACGCCATTTTTATAGGCCATCCTAATTCCTATGCTTTCGTTATACTATGTGAAGCCGGCTTTGGAGACTAAAACGCCACAATTATAAATAATTGTGTAATTTTTCAAATAGCAATCTGTGCTTCCATATGGTTTGTAACAATTCTTCTAATAAACACCATTTTTCGATTAGTATAAACCAAAAACTTAGTGTTAGTAATCTGTTATTCAAAATCAAAACTGTGATTTATAGTAAATCAGAATAAATTTCCCTGTATTTTAGAAGTAAAAGATTCGTATTGTCATTTTACAGAATGTCAAAAAGTGAAATTTTGTTCAAAATTGTTAAATTGTATAATATCTTCCTTGGTTACCATCTTTAAAAGTAACATTAACATACATTTTTTATCATTTCTAGAAAGCACTACGTATTTACAAATACGCTTGTAAATTAATAGTTGAAAAATAATATTTGTACACATCACCAATTACAAGATTGAATTCAATACGTTTGACGTATATGTCAAGCCATACCTATTTTATTCCTAAATCACTGGCTTCAACTATACTCGGACTCTATGAAGGTAGCGATGTAGAAAAATATTTTACAACTGAATATAATTTAGTTTGTTTTCATGTTTTCAAATTTGTATTCAACAAATATTTTTTATGAAATTGTAAATTTTCACCATTATTACACATAATTAAAATATTTAGCTTTTGGGTTTTTAATGGTATATTTTTATATTTATATTTTACATAAATCTATATGTATCGATAACAATTACAGTTATCGTCCCCAGTAGTAATATCTTTAAGAATTGTTTAAGGCGTTTCGAAATATTTTTTATTTCAACATTTTGTTGTATGGAATAAAAAGCTTTTACAACCTTGAATAATTTTTATTAACAGTACGTTGTTTTGAATTTGCGATCAAATAATTTATAACATTTAGTATCAAAATCTAAAAAATTTGATTTGTATATAATATGTATAGTATCCTTAAATTTAGGAATGTTTAGAAAAAAAAATATGGTTGTGTACAGCTCTACTCAGCAAACAAGATAGTTGGAGAGGGATACCGGCTCTGTAGTAGCTTTTAAGGTACAATCCGAACAAAAATATTTGGGAGCTTAATTTAAATATGTATTGTTCGATACACATAAATGTATTGTGTGCTGCATAACCAGTGTAACTAATATTTTCTTGACAAAATCACAAAGGGACAGATCATCTATACAGGGTGAACCAAGAATTTTATTGAAATAACGTTATTAAATTTAAAAACCTAAATATTAATATCAAATTTTTAGTAACAATATTAAGCTGTACATAAACAGTTTTAAATATTTTAATTTAAGTTCTACAATTCATTTTGATTATAATGTAATTACATTTTATAGTTTATCGAATGAACTCATGAATTATTTGTTTGGCAAAGTTTACAAACACAATGTAATTGCTTAGTTAAAATCAAAATAAACTGAATACATATTTAAACAATCGTAACGAAATTATATGAAAATCAAAACGTTTAAAATATTAAGGCAAAATTATTTTATAAGTTATTTTCTTAATCTTCAACTTCCGAACTTGTGTCATCTTCCGACAAACCAGTATTCATCACAAATTCCACACTTTCCACTACTTCGTCAAGTAATCCATCTTTCTCCCACATTTCACCGAGCTGGTAGCGTAGTGGTGACACGACCTGCTTAGCATTCGGGGGCAATGGGTTCGATTCCGTTACCGTCTACCTTGTATGAGGTTTTTCAGGGGTTTTCCTCATACACATGTAGCGGTATGGTCACTGCATATATGCATACCATATGCGGCTACTTTGGCAAATGCTGGGGTAGTATTCTCCCCTCAGAACCCCTAACTCGTTCCTTCCGATCCTATCCTGACCACACCCATCCTTAATCCCACCATGCATATATACGTAATGTATGTATGCTGGAATCCATGATTGTGGCTGAAGGAGCGAGGAAAGCTCCCCTTGGGGAGGAAATGAAATACGTGGGCTTTTCCTTTTTTTTCCCACATTGATTGAGCCAATTGATTCACATGCTTGCAATGTTTTGCAATAATAATGTTTCAAGCATCAGAATGTATAGTTTTCTTCGTAGTTCCAGCCATAATAGGATAACCTAAAAATTACATTAAAATTACATTTTTATTAAAATTCTTGTGCTTACCTGTATTTCACAAATAAAACAACCAAAGAAGTCTTCAAAAAACTGATTTTAGCCATTAATAAGTATATGTAATTTGTGATTTTAACAAACAAGAGTAACACAATAAAAGGATTACGTAATAAAACGCACGCGGAAAATGTCAGCTGTAAACTTAATAATTTACTTTTAGCTGTGAATGTACCAACTTAGAATTCTCAACTATGATTGGACAAATAATTTCAAATACATTATATATCAAAATAAGTTTATTAAAATCGGACTGGTCTAGTGTTTGCGTATTAACGTACTAAGAAAACTACGTCAACCGGTTCCGAGTTCGATTCCTAGCTTGACGATCTAAAGAGTCCCCAAACTTGGGTGTTGTAGGGCTTCACCACAATAGAGAATCTTGCTCCTTATCTATAATGGACACACGCCTTGATGCACCAAGATTATTTAAAATCGTGGACTATTCATGTGCCTATTATACTTCAGAATTAATTGGAAAGGAATGCGACGTTGCCATTTTATACTCAAAAAAACCAAATACCAGGTGAGCCACTGGTTGTTTCTGGTCCATTAAAAATCAACTATGAAAAAAACCCAGCCATGCGTTGTTTATATTCAGGAGAAAACCCAAAAAGTGATTGGCAGGTGAGCACGAAGAGTACACGTTTAAAGATTTGTATAGTTAATATACAAATATTTTATTATAATTTTGAACTGTAGTGATAGATTACCTTTATAATTTTATGTACGTTTATATTGTGAGAGTGTTTTAAAGTATTATGCGCACGTGGAATTTTATTAATTATATTTTGCGAAGGTTATATGCTACCTGTATTTTTAGCGCATCGTATAGCCATGTACAAGGATATTAGTTTGTAAAATATAAATATTTGTCCGTTGAAAGAAATTATTTAGAGTGGAACATTTAGGGAAGTGAAAATATGAGACACACCTGTGATTTTCGCAAGACCATGGGTTTTTTAGTGATGGGACCTCTCGAATGAAAAATAATCGATCATTCGATTGTACGGACATCTCGAGATATTTCGAGTGGTTATGCGAAAATTATTCGAATGGTTTGTTGATCGAAACAGCACTCACTCCGTCACGTCACTCATCATCGAATTCATTCGTTCCTCTTTCGTCCCACTTCCAGGCTCCAGTGATCAGATCGAATTATTATTATTACACTGCAGCTTCGGTAGGAGTTGGGAACACCACAGTTGGGTTACTTACACAAACCTGTCGCACGATTTGTAGCCTGACATACGGGTGATTTTTGCTTGCATCGTATTTAGTTTGGAAATAAGCGCGCAATTGGATTTATTTAAATTTTATTCAATCATTCAACATCTACGAACATTAAAAATAATTCTTATTCAAGCCTTAATGCTTGAAATACTACGTAACACAATATTCTAAATATAACAAATTCTTAAATTAGATGTCAGGTTCAGTATATATGACTAAACAAAAATGTTATGTACAAAATGAAAAGAAAACGTTTCTTGCACATTCCACACTGTACTGATTCGCTGATTGCATACAAAACTCCCAAACTTACCAATGCGGCGACTCATTTTAATTTTCGAAATCGTACGATTGATTTGACTTCTGTGAAACGAAACTTAAGGAAAATGATAAGGGAGAAAAATAAATTGCAACCACCGTAACAACAGTTTTATTATGATGTCATAATAATTATTATTTATGTATGGCTTTACCTCCGCACGTGCAACGGGGTAAGCAATTGTGTTATCCCAGATGTAACACATCCGTGGCGATTGCCGTTTGTACCGAACCGACTTGGAAATGCCAGACTTGAGAACTCGTGTCTCTGAGAAACGATAGATTCGCATAAGTGACGTCATTTTTCGAAAGGAAATCATTCGAATGATCATTCGATTGTAAATTTCACTCGAGAGGCGAAGTTTCGATTGTTAAAATCATTCGATTGTGCCCATCACTAGTTTTTTTTACTAAGATTGTTTAGTGGCAGACTTATAATTTGGAATGATGTCTGAATATAGGTTTATTAGAATTTTTGATACTGAAAGTGTCATGGCTGAGTTGAAGGGTTTTGTGTTGTTCAAAACAAGGTGTTAGCGTAAGACGATGACCACTTTAATGCACGGGCAAGTTTACGTCATGCATATACGAGTAAAATGCCGCCCATTCACTCTTCTTTGGATGAGATTTGAATTTTAGAGAAAACGCGTCATTATTATCGATGACGTGATTGAAAGATATTTTTAAGGACAGCCGTGAAGGGACTCATGGGTGTTATTTGTAAGACTTGGCGGTGAAATGTTGACCAAGTAAGCGCGCAGTTTCAGAAGCTTTTTGCTTATTGCAAACTTAAATCTCGCATGAAATTAAGTGCGGCAGTGAGTGTCTAAACTACTAGGAACTCTGCTTGGGATTTATTAAATGATATTTTGTCTAGTTCTCAATCATTGTATGGTTGTAAAAGCGATTTTCAATTTTATTATAAAAAAAACTGTGGTAGCTGTGTGTTTTGTGCAAATACACAAAGCAATTGTGTAAATAAGGTCAACCTGTTGAGTAACAAAAGAATCACTCATTTATCAAAAATTAATGTAAAAGTAAACACCTGTGTATCTATAGAACATTAACGATTATTAAGTATAGACTGTTACTGAAGCGCTATTAGTGAAAATTGTGTACGGTATCAAAATCTAAGTACGGAAAGTAAAGTTGAATGAGGACAATAGGGGTGATCTTACCGAACATTATGATGGTAAAACGGCTTCATTTATAATCTATTTGTGCATTACGCATTCGGTCACCTTTGTTGCGTATGGACCGTTAGATATTAAGTAATGCGGTCATTTGTCCCCGTCAGTGGTGTAGTGGGTGGTGTATTTAGTTACCTACAAAGGATACATTCATGTTCATTTATCATCGTCGTAAAGAATTTTATTTCATCGCAGAAATTAATGTAAGAATTAGATAGTAAGAATTGCATGTGTTCGTTCTGGTTATGACTTAATCAGTTTCATTGAATTGCTGGTATGTAACTTAATATAGGGTTTAAACTTTCATTCAATTAACGATATTTATTTTACATGTCGTACATATAGTTTAGCCAGGGAAGAATTTTTCAGTATATATACAATTTATGGTTGCTTTGTCTTTATCTCAAGGTCCTGCACCAAATTAAAATTTTAAGAAGTGTACTTCAATACTGCATTGAGAATAGTTACGTGTACAGAGGTTACAGTCAAATTTTGGTGCAATTATTTCACATTCAGTTTTAATTAATATATGAGAAACTTAGCTTAAAAGATTGTACATTGACATGCTTTTTGTTGTCAAAACGTTGTTTGGATTATTTGTGCAAGTAAAAAGCATAACGCTACCGTTTTATAAATACAAGTTTGCTGAATTCAATAAGCAATTAATGTTTTTTTTTCTGTGAGAAATCCAAGTTTCGAATGAAGTGTTTAAACATTTCGGGCACAACTGTAATCGGAAACTACATTTTAAGCCACGCATATTGCAGTGAAACACAGGTTACTCATTTAAAAGATAAGATATTTTGTAACATAACTCTCAGTAGCTACCGAACTTTAATACTTAAAAGAGGCAAATTATTTTATTCACGTTGTGCCCTTTTCATTGTATTAGTATTCAGTAATTTTAACAAACAATTCAAAAGTATACCGAAAACATTTCACCAATCTGTTGACACGAAGATACAGGAGGTAATCAATACTTTCTTTATAATGTATATGTTTCAAGATCTCTTTATGCTTTGGTGTTTTCAAAATTTATTTGAGGCTTATGTGTTTATTATTTAACAATATAGAAAATAAAATATACAGAGTCTACCCAACCAAGATGTTCGGTAACTGTTTTGTTTTTATAGATATCAAACAGGTTTCAAAACAAAAGTGGTAGAGGGAGTAACGTGTACAATTTAAAATTTTTTTGAATTATACAAGGTTTTTCCTAATTCAGGTACTAATCAAACTTAGTTTTGTTTTTAATTAGAACACCTGTATATTATTTTAAATTCGAAAGCCCGCGTCTTTCTGATTCTTTAATATAGGGTTTGAATACAATATGCAGAGTATTTCGAAAGATATAGATTGTTTTGTCTTAAAATTTGTACTTACATCAACGCCCTGTAGAACAATACACTTTGTAGCAAAAATTATATGTTGAGCGGTTCAGTTTCAGAATATCTGTCTATCGTTATTTAATTATTGTGGTTTGTTTACAGAGTGACTAAAAACTCGGATGTTTAATTTTCTTTCTTAAATTCAAATGGGACACCGTTTATTTCGTATCACTAATGAAGTCCTCTAATACTCCCTTAATTTTGTTAGGGGTTCCTTATACCTAAAGTAAGTAGTTATCGAGCTATTTTCAGATATTTAATAAATGTCATTTAAAATCTGGGGTTGTGATGTTTATCTGGTAGTAGTTGGGCTTGATAGATGAATTTGACAATTTTGCTATTGTAGAAGATTTTGACATACAAAGACATAAAAAAAAAGTTTGTTTAGTTCAACATTTTCACTATTTAATTTATGTTAAATTGAAACTTCCTATATTACAAATGAAATATGATAACAGTAACTATAACAATAGTAACACAACAATAACAAAAAAGCAAAGATTAAATTGGAAATGAAAACATTAAATTAATCACATTAGTTGTTTAAAGTGACCCCCACTAACATCAATACAATGTTGTAGTCAATCCTCAAATGCTCGAGATACATTTCGTAGCATAGTAGCATTGACATTCCTGAACGCTTCTGTAATTCTAGTTTTCATATCTTATTTTGTAGTTTGTAACCCACCTAATTAGAGGAAGGTGTGTAAGGAAAGGGAAAAGGTAATACTAGCTCAGCGGGAACAAGGTTTACAGTAAACAACCCCGTAATCTATACATCTGGGCGCCAGATAGGGAAAACCCACCCAAAAATGAACTTAAAATAAAAAATAAACTGAATAAAACATTCAACCAAATAAATTCCGGGCACTGCAGGGTTGTAAATATATCTTAGCAATTAAATTCACACATTAGACAATCAATAATACGGTTTAATAGAGAAAACTTAACTTCATCAGCTGAATACAACAATTATAAATCGGTAGTTCATACAAATGTAAATTTACAAATGTGTAAAGATAAATCTAAGGCCTCAGTGAAATTTTCCGCTGATATTAGATCACTTACGTTCAAAATCAAATTAAAATTCGAATCTAGGACTGGTTTCGATCAATGTAAACTTAAAAATAAAGAAGAAATGGTACACAGTTACATAAAACCATACTCAGCAGTCATATTTAGACAAGATTGTACATAATTACAAAAGTAATCAGTATTAATTAAGTATCGTTAGTTGCACATAGAAACTCGTCAGATCTGTACGTCTTTCATATGAAACACACAGGCACATTAAAACAAAACGCGAACATAATGTAGTTAATAAGACAACGCAACCCGAAAAATAAGATAACAGAACGTAGGCCGACTTCACAATCAAATTACCTGGATTTAACTTCAATCGAAGTCTTCTTAAATAATAGTTATAGCGATTACATACTTTCATATACAAGATATAACAATCATGCATTACTGGACAAGTCGTTAATTTCACAGATTAATAAGGATTAAATTCTAAAGGGTGTAAAATAAATCTTCAAAATTATTTCCTATAATTCAGAAATTAAATAAGATAACTCAACTTATCAAAGATACTCAGGAAATGCTACAATATGTGATTAAGTTTTTATTCTTAATTGATTTTCTACATACATCTTCATTAAACAGCAAGGCAAATAAAATGTGGTAGGGGATAAGGTATTGTTACAAGAGCGTGGTCATTAACGAACCTAACCTATAATAAAAGTTTTTAGATATTTAGTCATAAATGAATTTCTTCTTACCAAACGACAGATTCAGTAGTAATTAGTGGTATAATTAATTCAACTAAACAGGCATTTTTTGGAGTGATGATTTTTGCGCCTCTCCAGAAAACCACAAAATATATTCACCGGGAGCGCGAGAATTCAAAATTTTGGTTGCGTTCAACAAAAATGAATTTATTCGTAAAAATGACAAAAAACGGCACGTAACAAGTTGGTGGTTTGTTATATACGATATCTGTAATATAGCCCCATAAAAAAAGTCAGGTGACCGAGCAGGCCAATATTGTGGTCCTTCTTTGCCTATCCATCTTTGCGGGAAATTATTATTTAGGTAGTCCTTAATAGAACTGGTACAAATACGTCATCGTGCAAAAGCCACAATGTTGCCGGATGTTATGGGACACTTCTTCAAGAAGAATTAGTAGATAATTTTGAAGGAATTGTAAATAAACTGCGCCATTTACTGTTTCTTCAAAAAGTGTGGGCTTATGCGATCCCCGAAAACTCTACCCCAATCATTCAATCTTGTTTGGATGTCTCGTAATAGTGGAAAATGTGTCGGTTAACTCCTCCATTTTTCGTAAATATACACTTATTCCCAAACAAAATCAATTAATTCTTGGTGTACTTGGACATGAAAAGGCTGCATCTTATGTAGCGACAGGATTTGTTGTGCACCGTACCGTGGCTAATGTCTTGTTGTGAGGAAATCTTTCGTATACTGGTATGCGAATCCTCAGTATCGCTTAGCAATACATTCATTTGGTTGTCTTCTGTGATAGCATGTTTTTGTGCTCCCCTTTTTTCAGAACTAACCGATCTGGTACGGTCCAATAATTTTTCTATAGTAATCTTATTTGGTTGCCTTCGCTCTGGAAACCTTTCATGGTATCCTCTTGACGCCAGTAACAGTTCTAGGTGCATTCACCTAGTATCCAAATTATGTCAGTCATTTCACGACGGGAAAACGCTTCACCATTCATCTTGTACCTAATTTTTACAGTAACTATGTCATAACAAAGAAAATAAACGAAACAAATAATTAAGCAAACTATAGTTTAATTTGTCAGATTGCTAATTACTGGTAAACACCGAATTTATCATAGTCAACATTTCATTAAATATCTGAAAATATCCCGATAACTACTTACTTTAGGTATAGGGAAGCTCTAACAAAAATTGAAGGGGGGTAATAGAGGATCTCATTAGTGATATAAAATACAGGATATTACATTTGAATTAAGAAAGAAAATGAAACATCCGAGGTTTTAGTCACCTTATATACAAACCACAAGTTAACAAATAACTAATGATACTACATCATATTCTGAAATTCAACTGGATAACGCATAATTTTTTCTACAAATGTGTCGACGATTTTAAGCACAATTTTGACACAAAACAATCCATATCTTTCGAATTACCCTGTATAATGTATTCAAACCCTATAATGAAAGAATCAGAAATATGTGGGCTTTTTGAATTTAAAGTAATATACGTATGTTCCAATTTCAAAAAACTTAGGTTTGATTCGTACCTAAATTACGAAAGACCCTATGTAGTTCAAAATAATTTTAAATTGTGCACCGTTACTCCCTCTACAGATTTTGTTTCGAAACTTTTTTGAAAACAAACGGGTTATCGAACTTTGCATCTTGGTTGGTATGCACACTATCAACGCAGTTTGTATATAGATTGTTTAACTTTTGTTATTATAATATTAAACAGTGGTAATTAAGGCGACAACTTGTCGAATATCAAAAGAGATATACAGGGTGTGATAAGTTGAAAGCAAAATACCAATGGGTATTCAAACAATCTTAAAAGTAAAGTTGCAGATATTCAAAAGTGTCTTTATTTTCAAACGTGAGGTAAGGCATATTTTAATATTTAAGAGACACTAGTCTTAAATATAACAAAATTTGATTTAAAAATTTAATTGTAGTGTATGAGGAAAACAGTTTCCAAAATTTACAATATAATATACATAAGTGTATTATGCACATTATAGCCCCCCCCCTCCCCTATCTTGAAAAGTGTTCTTGAACTTATTACTCAAATTAATTGCTTGCCTTACATTGACTTTCCTGGCAATAATTAAAATATTCGAATTTATTTACACGTCTGATATTTAATTACTGGCAAACCTCAAATCTGATCAAAAGAATTGGCCGTCTAGTGGTAGGTACGTTGTGCAATTTGAATTAGATAGGCTGGATGAGTTGCACCATGTGGGGCAGGTAAACAAAGGAACTACTTAAATTAAAATTAACGAGCTTTGCGCAATGATGGTTCAACCCGTTAATGTACTATTGTGAGAAAAAACCACCACTAAAACCCACTTTATTCATAAATAAGTAATTGCGCAAGTACATTAATAAATCAAATAACACAAAAAAACAACAATCTAAGGGTTAAATATATAACAAAACACCATTAAATTCGGTTAAAGTGCGTACAAAATTATAACATCAACAGAAAAATAAATAACGAGCAGTTTAGCTGCACATAAACACAATAAAATAATATAAAAAACCCATGTAGTCACACCCACAACTGTGTCATAAATAAATCAACATAAAAATCGTAATACCAAACATGTGGCTCTCTAAAACCAATCATGCTGGTCTTTAAGTAAATAAGCAAATAAAACAATAAGGCAAATTGTGGTACATATAAAATACAACCACAGTAAAATTGCATAGGTTGATTATAAGGTAAAGACAAGGACAAAAGAAAATAGACAAGGAATTTACACGTACACCATTGTTTAGTGACTACTAAAGCACGTACAGTTACAATAAATTACATATAAAGAGATATCCGTTCGTATGCAAACAATTCTACTTAAACAAACTGACAAAAAAACCTCATTAAAACAAAGCCTTACAAGGGTAAGTTGTAAATAGATCATAACACCGTGGCCGATATATAAGTTGAGTGCGTTAGAAAAATACAGTGCCCCTTTCTCAGGTAACACATTCATCTATACAACAATAAAAACAAGTGTTTAATGGTCATCTGGACCCGGGAGTATGTAAACACTCGGCAATTGCCTATTACAATTATAACCAAGGTCTATCCTGTACCCGTTCGCCAGTCCCACCTCTACACAAACAAATATAAACAACAAACAGCAATGCTAATTCACCCAAATACAAGAATGAGGGAGTCCCGTATTGTCTTCTATTTTAGCAGATTTCAGCTTAATGAGCCCGCGTGCGAATGAGATACCAAGGCAATGTTTGATTTTTAATACGTTACATAGGCTTGTAAAATTATTTGCTACGAACTTTCATTTATATAAAAATACCTACTTACACTTGAATTTATTCCCTTTAGTTAAACACTTTACCACCAACAGGACGACTTAAGATACGCGGTTTAAAATTCGGCACCGCGGCGATTAATTATAGATTAATTTTTGGAAAAATTTACGTTGAAACATACAGTAAAAGAAAACAATGAATTAGCGTTCTAGTTTTGCTAAACGGTACACGACAAAATATATACGGGGTGTCCAGAAACTCTACGGACAAAATTTGCGTAGTGATATTAGACCCAAAAATAAGAAAAAAAGTTCATATAAACCCAAGTCCGGAAACGCTTCGTTTAGGACCTACGGGGTGTGAAAAAATTTTATTTTCCTGGGTTTTATGGCGATATTTTGCGAACAAATTTGAATATGGTCCTGAAATTTGGAGCACGGGGGTTTTTGTGGTCGAGAAACTTAAATATTGTATTGATTTTGATGCTCCCTGCAGAGGGCGCCATCTACAGTGGTATGCTTAAAGTTAATTGGCCTTAACTTTTTTACCACCCGGTATATTCACGTTCCGTTTGAATTAATTTGTTCCCTTTTCAGTTCTAAGCAAAAAAGGTATACTTGGTCGATGCCTGTCAGATCAACCGTTTTCGAGATATTGGTTGATGAACAATTCAATTTAATTCCTATAATCCTTAGCTAATTGGAATTAAAAATCAAAGTAACGTAATGAGACGGCGAATCCCTGAACATATTCCCACATTATTTCTGAAGGTATCGCAGGCATCTACAGTGGTATGCTAAAAGTTAATTGGCCTTAACTTTTTTACCACCCGGTATATTGCTCCAAATTTCAGGACCATATACAAATTTGTTCGCAAAATATCGCCATAAAACCGAGGAAAATAAAGTTTTTTCACACCCTGTAGGTCCTAAACGAAGCGTTTTCGGACCTGGGTTTATATGATTTTTTTTTCTTATTTTTGGGTCTAGAATCACTACGCAAAGTTTGTCCGTAGAGTTTCTGGACACCCCGTATAGACCGAACGGCTTACAAAGGGAGTTTCTAATTAAAACAATAAAAGCAATCCGGCTCATTCAAAATTTCAACAGCAACTGCCTTTCCCTCCGATTTCAAACTAACTAAATTTACCCCCGAAAATCAACCCCCGTTATTGCAAGTAATAAAAAAAAAAAAAAGAAACAAGAAATTATTTCGTGGAAACATTTTTCGCATTCTTAACAGAACGAAATCTTTCGTCCGTAACAAATACTACATTTAATATTACATTTCCTAGTACCAAACAAAGACGCCTTTGATTGCATTGTGTACCGACTTAATTAATTATTAAACTAGTGGCATTTTTAGTAGGGCCGTTTTTTTTCAACCTCCGATAGGCTATAAAAAAAGACTAATGCATCTTAAGAAATAATTTTATTTACAGAAGTTAAGTACACTTAAGGTTACTTTTCTACATAGTCACCATTAAGTTTGAGGCACTTATCGTATCTACGGACTAGGTTTCCAATACCCTCTTCATAAAAAGGCGCCGCCAACGACCTTAGATGCTCCGTAACGGTGTCCTTGAGTTCCACGTCAGTTTGGAGCCGTTGTCCTCCAAGCCACTTCTTCATTTCAGGGAAGAGGTGAAAGTCACTCTGCGCTAGGTCGGGACTAAACGACGGGTGATCAAAAAGATCCCAGTGAAATTGTTCCAGCAGCTGCTGGGTGGGTACGGGCATTGTCATGGATGAGCACAACACCAGAAGACAGCATCCCACGTCGTTTGTTTTGGATGGCTCTCCGTAGTCTATTCAAAATTTCACAATAAGATGCAGGAGTAATTGTGGTCCCTGGCGTCATAAACTCCACAAGCAATATACCTTTTTGATCCCAGAAAACAGTAGCCATATTCTTACGGTTGTTGAAAGTTTGTTAAAATTTTTTTGGTTTGTTTGATGATTTTGCGTGCATCCACTGTTGAGACTGTTGCTTGGTTTCTGGTGTATCATACCTAATCCATGTCTCGTCACCTGTCACAATGTATTTCAATAAATCTTCCCCATCAGCCTTGTATCGGCCGAGAAACGACAAAGCCGATGCCATTCGGCGTTTTTTTATGTTCGTCAGACAACGTTTTGGGTACGCTTCTAGCACAAATTTTTTTGTAGTGTAACTGCTCAGTGACAATATTGTATAGGGTAGATCTTGAAATTTCTTTGACATTTCAGTTATTGTAAACCTACGGTTTTCTTTACTTCGTCAACTCTTTGAACAATGTCTCCTGTGACGACAGACTTACGGCCTTGATCCCGTTCATCATGCACATCACTTCGATCATCTTTAAACTTTCTACACCACTCACGAACAACACCATCACTCATAAAGTTTAGTCGGCTCATTCTTCGATGGATTTCTGCTGCACTATTCCCTTCTGTTTGCAAGAAACGGATAACACTTCGCAACTCACGCGGGAGCGTCAATAAAGGCGGGCATGTTGCCGCGTCTACAGCTTTGCACCGAATGACAGCAAGAACTTGACAGTGACATAGCGTGTAGAGTGGGAGATGCGCCGTCGCCTACTACGTATATGAGTCACCTGCCGGCCATTGCTCGTTCGTACTAAGCGACCGGAGGTTGAAAAAAAAACGGCCCTCGTATATCAAGAATGTGCGCATAAGAATTTCCAATGATTCGTTATGCCCCTTCAATAAAGCAGTTTTTAAGCGTACGTCTGCTAGTTAAACATGTGTTTTTCAACCCTTAGCCAAATATCAGTTACATACATTTCTTACATAAAAATACATGAAATAAAATATTCCAAAAACATTATCAAGATATTAAAAATCCACTAATTATCTTTTCTGTCGCGGTAACAATGGCGATTTGACAAACGTTTATGACAATAATAAAATTTTTGCGGTCCGCTACCTACAACATTTAGCCAAAATTGTGGTATAAAATCGTTACACAAACAACTAAAAGTAAGCAATTAACTTTTGTGGCTTCTTTTAATTAAAAATCACGCCTTTCAATTTTAGAACTTTTTGGAACTTAATTCATCTGTTATGACGAAATGTGAAACGCGTGAAATATTTCTTTTTTTTTTGTATAATTGTATTCGAGAGTTAATTCCACCAGATTACACTTGAAAATGAGCAAAATGTGCTCATTCTCATAACAATGGTGTAATCAACAGTTTCACAATTGGAAGTTATCGAGTTTTGGATTATTCGTCTCTTTTCCATTATTATTTCATATATTCGCCGGGTTTCTGCATTATATCCACTCTTCACACAACAAACACACACACGAATGAGATGTAAATTGAAATGCAAAACCTTACATTTACATCACTGAAAAATTTATACTTCAAAATAAATCTTATTTATGTATGTTCTGTTTTCTATCACATTCCATTTAAATACGCTTTATTACATTACTTTACATATACCGAGTGTCACATTTCACTTTACCATTACAATTTTCTAAAAATAGCCCTTATTAAAGTTAATGTGGACAGTGAAGGTTTTCATCTCGTAACTTATTCCTGACAGAATTCTTGTCTGTTTCTTGATAAATAGAGTTTAGGCGAGACGTTTGGACATTTATATGCAAAATGGCAAAAAAATTATTTTAACATTTAGAAAAAAAAAACTTTTTTAAGAGGAAACACGTTTTACGAATTAAAAAGTTTTAAAAGCTTGTTAACGTGATCCGTCTTTTAAGTTGTTTTTGTGTTGCTTTTCTATTTTTCCTCAAGCATTTCTGTCTTATTTAATTAAGATATCAGAAGAAAATGGAATCAGATATTTATGGATCAAATTATTTTCTTTCAGAATTCCTTTTGTATTGAATTACAGAAAATAATGAAATACTGATACTTTTTTCGCATCAATCTAATTATGGAAGGCAATTTAAATTAGGATAACGTGTCTTACTTATACAGGGTGTCATTGTTTCTTAATTTCAGTAGCTTTGTTCGGTATCCTAAAATATCAATGGGAAATCCTTTTATTGCATTCCTATCTAATACGTGTGGCTAAAAGGAAGTCTTAAATTTGAATGCCTACATTTAGAACGACTGGTGGCTTTAAGATGAAAAGAACTGTTTACGTCTCGACGCCAGTATTTATTTTGCTCTAATATTTTCTTTGCATAAATGAAAGTATGGTAATAAAGTAGGTTACAGGTTTCTGCAAAATAATCATGACCTATCCTAACCAACTCAACGCTAAAGTGTTATAAACTGTATGCAATCAACGATATAATTAATTATGTAAAAAATTTTGTAAAAATAGCAGTCGTGGTTGGTGTGAACACCTATTTCTATATTTATCATACACACAATTTTATTTATGCTCTCCAGATGGCAGTGGTATTATAGAAAATAGTTGAGATTTTACTGATTTTTTTATTGTGTCATTTTTTTGCGGTTTTGATGAAATCTACAAAAAAAACTGCCTTAGTTCTAAATATATAAGTATATAAAGAATAACTACATTGCCAACAAATTCAAACCAAAATATCTTTATTACTACACAAACTGAGATATCTTGTGACTTTTATGTTTTTCATTCATCACTTGTGTGTACCCAATTATAAATCGCTGGGGATTTGATTTTTAAAATCTTAAAACAATCGGAGACTATGTGTTGTCATATCAACGATTTTTAAAATTATAATTGTCGCTTTTTGTTTGTTTTAATTATATTTACTGTAGATTGCTTTTCTTAGTGGCGTAGAGGATGGAATTAATCTTATTCTTATTGCTAAACGTTATTTATCTACCTTCTACCTGTAATTTGAAACTAAAAATTATTCAGTTTAATTTTTGAAACCCTAATTTCGTGGAATCTATTCATAATAGAATGAAATAAGACACAAATGTGTTAAAGGAAATCCACAATATATTGAAACTATTAACAATAATCTACAATTGTTTCACGAACCTAGTTCGCATCGTCAGGGTTGACCAGAAATTGACATTATCATTGACAGCTACTTGATATAATTTAAATTTTGAACATCCAATAATGGGACTCTTTCTTGTACGATTGTATATAGAAATGTATGTTTCATAAAGAAAAAAATCACAATAAAATTATTTAGTTAGAAGACAGTTCAGAAGTGGAGAATTTCCTAGATTTATCTGTTCATTGACTACTTCATACTGAGGGTCTATTAAATGCCTTCTTATTTCAAACTTTTCTAAAAAGTGAAGTTCTTGTTTCTTGTCACAAATGTGTAAGATCCCTGATTCTGTGTTTAGTGTGAGTGGGTGTCCTGTGTTAATTAGATGTTTAGCGTAACGAGAGTTTTCTGTATATTGTAGTTTATAAGCTCGTAAGTGTTCACTGTACTAACCTCAAAATTTCTTAGTGTTTGACCGATATAAACTGCGTTACATTCAGGACATTTTAATTTGTATATACCTGACTTCTTTAATAAAGGTATTTTTGTTTTAACATTTAATAAAATTGTGCTTACATCGCTTTCTTTTAAGCGAGACAGAAGCAGATGTTCGGGATATTATTTTCGAAATATTTGAAATGTTACCACAGTAGGTAAGTACTTTATACGGTTTACTTTCTTTGGTTTTTTTAGGAAGAATTAGTACAAGTGCTACCTTTCTTCTTTTTCATTGATCATTTTATTTATTATGTGTAAATTTATTCGATTTGGTTATTTGTTTAATTATACCAATTTCTTTATTAGATCAGTGTGGGTTGGTTTTCTACAAATTGAATAATTAAGTTTATTGTCTATTATCTTAATCTGAAAAGTTAATTGAGTTGTTTTCTTCAACTTCTAATGTGAACTTAATTGTGGGGTGTAAGGTATTAATGTAGTTAAAGAATACGTCTAACTGTCGATCACTACCTACAAAGCAAGCTAATATATCATCTACATGTCTGTACCAAAGTAAAAGTTTTTTGAATTATTAGAGTTAAAAATTACGTTTTCTAAATTATCCATGAATATATTGGCTAAAATTGGAGATATAGGGTTTCCCATCGGTAACCCTTCATTTTCAATGTAGACATTGTTGTCAAAAATAAAGTAATTTTGCTGAATACATGAATCGAATGAGTTAAAACTATCTGAAATTATTCCTTGATAAACATTTTTATCTTCTACTAATTTTTTAACAAGTAGAGGAATTCTGCTGGAGGAATTTTTGAAAACATGTTATTAACATCAAACGAGATTAGTCTAGAATTGTTTCTTGAGCTATGTCTATCTAGTTTTTTAATTAAATCTATTGAATTTTTAACAGAGTGTCTAGATACATATCCATAACTTGTAAGTCTGACTGGTTTCGATACTTTGTGTAATTTGATTGTTCCACTTATCTGTGGTGGATGAGGGTTTTTAGAAGTGACCCTTTTCGTCTCCCATTCATTAAAAAGAAAATTTGTGTTATTGATTAGTTCCTTAACATTATTTGAAAACTTTTTTGTTAGATCTGTTCTAAGAGTTTTTACATCACTAAATTGTATAAAATCATTTATTTTGGATTTATAACCGTCGGTTCTTAAAATTATAGTTGTATACCCTTATGTGACTTAGTTTCCGTAAGGTTATTTTCTTCTACTCTAGTTTTAATGGAATTTAAAGTAGAAAGGTCATTCTTTGTCTGTTTGCCAATTTTGACGGGTTGGATATTTTGATTAAATTTGCAATGTGTAGTTTTTCATAAAGAAAATTATTTGATTGAGGCTTTAAAGATATTTCAGAATCAGTTGCTAAAATTTCTTTAATGTTATTGGCAAATCTCGGTGGTAAACAGTATTTAACTCCTTTGTTTAAGAACTCAGTTTCTTTATTTGTAAAAGTAGCGTCTGAAAGGTTTTGGAAACGCGGTGCAAAAGTTATATGTGTTGGAGTACTTACAGTTTGGGTATTCTGGATTGTTCATGTCTGGATTGTGTATATTGAATAATGAATGTTGACATTAGAAGTTGAAGAAAACAACTCAATTAACTTCTTAGATTTGAAAATTAATAGAATAGACAATAAACTTAATTATTCAATTTATATAAAACCAACCCACACTGATGTCACTATACCTTTTGAATCCAATCACCCTATGTCACACAATCTTAGTGCATACCATTCTATGATACACAGAGCATTCTCAGTCCCAATGAGCGAAAATAATTTTAATAAAGAAATTAGTATAATTAAACAAATAGCCAAATCGAATAAAATCATATAAAAAATAAAAAAGAAGCAAAGGTAGTACTTTTCCTAAAAATACCAAAGAAACTATAGCTTATGAAACACTTACCTACCGTGGAAACATTTCAAATAATATCTCGAACATCTGCTTCTGTCTCGTTTAAAACACACAACTTTATGAAACGTTAAAACAAAAATACCTTTATTAAAGAAGTCAGGTATATACAAATTAAAATGTCCTGAATATAACGCAGTCTATATCGGTCAAACACTAAGAAATTTTGAGGATATGTACAGTGAAAATTTACGAGCTTATAGACTACAACACACAGAAAACTCTCATCTCATGTAATTAACACAGGACACTCTCACACACCAAACACAGAACCATAAATCTTACACGTTTGTGGCAAGGAACAAGAACTTGAGTTTTCAGAGTTTGAAATAAAAAGGCATTTAGTAGACCCTCTGTATAAAGTAGTTAATGAACAGATCTTCTAAATTAATAATTTTATTGTGAGCTTTCTTTTATGGAACCTAAATGTCTATACACATTCATGCAAGAAAGAGTCCCACTATTGGGTGTGAACTTTCTTTAACACATTTGTGTTTTATTTCAAGCTATTATGAAATGATTCCACGAAATTAGGGTTTCAAAAATTAAACTGATAAAATTATTACGTACATCTTTGAGAATTTAGGCGACAATCTGTTGCCTTTTCTTTCGATAAATATTTTAGTCCACAGGCAAAGAGTCAGATTTCTAAAGACGAGGTTTTAAAGCTCATTTTCGTAGAAAGGACCTGTTACAAACAGATCGTATTTCAGTGATAACTCAGAGTTACCTATGGGAATGCAATTTGGACTGATGCTGCAATTCTTTTCCAATTTAGTGCCGAGAGGATATCGCTTTTTTTGCGCGTATGTTAATTTAAAGTAACGAATCTGTTTAATTGGCTAATTAAGATATAAGGATTAAAATCCAATGTGGTGAGTTCTGTATGATGTTGAAGGCAGTCTTGTTAGAGAGGTAGTGACATAGACTCTCGTTATCGCGGCTCTGGACGCCTACTCGAAACGTATGTTGGAGGTAGGGGAACCTTCTTACGTCTGTACCGTGGTGAAAGAGCTTCCGTTGGGGAAGATTATCTGTTAACCCTTTAAGAGGGATATTGTTTAGACTCGCCCATCTCGGTAAAATAATGTAATACGGAGTACCGTTGCCAGTGATTGAAAATTTCAACTTCAAAGAATGTGTTTACGTGTTTACTGCTAGTGCTAGCCTTACTTCTTTTCTAACGGGTTATTTGTGAAGAGGTTCCAGTTATAATAAGTTTGTTTCGTGTACATAGCTGGTCATGATAAAGAGCAAGTTTGCTGTATATAGTGACGCTTTAAAAAGTTTTAAATAAATAAAGTTATTTATTTATTTATTTTGGTCAAAATCATGACAAATGTCAAAAAGGCGCCACCAGTTACATACATTTATAGCGGGAATACATTATGAGCTAGATCCTAATAATGGCCTTACAAGAAACCATAATGTTCACTCAAAATAAAGTGCTTTCCTCCCTGAAAATTCTACTTTAGAAATATTTACGCAAAGTTCATCCGAACCTCAATAAAATCTTAAACTTCAAATGAAAACCGCAAAATTGCGATAATGAAACTAAAAACTCGCTAAACATTTCGATAAACTTGAACTTCAGAATGATTGTCTCAAATATCCAAAAAACTGATCAATACGGTAATTAATTGTTCAATTTAAAACGAAAAATACGTGACAACAAAACTAAACGTGACCGAAAATGTATAAGATCCGCAAATTTACTAAACGTCAATATCGGGATGTACAATACAACGTAATAATTTTATCAGTTTAATTTTTGAAACCCTAATTTCGTGGAATCATTTCATAATAGCTTGAAATAAAACACAAATGTGTTAAAGAAAATTCACATCCAATAATGGGACTCTTTCTTGCATGAATGTGTATAGACATTTAGGTTCCATAAAAGAAAGCTCACAATAAAATTATTAATTTAGAAGACAGTTCAGTATTGGCGAATTTCCTAGATTTATCTGTTCATTAACTACTTTATACTAAGGGTCTATTAAATGCCTTTTTATTTCAAACTCTTCTAGAAAGTCAAGTTATTGTTTCTTGTTACAAACGTAGGATTTTTGGTTGTGTGTTTGGTGTGAGTGAGTGGCCTGTATTAATTAGATGTTTATCGTAATGAGAGTTTTCTGTTTGTAGTAGTCTATAAGCTTGTACGTGTTCACCGTACCTAACCTCAAAATTTCTTAGTGTTTAACCGATATAGACTGCGTTACATTCAGGACATTTTAATTTGTATATACCTTACTAGATAAGTGATTTACACGCTTTACTTTCTTTGGGTTTTTTAGGAAAAATTAGTTCAAGCGCTACCTTTTCTTCTTTATTATTGATCATTTTATTTACTATATGTAATGGATAATTATTCGATTCGGCTATTTGTTTAATTATACTAATTTTTTTATTAAAATTATTTTCGCTCATTGGGACTGAGAATGCTCTGTGTATCATAGAATGGTATGAACTAAGTTTGTGTGACATAGGGTGATTGGATTCAAAAGGTATAGTGACATCAGTGTGGGTTGGTTTTCTATAAATTGAATAATTAAGTTTATTGTCTATTCTCTTATGTTTTAAATCTAAAAATCACTACCTACAAAGCAAGCTAATATATCATCTACATATCTGTACCAAAATAAAATATTTTTTGAATTATTGGAGTTAAAAATAAGTTTTTCTAAATTATCCGTGAATATATTGGCTAAAATTGGAGATATAGGGCTTCCCATCGGTAACCCTTCATTTTGAATGTAGACGTTGTTTTCAAAAATAAAGTAATTTTGCTGAATACATAAATCGAATGAGTTGAGAATATCCCAAATTTTTCCTGGACGAACATTTTTATCTTCTAATAATTTTTTAACAAGTGGTACACATTCTACTGGAGGAATGTTCGAAAACACGTTATTAACATCAAACGAGACTAGTCTATAATTGTTTCTTAAAGATATGTAGATGATATATTAGCTTGCGTTGTAGGTAGTGATCGACAGTTAGACTTATTTATTAATTACATTAATAACTTGCATACAAAAATTAAGTTCACATTAGCAATTGAAGAAAACAAATCAATTAACTTTTTAATAATAAATCAGCTCTCATTGGTATGACATATTCTTTAGGGAGAAGCGACTTAATCTTATTGAACTCCCCCTGTGAGGAAGCACTTGATGCAGGGACTCTTCCATGGCCAAAACTAGCACGAAGGATAATTGACCAGGGGTAAGGTCTTCAGGTCATTAATCAGTTTTTTTGGGGTCGATTAAGTTGGCCCCCTCCCCCTATAAAGATTTCTATATGATATTACTCCGTAATAACGCGCTCCATATGTGATCAAACGCGCCACTGAAAATAATTTGCGCCGTTATAGTTATTGAGATATTTTGAAAAACATTTGGGTGGGTCAAGTTCAGTCAGCCCCTCCCCTGCATTAAGCATTTCACTATGTATGTTGATGCCAACTTATCCCTGTAGTTATGCGCTAAAATGCGCTACTCCTATATGGCCATAACAAAACATAGAAGGTGGGTGGGGCCAAACTCATGTTTTTAAAAAATTGCACTTAATTAAAAATTCTTAATGGTTATGCGTGCGTTCAAATGCACCACATGAAGTGAGTTTTGCGCCATTGCAGTTTTTAAGATATTTTGAAAAGTTTGCTCAGCCCCCCCCCCCCTCCATTATTAAACAGTTCACTGTATATGACATATGACGATAATTCTTTGAGGTATTGGATTTCGTGCTGGAGGTCCGAGTTCAGGAATTTATTACCTATCTTTGTCTTCCTTTCCCCCGCTTGTAAGAGGTTCCATATTTTCATTGAGTGTACGTCCTTGAATTTGTTAGTATCATAATTTCACATTTTCCCCCTCAGCAATTTACTTCATGTATTGTTAATTATCATTGTTTGAAAATGAAACTAATCTTAGTTTCGAAGCATTTCTCAAATTTTACCACTGCTACTGTTGCTGGTTGTAGTTTAAATACTTATAAAAACATAATCGTCATACATTAAGTTGGTAAAGTGGAGGTTGACAATATTTCATTATTCACTATGAATGTTGATGTCAACTTATCCCAGTAGTTATGCGTTAAATGCGTCACTTAATTAAAATTGTGTGCCACTCCGGTATAGCATGGTATAGAAGGTGGGCGGGGCCAAATTGATGTTTTTTAAAAAGTTCACGTTGATAATAAATTTTAACGCTAAATCTTTTTCTATGCGGTCGAACCTAGAAAAAATATTTTACGACTACAAACATAAAAATACGATTTTTTATGTCAAGCTTCGTATTTAGGCTTTATTTTCATTTATAAAAATTTTTTTCTTATAAACATTTTGTCTAAAGTAATAAACAATAGTACCCTATCTTACTACAATTTCATGTTTTCTTAATTTATGAACACCCTGTGTATCAGACCTAAAATGTTGTTACCAAATTTTAATACGCCAAACTCATTTTTTCAACAAACAGGGCTTTTTATAAAGAACTTTTTGTCGCAAAACTAAAAATAATTTTTTTTCCCTATGGCACACTCTCAGTATACCTCCTGTGTATTTTGTATATGTATATTATGTTCATTACCCTTTATTATAATTTATGAGACGTTGGAATACACTCGGAGTGGATATTTAACCCGCACTGCAATAAAAGGGATTAGGTGATGCTGATGACTGCCTATCAACACAAAAATTGTTGTTCTTATTCTTACAATGGTATTCATTCATTCAACCGAATTTCCACAGGCGAGGAATCATAAACAGACAGAGTCAGCGCATAACTACTGGGATAAGTTGGCATAAACATACATAGTGAAAATACTCTCAACCTCCCCTTTACCAATTGAATGTATGATGTTTATGTTTTTATAAGTATTTAAACTACAACCAGCAACTGTAGCAGAGGTAAAATTTGAGTAATGTTTAAGTGATGATATTTTAAGCTTTAAGCGACATGTTTCGGAACTAATACTAGTTTTATTTTCAAGCAGTTGTAATTAACAATACATGAATTATATGATGGCTGTGGGGAAAAAAAGTGAAATTATGATATTAACGTTATTTTACAATTTAAATTTGAAATAAACCCACATGGGGAATGCGACACACTGCGGCGAAATTTCTAACAAATTCAAGAAGGACGTTCACTAAATGAAAGTATGGAACCTCTTCCAAAAGGGGGAAAGAAAGACAAAGATCGAGAAAAAAATCGACCTCCAATACCTCAAAGAATTATCGTCGTATGTCATACATAGTGAAATACATAATAGTGGGGGGGGGGGGGGGCTGAGTGAATTTGAACTTTTCAAAATATATCAAAAACTACAACAGCTTAAAACTCACTTCATGTGGCACATTTAAGCGCATAACTAAACCCCACGTATAGCATTAAGAATTTTTAGGAAGTGCAATTTTTTTAAAAACATCGATTTGACCCCACTCACCTTCTATGGCCATATGGGAGTAGCGTAACATTTTTATTCAGTGGAGCATTTTAGCGCATAACTACAGGGATAAGTTGGTATCAACATTCATAGTGAAATGCTCAATGGGTGGAAGGGGCTGAGTGAACTTAACCCCCCCCCCCAAACGTTTTTCAAAATATCTCTAAAACTATAGCGGCGCAAAAGTAATATCATATAGAAATCTTTATTGGGCGATGGGGGCAACTTAACCGAACGGTTTTTTTGTGTTAAGGTAGGAGGATAGTGGGCTTTACCCCCACTTCGTTATTCCAAATGTCATATACTTCAGAAAGTCGTCAAGAGTCAACCCATTTTTTGTCTCAGAGGATTCATCCTCCATATAGTGAATAACCTATAAAATAGAGAATGTGTGAATAATCTAACTGAAACTTAGCACATGCTTGGTTGCTTCAGTTTCTGTATCACTTCCGTCCGTCAATTTTCCTTCCGTTTCACTATTGCATATGAGCATTAATGCTTTAATAATTCTCCTTGTTTCATTAAATATCTCTACACATAATAAGTTAGCCTATAGTTGCCAAATAGAATGTTTTTACACGCTTCTGTGTATTTTGTGTTTTAAACGAAGACGCATATGTTTTGATGAAATGCGCATTGTCGATGCGGATGTAGCATTTTGGAGTATTTGTTTGACAAGCGTCTGTATATTCTTCGATTGTTGAACAGTTAGCGATAGTCTCACTGTAGGTGTAATTAAATCTTAACATCCATCCATGATATTTTCTTTTGGTGGTGGAGGCCCTTATCTGCACCACTCTTGAAGTCAAAACTGTATCGTATTTGAATCGTGACTTTCTAATAACATCTGCATACCAGGGAAATCGTCCCTCTTTCGTACGTATTAACGCCTTGATATAAGAATATCGCCTTTGACTTCACTTTCTCGTGATGGGTCAGCTTTTTGATTATTGAACCTGTTTTATCAATAGATATATTCAGCTGACTTCCGTATCTGGTGCGAAAGAGTGGTTTTTAATGTATTAAGCTTCACGAGCACAAAAAAATAATAATCGATATTTATTGAACACTAGAAATTACTTTACCTGAATATTTAGTATAAAATCACCTGACGAGGGGCGCAGTAGTGAGTCAAGAAAGGTTTAAATCTAATTATGTCTACTGCGGATTGTGGTGGTGTGCTTCAAGTTCTACAATGGAATGAATATAAGTTGAGCACGTTGGAATGGTACATTCATATTAGGTACAAATAAAGTGATAAATAATAGATACAGCAGTACTATTTTCGATTTCGAGTATCATTGGTCTTGTTACCTCAATTGCACTGCTGTGTTATTTAAGTTCGGTGGTTCGCCTTCCCCCGAGTCCATTTCAAGGTTCAGCAAGATAAACATCTACTGACTCATCAATTTCGTTCGCAAGCTGTGGTCGTCGAACACATCGTAGCCTAACGCTTTCTACATGTCCCCGACCCTTTTATAATGGTGCAGCCAATTAGTACATCACCTGCTTGACTAAAAATACGTCCATGGAGACTCCCTCCGCAATTGTAGCTAGCTACAGAAAAAAATTGGGTATTGCAAAATGAAAGAACGGGGGAGCCCATCATTGCATATGTACTGGTTCTTAAAATTATAGCCACGTTACCGATGGTGCGGATAGTATTTTTTGTGTAATAATATCTTCCCAAATACCAGGAGCAAATTTCTTGTAGTTTCTCTTCAAGGAAAAAAAAGGAAAAGACCACGTATTTCATTCTCAGGGAAGGCGTTGCTCGAGCTTTGATCTTCAGCCACAATCATGGATTCAGCATACATACATACATTACGTATATATGATGGTGGGATTAAGATTGTGGTCAGGATAGGATCAAGGAACGGAGTTAGTTCTGAAAATACTACAGCATTCGCTAAGCAGCAAGGTGTGCATATACGCAGTGACCATCGCTACATGTGTATGAGGAAAACCCCTGAAAAACCTCATACAAGGTAGTACTCACCTTGTGTGAATATATTTTAGTCGAAGGCAGATGTAATTAATGTATGTTTGTACTTTTTCAGATTTTTTGTAACAAATTTATTTGGACAACTGGAAACGTACTGGAATCGCGCGAGGCGCATAGCAAAGCATAGAAGAATAAGTTCACGACCAGTTTCGGTTTTCCTCGTAAATAATATATATATATATATATATATATATATATATATATATATATATATATATATAATAATATATATATCCTCAAACTCTTATCACAATAAAGAAAACTGCAGATTCTAGAGTTATTTAATGTCGATTTAACGTAAATTACCTTCATACAAGGTTCATGGAAGATGGCGTTTCTAAAATCGGTTTAATTCAAATATTTTCCCTTTAATAGAGGTAGCGTTCTCTATATTTAAAATTTTAGTTGGAATATGCCCAATTCGTTTATGGCGTGAATATGAATTTTTATGTTGATACTCATAAAGAGCTCGTTTGGCGGGCATTGATCATTGTTTATTCATAAAGTTTTTGTTAATTCAAAATTTCCAATTTTAACATAAAACTTAAATAAATTTTGATTAATATTAATCATAAAAGAATGATACTTTGTCTGAAGTCTACTTGCACCGTTTTAAATAAATCGATATAAATGAAACTTTTCAAAATAAGTGTTAATCATTACATTTTATAAAATTAACAAACGAATAACTCATTTACACTTATAATAAAGATGGCTATTGGCAAGTACCTAGATATTTGGTTCACGCATATTTAATTGGTCATTTCTTTCACAGCTGACGAGACTTAGAACATTATTTGGTATATAAAGGCATGTTAAATGAAGCATATATCATCGAATTTTAATCATAATAAAATTTGTGTGCCAGACATTAGGTATGTTTTCGCAGTGTTGATAGTTTTTCGTTGATTAATAATAGGATAAAATTCAGTATAATTAAATTTTATTTGTTGATTTGTCACTTTTATATTATATTATTATAATAAAATTGTTCAATTCGGTTGATTTTGAAATATTGATTTCTTCGGTAAGGGTTGAGGTAAAAAAGTTTCTTTGTTAAATTAATTGTGTAATTTAGCAAAATATTGGTAGATTTAATATGCGTTCTATAAGTTGGTAGATTTATACTTGCGCTGATTTGCCAAATCAATAGGGTACTTAATAAAATAAATTTTATTCTACCTGTAATTTGAAACTAAAAATTATTCTTTTTTTTAATTGCCCCATTTTTGAATAATACATCAAGTTTAATGATAGAAATTTGTATCGGTTATTAAGAACGGTATCCATAAAAGAATTTAGAAAACGCAATTTTCAGTTATACCGTATCTAGTAAATGGAGTGATTTCGACGTTAACTTTTTTTCAATTTTGTCAGTGGCGTAGGGATTAATTAAATTATGAATTTTTTATTCGTAAAATTTTGTATTATTTGTGTGTCCGACCTGTAATTAGAAACTAAAAATTCTTCTTTTTTTTTGTAAATTGCGCTACTTTTGAATAATACGTCAAGTTTAATGATTGATATTTGCATTATTACGAACAGTTTTTGTTGTAAATAAATACGAAAGAAACTACAAGGTAATGCTAGCTAATGACAGTTAATTGATTCTAATATAGTATACAGGGTGTATCCGGTGATACTGTTTAAACTTCCAGATAGGTTTACTGTTATTTTGTGTTTTACCAGTGGCGTAGGAATTAATTAAATTATTTAATTTTGCATTCGTAAAATTTTCTAATACTTTTTTTATTCTACCTGTAAATGCGATTTTTGAATCATACAAGTTTAATGCTTGAAATTTGCATTTGTTATTAGGAACTGTTTTTCTTGTAAATAAATATGAAGAAAATAACAAACTACTGCTTACTAACGACAATATTTAAGTAATTAATTAATTCTACCTGTATTTTGAAACTAAAAATATTCTTTTTTCTTGTAAATTGGGCTATTTGTGAAGAATATATCATGTCTAATAATTGAATACTAATTACTGACAATATTTAAGTAAAAATACGGTTAATCGATTCTAGTATAGTACACAGGGTGTATCCGCTGATACTGTTCAAGCTTCCAGATTGGTTTACTTCATGTTTTGTCGGTGGCGCAGGAGAGAATTAAATTAATTTTTATTCGTAAAATTTTCTAATATTTTTTACTCTACCTGTGACTTGAAACTACATATTATTCTTTTTCGTTTGTCAATTGCGCTGCTTTTGAATAATACATCAAGTTTAAAGGTTGAAATTTGCTTTTGTTATTAGGAACGGTTTTTTTCGTAAACAAATATGAAATAAATAACAAATTAATACTAGCTAACGGCAACATTTAACTAAAAATACAGTTAATTAATTCTAATATAGCATACAGGGTGTATCTGGTGATTATTAATTAAATTAATTTTTTTTTTATTTGTAAAATTTTGTAATATTTTTTATTCTACCTGTAACTTAATACTAAATATTATTCTTCTTTTTTTTGTAAATTGTGCTATTTTTGAGTAATATATCAAGTAAATGATTGAAATTTACATTTGTTATTAGGAACGGTTTTTCTTGTAAATAAATATGAAAGAAATAACAAATGATGCTAGCTAACGACAGTGTTTAAGTAAAAATACAGTTAGTTGATTCCACTATAGTATACATTATGTATCTGGTGATACTGTCCTTGACTGGGGCATTGGAAATAAAGTTAATTTGTATTCTACTTGTAATTTGAAACTGAACCTTAATCTCGATATTTTTTGTAAACGGCGCCATTTTTTAATTATAAAAAGTTGAATGAATGCATTAGTACTTGTTATTTCCATGTAAGTAAATTATATTTGATATACAAATAATTTTCGGTCATTTTTGATCAAAAATTGGGTATTTATTGTGAACCTACTGTTTTATTCCAAGTATTGTCCATCGTTTGCTACTACTTTTTCCCATCTTTCTGGTAGCATACGGATACATCAGAATAGTGCCTTTCTTTCGAAACTATCCACGAATCGACCCAATTTTTGATGCCTTCATATGATGAGAAGTGTTGCCCAGACAGGCCATGTGCCATCGATCGAAACAACTTCTTAATTGAGTATTTCCAAATATGTTTTTACGGCGGCGCAATATGCGGACGATTAATATCATGTAGGAGTATACTTTTGTCGTGTCTGGAGTAGTATCCGACATGCTTTTCCTTGAGTGCTCAACTCAATCTCATCAATTGTGTTCGATAGATAGCCCTGGTAATGGTTTCGTTCGGTTTCAGCACCAATCTGATCCCACGAAATGTTTTTTTCTATGAATATTTGGCTTAGCTGTAGATGTTGAAACATGGTGAGGTAGTTCCCATGACTTCTTCCTTTTTGGATTATCATAGTGCATCCATTTTTCATCACTAGTAACAATACGCTGCTGAAAACCCCTACGTTTATGTCTGAGTATTTCAAATATGTTTTCAAAGTGCCGTTCAACGTTTCTGTGCATCTCTCACTTACGTCAGCCTCACCATATGCTTCCACAAACAACCGATGCGCCTCATCTGCAGATTTCTTCAAATTGGAGAAGTAAATCAAAAGTTCCTGCAAATGACGCTTTTTCAGCTCAAAACTCAACATTCTCACCTTCAAAGTAATATAATATATGGGTAAAAAATCACTAATCACTAATATTTTAAGGTTATGTTGTTGACAGATGTCCAACTTTACGATAATGTCGTTTTACATCTGACAATTTTAATCCTAACTTTTTTTCAAACGTCGGATACTTATTTGTACACATATGTACAGGGTGTCCCAACGATAGAGTAAAGTAAGTTTATGCTTAACTAGAATTATTTGTGTAAATATTGTATGGACCATGGGGTAGAGGTAAGAAGTGTGCATTTTTTTAAAATATTGGAAGTTATACAGGGTGTGCCAGAAAAGTGACGTGAAGTATGGTTTTAAATAGAACACGTATTTGATTTTAGTTTTAATTCTACGTGTCCATACAAACATATTTTGTCATACAAAAGATTGGCTGAAAGTTTTAGTTCTTGAGATATTCGCGTTTAAAGATTATTATGGTCATTTTCGTGGGGTTGATGAATGGGCAATTGTTCCGTTATTTCACAATAAAAAGATTGATATTTCGTGTGAAAATGAGTGATATACTAACGTTTAGACCGAGTAGTATTTTAATTTTCTCAACAGGGTGTTTGTTATAACCATTCAAATTTGAAAATTCTCAAATTAAAAAAATAAGTTTTTTAATTGCACACCCTATATATTTTATTTCATTTTATTCGGGATTATAAAATCTATCATTTTGTCAAATATATCCTATATCTATCTTTGATAGTTTTCGAGGAATTTCGATTTTCTTCACTAGCTACGTTACATACGATACTATAACATTATTGTGGATCGTGGTAGCCATGGAAAACAATTGCGACGAAATAAAATAAACCACCTAAGCGAGAATATTAACAGTTTTTATTAATGAGAAACAGTAATTCAATAATTATTCAACATTGCGTCTTAGTAAATGCTCAAATAGACGGCCTTCTTGCTGAATACACATATTGAGCCTTTTTCTCATGTTCTGTCTCACTTCGGATAACATAAGAGGGTCACTGTGCGACAAGCTTCAGAATTCTATTTTACATGTCCTCCTTGTTGTAGGTTTAATAATATACACCCGATATTTTATGTATCCCCATAGGAAAAAATCCAGTGGAGTTAAATCGCATGACCTGGGTGGCCATAATATAAAGCCATTACGTCCTATCCATTTCTCCGGGTATTGCTGGTTCAAGAATTCCCTTACGTCCCGATAAAAATGTGGAGGTGCACCATCCTGTTGCAACCACATATTTAGTCATCCTTCTAAATTGATATCCTCAAGTAACACAGGCAATAATCCATAATTGATACAAGAATTGATAACAAGTTAAATGCGAAAACGACAAATTTAATATGTGTTTATTTTGACAAGTAGGAAACCTTTGTATCTTAGTAACGCAAGTATTATTTTCCATGGCTACCAGGATCCATGCAATGCAATGTTATCGAAAATAAAGTAGCTAGTGTGAAAAAATCGAAATTCCTCGAAAACTATCAAAGATAGATATAGGATATATTTGACAAAAATGATAGATTTTGTAATCCCGAATAAAATGAAATAAAATATATAGGTGTGCAATTAAAAAAACTGATTTTTTTAATTTGAGAATTTTCAAATTTGAATGGTTATAACAAACACCCTGTTGAGAAAATTAGAAATACTACTCGGTCTAAACGTTAGTATAATATCACTCATTTTTCACACGAAATATCAATTTTTTTATTGTGAAATAACGGAACAATTGCCCATTCATCAACCCCACGAAAATGACCATAATAATCTTTAAACGCGAATATCTCAAGAACTAAAACTTTCAGCCAATCTTTTGTATGACAAAATATGTTTGTATGGACACGTAGAATTAAAACTAAAATCAAATACGGGTGTTCTATTTAAAAATCATACTTTTTCACGTCCTGCTTTTCTGGCACACCCTGTATAACTTCCAATATTTTAAAAAAATGCACACTTCTTACCTCTACCCCATGGTCCATACAATATTTACACAAATAATTCTAGTTAAGCATAAACTTACTTTACTCTATCGTTGGGACACCCTGTACATAAATATGTAATAAACAAAAACAAAGTTAGTTTATGTTGATTCTAGCACAGTGTACAGGGTGTTTCTGCTGATAATGCTCAATCATTCTGAGTTCTCTAGTGTTAGCTTGCTTTTGTCAGTGGCGTAGGAAATAAAACTAACTTGGTTTTATTCATAAAATTTTGTAATATTTTTGTATTCTACCTGTAATTTGAAAATGGACCTTATTATTGCCATTTTTCTTATTAACCTCATTATTTTTGAATAATATAACAAGTTTAATGCATTGAAATAAATCGGTACTTATTACCATCTAAGTAAATTATACATAAGCTTGGAATAAATTGTCAGTTAATCCTAACTAACGATAATATTAATTGTAAAAAGAATTTTTTATTTTAGCATAGTATACCGGGTGTTTTTGGTGATAGTAAAACATATAGAATTCTTCACTGTTATGTTGCCTTTTGTCGGGTGGCGCATGAAATTGCATTTTTAACCTTAAAAGTTTGTAATATTTTTATATTCTATCTATATTTTGGAATTAAACCATATTCTTGGTACAATTTTTGAATAATATAAAAGGTGTAATACTTTAAAATAAGTTAGTATTTGTTATTTCCATATAAGTAAATAATACATAACTATGAATGAAATTACCAGTTAATGCTAACTAACGACAATATTTTAATACCAAACACAATTTAGATTATTTATAATAAAATATACATAGTGTACCTCGTGTGATACTGTCACGCACGCACGCTTTACTGTTATTTTGCTATGTTGTTAGATCGTAGGCATTAAACTGAATGAATTTTTAATTATAAAATGCATTTTTGTACCTGTAATTTAAAACTAAAAATTATTCTTTTTGTTTTTTTGTAAATAGCACTTTGAATAATGCATCAAGTTTAATGATTGAAGTTTGCATTTATTATTAGGAACGGTTTTTCTTGTAAATAAATATGATAGAAATAACAAATGAATCCTAGCTAACGGCAATGTTTAAGTAAAAATACATTTAGTTGATTTCACTATAGTATATAGTGTGTATCTGGTGATACCACCCTTTGTCAGTGGCGTATGAAATAAAATTAATTTTCTATTCGTCAAATTTTCTAATATTTTTTTATCCTACTTAGAATTTGAAACTAAACCTTAATCTCGGTATTTTTTGTAAACTGACCCGTTTTTTAATAATATAAAAAGTTGAATGATTGCATTGAAATAAATGAGTACTTGTTATTTGCATGTAAGTAAATTATACATAAATATGTAAAAAATTACAAACTAATTTTAACTAACAACAATATTAATAGCAAGAACAAGGTTTATGTTAATTCTAACATAGTACACAAAGTTTTCTGGTGATTGTGCTCAATCATATAGAGTGCTTTACTGTTTTCTTGCCTTTTGTCAGTGGCGTAGGAAATTAACGTAACACAACATTCACACCATTTTTACTATTTTTACTTTACTTTCACTAGGCCCGGTCTTACCTCTAACTTCACCTGCATAAATTTGCCTTGTTAACCTTTCATTGTTCATTCTTTCGATGTGACCAAATCAAGGTGCTGTACTACTTTTTTACCTATCATCGTCTTTTCTTCGCGACACTCCTTCATTATACTCATTCTTCATCGTAGCCTTTCTCGTATTACCGCATGCGCTTCTCAGGAATTTTATATCCACGGCATTTATTTTTCTTTCGCCACGACCTTAGACCATGAATAGCCCCCAGCTCTGACCAGTGAAGCAAAGATGAATTGAGCGCGTGACGTCACAATGTGGCAAGACTACAAGCCACAGCCAACCCAAACTAACGTTCTTACCGTCTGTATCACAATTGACTGTGTGACGTTCGTCAACAAAGCAAATTTCTGCTAGCTCGTGTGTACGCAGTGAGACCTTCAGGATCGGGTTCAAACCACCTTTCTACTTTGCGGATATAATCTTATTCGAACACAATCAGATTACATAAGTTTTATTCAATACTGTTAATATAAAAATAAAAGGAATTCTCTATACTAATAAAAATAAAAATCTTACGTATCTAAGAAAATTAATAATTAATGAAAACTAAAACGATAATTCTGATGGACCCTCGGGACGGGACGCCACTGTCAATTTTCCAGATCGCCGGTATCGCCCTCTCTGGAGGGTGCTGTAAAATATCGATTAGTAATTGGATGATTGTGAAATTGTGAAAAATGTTAATTAGTCTACTAATGATCCGTCTGGTGTATTCAGATCTTAGTGAAGTGCTACCGGGATCTATGGTCCCTTACATTAGGTGAGTATATTCAATAATATTCAATTTTGGTAATGAATGTGGGTGGTCACCAACCATGTGTTTCCACAAATTTGAATTTGTAAAACTAGGGGATGTGTGAGTGGATGTAGTAAACACTTAGGAGTATCTAGGGGATTGATAATAGACCGTAGAAAGTGGTTTTGGGACCGTAGGCATATGCAACTGTATTCGGGGGTCGAAACCTCCGTGTACTTGTTGTAGGGATGTTGAGATAGTTTAGGGTTGATTGATTGATCCAAGTGTGACTATTTGTTCGGGGCCTGAACCTCCGGTGAAATAGCCACTTCTGGACTTATGTTTTAAACCTCCAAGTCGGTGCAGAACAGCCAACAATGTCAGTTCAAATTATAAAATTGGTTTAAATTTTCGCTCTTGCAGGTAGCAAAGGACTCACTATGTAAAAATACGGGGTAGTACCTCCGGTAATTCATCTACTACGTACTTTAGACAATTCGCCCTCCCGAGCTTGGTCCTATAGCAGCCAAGCACGTTGGATATCAAATGTGCGTACGACTAGGGTAGTTCGAAGTATGAGAGGGGATTGATAGTGTCTGGTAACTGGTTTTGGATCAGGACTGGTGGTAACTTGGGTAGTGAGAATGGAATAAAGGGGATGAAGGTGTTTTAACGTTGGTGGCTAGTCAGGTAGAGTTTTATGAAAATGAATGTCAAGTAAGGTATCTGGTCATGTGAGTAAGCGAATGTCAGGATGATTGCAGTAAGGAAAAAGGAATGTCTGGTCAAGGACTAATTTGTAACAGAGGTTATAATAATTATAGGGAATGTCTAATGTATTTTGTATCAGGTGAGGTATAATTACAATGTTAGTAAATACTAAGAGATAAAGTAAAAGCAAAGTAATCTCATATAATGGCTGAGGAGCGTTTATATATAGGGAGAAGGCTGGAGTGGGGAAACGGAATAACAACTGATATCATTTTTAAACAATGATAATACAGTTGGGGAAACAATTTGGAAATAAGGATTGATATGAATTATTTCTAGGAATGAAAAATTTGTAAGGATTCAAGCAGGATCATTACAACTATACCAGGCGCTGTTTTGTGCCATAGTTTTTGATGGCTATAAGTCTTCCTGTTATGGTTTTTTCTGCAATAGCATTACACAAATATCACATTCCATTTTTTTTTTTGATTTACTGAACAAATCCAGCTATGCACAACATCATTTACATATAAGCTCCCGTGCATGTGCACTACGAGTCTCAAAATAGTTGTGATCATCGTATTCATCTTGAGACACTAAACTAACTTGGTCACAAAATTTTTTGAGCGTATGTTAGAACTGGTGCACAAAATAATTGTTGGAATATCTTGAACACAGTTATTTTGTGCGGATCAAGTGACTGCAGTATGCATCAAGAGCCGTTTATATGCAGCTTTAAATTGCTTTACAGTGGGATTATTGTTAAGACCTCCCCTACTCCTTGTGCCACTAAAAATACCTCTAAATAGTCCTGGCACAACTTATAAGCCAATAAAAACCTAAAACTTCCAGTATTATACTTTTCCGAATAGAACATATATACCCATTATAGATTTAAGGCTTATTACTAGCCCTACAAATCCAGTTTTTTTTTGTTTAAGTGCAATGGGTTGCCTCCGCGTGTGCATTTCAAATTCGTTATACAGTTGATTGTCTCTTCAATTTTGTTAAATAAAAATGACATTTTTCGGTTGCCTCGCTGTTCCTAAGTGCTCTGAGTATTTTGTAATTCGAAGATATTTAATTCCTCTAACTATACTCACACTAAATGTTTGGGCCGCTAGTTTCACTATTACTTTCTCACTCTGCCAATTCAAGTGCCGCCTTTTTGTCACTGGGTGCAACCCCTCTTTTTCTTGAATCTCAACCAGTTTTTCAATATACTCCCTATACACAGGATTATCCTTTTCGTCATAAAAAAGCTTACATGTGCTCAATGCGTTTCTGATGAGCTTCAGCATATGAGGAAGATCCAACAAAGCAAGAACTGGAGCTCCTGTAATTGGGTCGGAAAAATAAGTCTTCTCCGTAATTGAAAAATTTACACCCACACTAGTGGCAGCCGATATGTTTCTCGAGGCACCATTAAACGTAAGGCTACAAACTATCACTCCAACTTCGTGCAGCATCATCAGACACGACGAAATTAGATTCAACTTTTGTATTCCTGAAAGCCCATGAATTAAAAAAAAAACAAACTGACAACTTCCAAGCGTGATTTACGCTGTTGATCATTAAAATAAGTGCTTCTGGTACATTATCTTCAAGGTTATCCGCCTCCTCTCCAGAATCAACATACCTAGAGAAAAATAATAATAATTGGTTTGAGAAAATAGACACACTTTAATAATAGAGTAAGTTAGGTGTTAAATTTATTTTGTTTTGAACATTTATTTATTGTCACTTAACCGAAAGAACTAACGAGGTTTATTCAGATATCATTAGCTTCTCTTTTAAATGATCCAAGAAAGAGGTTAGGTTGTTAATTCGTTTATTAAGGCTCCTATTCGTCTGCCGCACTCGTTTAATTTGTTTATTTTTCTTTTCCAAAACCTATCCTACAACTCCTTTGTAATTATTTACATTTTCAACGTCAATATTGCTAAAATCTCGTATGTAAGTATTTCTTTTCTTTTTAGGAGACTCGCGGATCCTCTGTTGCAACGTTTTCCTTTGTATCTTGTTCTGCTATAGCTGAATGCCTAGAAAGGTAAAAGATACATATGCTATTACAAAAATATTTATTTTTGTGACTTTACGTCAATGAGACTTTACAATGTATAAACTCTAAAATTTGGTTGTTGATCTTAATCCCACTACATCCATTAACTTGACGATTTATTTTTGTGGTTATGTACATTATTCATTAAGTATGTATGAACAGGAAATATATTAATATTTACTTATTCATGTTGTTTTGAGGGTTACTCCTTTGGGTAGGTTTCCTAATTTTAACAGATTTTTTTTAATGATCGGGAAATTAAAAGATTGAAGGAACTGGATCATCGTTTAAAGTTTTTATTTGAACTCCATCCGCTTGTGTTAAAGCCGTTAGGCGAAAGATATTTCGAGCAAACCTTAGAAAACTTAGTAGGGATAGACATCCCTATGTAATGCAACAAACCATTTCTTTTTCAAGCCAAGATCATACGGAAAACTACAATCAACTTCAACTTAATTAATTAATAAGCCACACCTACATTTAAGTAGGAATTTTAAGTACTTCTTGTATTTGAAACGTTTAAACGTTTAATATGGTCTACACGCCTAAAATATTTTAGATGATGCGGCCTTGCCGCTTCTACTATAAAGTAGCGACTACATTGATTTTTCAAATGGAACACCCTGTATATAATATCATATTATGGTTTCCTATTACTTTGTCAACAACTTCATGTACTATTTCCCAATACCTATCTATTACCGTTTAAGAGATATAAATTAATTTCGATTTTTTTTTTACAAAAGATGTACTTTTATAAACGCTGATAATCTTGAACTCTCTGGTACTAAGACGATCAAATTCGAAATGGAGTGGAGTGATACCATGAGGATCTTCACTTCGAGTTATATTTTTATTTGCCTCATACAGGGTCTTTAAAAAATGCAGATACTTTGTTCACATGAAAAAAGGAGTGGAAGTCAATTTTTTCAAATGGAACACCCTGTATATTTACACATTTTTGAACTCTACATCCAATTTTAGATTGACTTTAATCAGATAATGCTATTTCGATTTCGAACTGTTTTCGAGATGAACTGTTTCAAACAGAAACTGACTTGGTTTCCTTGTATTCAGCACTTATTTTTGAGATTTAACATCTATTTTATACTACGTAATACAATTTCTTTTCGATTTAGTTTTTCAACAGTCTCAAATCAGTCAATTCGAAATTGATATGTACCTTAGAAAAAGTTACAATTTGTATGCATTGAGGTTTCTACCGTACAACATTGCAAATTAATATTTTTTAATAGTGTGCTTTGGAAAAATAAATGATCCAATTTTGAAACGTCAAACTTTCGTTGGTGGTTTTGACTGATTGTGATACTAATTATAATAGAAAAATGTCAAGATTAGGTTACAGTAATGAAGATTTCTTGAATTTATTAATTATTCATGGGGAGTGCAATAGAATTGCAAGTAGAACATGCCGAGTATTTCATGTGATAAATCGACTACTACAAAACTGTAGGTTGAATAGAACCTTTCGTCCAAAAATGATTCATAGCAAGCCTGAAGTGGATGATGATGACAATGGCATAACAGTTTTGGGATTTTTTAATGCATTTCCAAATGCTTCTCTACACGAGGCTGAAAGGGAGATAGGTATACCCTACGTGGCAATTTATCGCATTCTTAATAAGCACAAATGGCATCCCTATAAATTCTACTGTGTCCAACATTTGAAAGAGACTGATTTGCCTCGTAGAGTGGAATTCTTTGAATGGTTACTTGTCAAGACTTAAGAGAATGAACATTTCCTTGACAATATCATCAGATGAGGCCAAGTTTACAAAAAATGGAATTTTCAACAGACACAACAGTCATTATTGGGCGCCAGAAAATCCTCATGTCGTTCGCCAAAGGGGTTTTCAAGAAAGATGGCAATTTAATGTATTTTATGCCATAAAGAATGAGTCAATTTTTTATATCGAGTTTTATGAGATTTATGAAGATTTACTGAGAAATGGAATTCAAATGATATTAAATAATAGGCCAGGAAGAGAACGTGTATGGTACCAAATGGATGGTGCTCCACCCCATAATTCTCGTTCAGTAGGCGAAGCTTTAACTGAAATCTACGAAGACAGATGGATTGGTAATAATGGACCTTTTCGTTGGCCTTCTAGAACACCAGATGGCAATCCAATAGATTATTTTGTGTGGGGTTTCATTAAAAATATGGTTTACTCCAACACAGTAACAACAATGGAAGATATGAAATCGAGAGTTAGAACTGCTTTCAATAGTTTAACTCCACCAAATGGATGGTGCTCCACCCCATAATTCTCGTTCAGTAGGCGAAGCTTTAACTGAAATCTACGAAGACAGATGGATTGGTAATAATGGACCTTTTCGTTGGCCTTCTAGAACACCAGATGGCAATCCAATAGATTATTTTGTGTGGGGTTTCATTAAAAATATGGTTTACTCCAATACAGTAACAACAATGGAAGATATGAAATCGAGAGTTAGAACTGCTTTCAATAGTTTAACTCCAGACTTAATCAGAAGCGCTACACATGAAAATCTTTTGAAGAGGTTACATGTTTGTTTAAGTAGAGGTGGAGATGTGTTCGAACATATTCTGAAATACACTGATAATTGAATTAACTTACTAATTCATGAAATTATTTTCAGTTCGTGTGTCAGCGTTAATAAAACTATTTTTTGAATTGAAGTTTTATTTGATGATTGAAGAGTATTTTAATAATTATTTATTCATTGTATTATCTGTCACTGATGTAGGAACATCGAACGGAATCTGTTAAATTTCAAAAATAAGTGATGAATACAGGGAAACCACGTCAGTTTATGTTTGAAACAGTTTATCTCGAATACGGTTCGAAATTGAAATAGCATTATCTAAAATCTAAATCTAAAATTGGATGTAGAGCTCAAAAATGTGTAAATATACAGAGTGTTCCATTTGAAAAAATTTACTTCCACTCCTTTTTTCACGTGAACAAAGTATCTGCATTTTTTAAAGACCCTGTATGAGGCAAATAAAAATATGACTCGAAGTGAAGATCCTCATGGTATCACTCCACTCCATTTCGAATTTGATCGTCTTAGTACCAGAGAGTTCAAGGTTATCAGCGTTTATAAAACGATAATAGATAGGTATAGGGAAATAGTACATGAAGTTGTTGACAAAGTAATAGGAAATCGTAATATGATATTATATACAGGGTGTTCCATTTGAAAAATCAAAGTAGTCGCTACTTTATAGTAGAAACGGCAAGGCCGCATCATCTAAAATATTTTAGGCGTGTAGACCATATTAATTTATGCATACTGTCAAATTTTCAGGTTGATCCGTTGTCTGGTTTGTCAGAAACGTCTAATTAACGCTCATCGTGAAAAGCCCTGTATATCCGATTGCAAAAAATTTTATATTCAAGCCAAGTTAAAAACAGTTTATTCTAACTAAATAAAAATCTCATGTTTCGGTTTGTTGTTTTTAATAAAAATAAGTTGTTGGGAAATACCCTTAAATCTAGTAAATGAACCGTAAAATCTAATAAATGAACAAGACTGAACCACTCAGTGAACACTTTGTCTAAATTAGTTAGCATATACCTACCTAGATATAATGTAAAAACCAAATCATTGCATACACTCAACTTAGTTATTATTATATTAAAGCGGTATAGATGCCTCGAGAGTTGAAACGTTCAGGTTTTGGAATTTTTTTGATGATTTTGTTTTTAGGATACCAAATTTGATCAGTGGGTTTTGGCCACTTCCATTTTTTGTTTTGAGTTTCCTCCATCACACTTATTTCATAATCTTCACCTTCAGTTGCCTTAATCAATCCTGGATATTGTTTGTTGTTAGATTCGGCGATTACATAATCTCCTATATCAAGAGTTTCTGAAATTTCTGATGAACCTTTTTTGTTCCAAATCTCATTTATTTTGGAGTTATTATGATTGGCGATCATAATATTCTCTGTTGGAGTTTGCTTTATTCTCACTTTTACTTTTATTTGAATGTTATTTTTCTCTTCTCTTTTAAGCTTTTTGAATTTCTTTTTCTTCTTTCTCTTTATTTGGCTTCGTCTTGTTGGTTGTAATAATTTAGCCATTTCAACGAAGTAATTGCGAAAGTCATTTTTTCTCTTATTAGTTTTTTCATCATGATGTGGCAAGTGTAGGTGTTTTTCCCAAACGTCATTTTCGTTGTATATTTGTTGTTTTATGACGATGTTTTTGTGGTTTTTATGCCAATTGAGTTTTCAACATCATTATTAGCATAAATTATATTCAAGGCGGCCTCTAAAATGACATCAATTAAATCTCGGTACATAAGCTTCGTTTCTTCTAAATGAATGAATCAAAGAAAATGCCTGTGGACTCAATAGTTTTGTTTATATTGCAGTCGAAGTCATTTATTTGGCTTTTGTTTAGCTGAGTTAAAATCTTATCAGTTTCAAAAATCTAAATACTACCTACTGCCGTATACAAAACGTTTTTTTTCAAGTACCAGGTCATTTATAAATGATTCAGAACACTTTTCAATTTCAACACTATCAACTTTGTTTTCTACCGGAATGTTAGTTGCGGACATATTAATTTTACAAAATTTCCTCATCGCGTAGGCACTGTCAGGATCTATTTCTTGTTGAAGATTGTTGAATTATTCTATTTTCGCTGCTCCAAAAAACTGGCTTATTACCTTTACACAAGATTAGTAATATTGGTAAGTCAAACCCCTATTTCTCCTTCAAATCTTGGCGGTTTAAGTATAGGCGACGTGATGATGGTCGGTATTTTAGTCTTGGATGACGTTTTGGGTAATTAAAGTTTTGGGCATGGTGGGTTATTTGAGTATGTCAGTTATTTTGATCTAGTAATTCATTGTTCTGGTAATAGTAGGCTATTTGAGTTATTTATTTTTCTATGTTGGGCGGTTTAAGTACGGTCGACAAAGTAGTTATGGGTTTTTTTTGTCCGCAACGGTGTTTTGGGCCTGTCCAGTATTGTGTTGTGTAACTGAATATGTGGGCATAGTTGTCTACTTGAGTCTGTTAAATTTTGAACTAGTCAGTTTAAGTACGATAGACGAGGTGCTGGTCGGTGTTTTAGTCGTGTTCTGCGGTTTGTATTGTATTTGGTAATTTAGACGGTGGAAGTAGAGACAAGAATCTGAAGAGTCATTCGGGAATCGAAAAAATGTTTTGTAACTGCACTCATATGATTTGACTCTATTTTGGGATAAAAGTAATAAACTAAAATATTTAGGTTAGAGAGAAGGTATTAATAGCGACCCGGATAAAGTAAAGACTATTACTTGACATCCCCTTGCCTATAAGCCCAAATGAATGTGTCATTGGCACCTTCTCTAAATTCGCCACAATCACCGCGTCTCTCACTAATTTGTTGAGAAAGAATACACACAAGAATGCAGAGTTATTCGAGAAGTTAAAATATTCTTTGGTATCTGCACTCAGGGGTGGGCGATTATCAATTTGAACAATCGATAATCAGTTACTGAAAATAATAGATTTTTTTATTAATCTATAATTAAACAATCGATTAATCAAATAATCAATTAGTGAAATAATGGCTTAATCAAAAATTGATTAATCAAATCTATACGTTTCGATTTGTGTAAAAATACACCTTTAATAACCCAAAAAAGCAAAGTATTAAATACTGAAGATAATCCATAAAAGTTAAATTTAGTTATATAACGTATGTCTCAAAAGTTTTGGCACAAAATATTATATTCAGTTTTATTTAAACTTATAAATATCAGACAATTAATAGACCTATAATTAACAAAAGTGAGAACTTAAATTAAATGAAGTGGTCCGCGATTTTGAACAAGACGCAATTTTCTACGAACATCTCAAGGTCTTGGGCGGCTGCAATATCTCCGAATTTTTATGTAAATCCTCCGTCTTAACAGTTCTTCATTTTCGGCTTACATCCTCCATCATACACTTTTTTTACTCAAAAGTGCCCAAAATTCTTCTATTACGTGGGCCAGAGGTGGATTAGGTGGATTAGGTGGATTGTCGTTTCATGGTAGGAATTATATGTTATGGAGCATTGAGCCAGTTCTCAGTTTCTCTGGCGTAATGGCATGGTTCTAAGTCTGGCCAAAACATTATACCGTTTTCAGCATGATGTTCATTAATTAAATCATTTAGTTTGATCAGACAATTCTGAATATAGCGCTGACTATCCAGTGCATCGCCTCTTACACCCCCCACATAAGGCCTTGATATCACTACAATAGAAACCGCGCACCAGATTAAAATTTTATCTGCAAATTTTGGCTTTTTCTTTATTTTTAACATTCTCTGGGTAGTTTTCTGTGTTATCAGTATGTAAGCAATTATTACCCTTAATTTATGAGTTACTTAGAGTGAAATATTTTTCATCATCAATCACAATGACTTTGTTGTTGGCAAAATGTATCCGCATTAATGCCCGACAACATCGTGGTATCCGTGCCAACTGATTTGGCATATCTTTTGGATATTTTCTTTTTTTCAATATTCTTGACCATTCTTAACAAATTCCCTCCAAACTGTATCGTTAGAAGTTCTATACTCCTTTTCTAATTTCCTGACCGACATTTAATTTGTATTTGTTGCTCTTCTTACTACAGCCATTTTAATACAACTAATTTCAAAAACTGAACTGTCAAAGTGAAGACAAACTATTTCTATACTGTACATTTGGATCACATGATTCAGCCTGTTCCAGTTTTAAGTTCGTTTCCATAAGCGTTTTGTAAGTTTTGTCTTCTTTAATTTGGTATTTTTCTCACAAGGAATATATATATATGTTGTTTAACTCAAGCTCACACATCTTTTGCTTTGATTATATTCCACTTCAATGCCCAAAAAAATTATCTATTTTTCCCAAATCTGTGATTTAATTTTCGTTTTACTTCAATTGAGTCACTGTACTTAGAACTACAAATAAGTAAATCATCCGCATACAATATAATGTAAATATGAGATACCTCGTTACTTTCATATACAAACAATTATCATGTTTGGATCTTTTGAACCCAAGTGATAGTACACAATCATGAAAACATTCGTACCATGCACTGGGACTTTCTCGTAACACCATAAAGAGCGTTCCAACAAGCATACTTTATTTTTCTCTAAAACCTTGTGGTTGATAAACATAAACTTTAGAATTGACTTTTCCGTTAAAAAGCTGCATGAACATCCATTTCTTCAATAAACAAACCTCTGTTACACACAACTGACAGTAATGCTTTTAATGTTGACATTCTTGCACTGGAGAATAAATTTCTGTTTCTAAACAGTTTGGCTGTTGGTAACCAAGAGCTACTAACCTGGCTTTGTATTGACCATCTGTTTTCACTCTAGATCTGTTTAACTTCATCTGGAATTTCTTTAATATCTGCGAGTGTCCAAGTTTCATTTTCAATTAACGACATAAGTTCTTTTTCCAGATTGAATTGTTCATCATAGGTTGGTACATTTACATTTCACGTTTGGACCTAACTTTTGACACCTCCCGAAGTTCGTCATCCTTTCTGATTTCTTCTTGTAATTGATTTGGTTTGGTATTTGTCTTCAAATTCGTCTTCAGGGATCTTAATAAATTGCTCATTCTTTTCTATAAATTTTGCTAACAATGACTTTTTAATCTATTAAGATACGATATCCCATATCATCATAACCAACTAGATTACCCTTTATAGATTTTGGCGACAGTTTAGAATCTCGATTGACTTGTGTTATTCTTACAAAGGCAGCACTTCCATACATTTTGAGCTTAGACACATCAAGTTTTTTTATTGAAAAACTGTTCATAAGGCGTTATTTTTATTTATTATTAGCATTTAGTCTGTTAGCGATATATCCTGCAGCTTTAACACATTCAGGCCAAAAATGTTGATTCAACTTCGCATCTGTTAGTAAATATCTTGCTCTATTCATAATTGTGCGGCTGAACCTCTCTGCAACGCCATTTAACTCGTGCAACTTTGATCACGTTCGGTTACTATCAAATTTTAAATTGTTCATTTTTGATACCGAGCTGGTAGTGTAGTAGTGACACGATCTGCTTAGCATTCGGGAGGTAATGGGTTCGATTCCCGTTACCGTCTACCTTGTATGAGGTTTTTTCAGGTTCATACATGTAGCGGCATGGTCATGCTATATGCACACCATGTGGTACTTAGGCGAATGCTGGGTAGTACTTTCTCAGAACCCTAACTCGTTCATCCGATCTATCCTGACCATATTTATCCTTAATCCACCATGCATATAACGTAATGTATGTATTGTAATCCATGTTTGTGGCTGAAGAGCTAAGCTATACTGTTTTAGGAATGAAAAGTTGAGTTTTCCTTTTTTTTTTACAACACAACAAGTTTCACATTTTAAATGAATGTTTTCTAACGTTTTAGGTAACCCTTCTACTAAATTATCTTTGCACAAAACAATTTTTCTTTAAGAGATACAACTTGACTTGAGTAGCTTAACAAATTTTGCCCACAACTTATTACCTGATTCTGTTAATTTTTGAAACAACAAATTTCTGGTGCATAATAATTTTTAACATTTCTTGCAACGAATTTACCACTTACATTACATTTCATACCGACAGTACCTATACCTAATGCCTTGTAGTTTTTCAAAAAGGATGAAATAAGGGTGTGTTGTCGTTATTAATTCACCCCAAATAGTATTTATACTTCTGATGTCAACTAGAAGATTTTGAGCCTTTTAATCAGTCTGGGATTACATGGGCCGGGTTCTTAAAATTTTGATTTGCTTTACTTTAAAAAATGTGTAGTTAGATATGTTCGCTTTCCAACATTGATGTAGCTTCAACCTGTAAATAAATGTTAAAATATCCCGGACGCCAACATATTTTAAGGAAAACAAGTAAACCTTAAATATAATAAATTTAAAAATAAAAAAAAAACAAACAATAACAAGGTTATTATGTATAGCTTCAAATCAAGTTTAAAAGTAGAAAAAACTAAATACTAATGTTAGTAAACTTAGATTAAATTAAAAATTCATTATGAATTAATGCTTAGAAATGAAATACCTGCAGTACCTTTACATTTTGGTTGTCACTGTTATACTGTTACTGATAACTAAATGCTGATGAATACACGCTTTTAAATTTGGTTGTGCAATAATTCTTGAAATTGAAATAAAACATGATTGTGATACTGTTGATCCCAAATATATAAATTCCTTTAGAAAGCAGCGAAACTTAGTTGATTTAAACGGGTTAAGGTACCATCTATAGCAACAAACTTTTACTGCGTCATCCTCGATCAATTGAAACGTATAGCGTACAAATAACGGTAAACTTAGTTGTACAATGAAAATACGCAAAAAGGAAAAGTTACCGTAAAAATAAAAGTGCTGTAAAACTATACAGCACTTTTCAACAAAATATTTAAGAGAGCAAAACGGATGCTCTTTTCGCTTTTATTTTTCTACCAAACGACGCAAATGAAATCCTTGCGCATGACCTGTCTGAAACTCGTATGATATGCGTACGAAATTAGAATAATTTTAATGCACGTTTTCAGGCACTAAGGTATGCAATTTGCATGACACGAAAATGAACGAAGTTGCCTATATTATTGCAAATTTCAACATAACAAAAAGTTTGTTACAGCCTTAATTAAATGACCATCACCTACATTGATATGTACATTATCTGTTAGTTCGTTATAGGTTGAAAAATACTTCATATCGTTCACGATGTGATCGGAACTTCCACTCTCCAATAACCATGTTACTGTGTTAGGTACATCATTGTTTGATCCATCAGCTTTATGAGACGCCATTACTGTGACGTGAAAAGAATTTTTGTTGCCATCTTTTTCTGTATTTTCTCTTGTAAAATTTCCTGCAAAACGTTGTTGATAATTCCTTCTTCCCCTGTATGTGTAACTTCGAGTTCTGCTATGTGTAGGTTCTTGACCTTGGTTGAAACGATGACTTTGGTTTTGATTCCATTGTTGATTTCTATTCATCTCCAATTTTGCGTTGTATTTGTTCCGTTTAAGTTACCACTATGCTGTGAATGCAGAATTTTTGCACATGTCCGAAATGTCCACATTTAAAGCATTTAATATTCCCATTCCTACTTCTGTACTTGCTTGTGAGGTGAATGCCAATCCTGTATTTTCTTGGTAATTATTTTTCATTTTCTTTGCATCAATTAACAATTTACTTTTAATGTTTCAACGTTTTTTGTTCTGCTGGCAATGCATCAATAATATCTGCAATGTGATCGTACGGTTATTGTAATGCTAATAATAGGTAATTTAGTTTGTTATCTTCAGTTAGTGTCTCATAACAGTATTCTTCAACTCATTAATCAATTTTTCGAACATAGTGAACTCCATAGGATCATTATTTTATTTCATCTTTAGATCCAATAATTTTCTTTTTGCTAAAAGCTTTATGGCAGTGGAGTTAGGTTTATAAATTGAATCTACTTTATCGATTCTTGCTTTAGTAGTAGTTTCATTAAGAATTAATTCTAATTGTGAATTTGACATACCTTGAACAATTATATTTCTTGCTTTTAAATCTTTCTTTTTCCATCCCAATTGTTGATTTTCATCTGAGGACATACCGTCTAAACTTGCTTTCACATTTTTGTTTTCCAATAATAACATTAACCTGAATTTCCATTTTCTCCATTCACTTTCATTAAACACTGGTAGATTTAATTCTTCCCTCATATTTGTTCCTACATAATAATTTCTACTACGCCTGTCACTACAGTTAATTTATTAAAATACATATCATTCCATTTTAAATATCGATGGACTCAAGTCAATACTCGTAAGTCCAAAAATAGCGATATAGTCCTGCCAAGAAAACAAAGTCCCTGAAGGTGGCGCTTTGATGTCGCCCTTGTCTGAAAGGTACATTTGGATTAAAAAATATCAAGGCGTTAATTTTCTCACATTTGGGGTAATTAAGTGAAACATAAAAATCAAGTCTCCTCAAAAAACAATTTTTCTTAAGGTCACGCTTAGAATGAAATAATTGTAGGGTGAATTTAAGAAAAATTTCTTTTTGGGGAGACTTTTGAGTTTCTTGTATTTCATGAACTAGGTAGGATTTTATTAAGTCCAAAATGTTAAATAATTCGATCAGTAAGGTCAGTTGTATACTCAGTATTCGAATTACTATTAACGGAAATAATTATAAACCACTTAGCTCATTTAATTTTATGAAAATAAAATAGCTTTACAATAATATTTTAGAAAAACGTCAATTTACAAATTAAATCGAAATTAAGTTATTTAAAAAGTTTTAAAAAAATATACTTAAACTCGTATGCAATAATAAATTTAATAAAGCAAAGAATTAGCAAATACAGCATCGAAATTAAGTTTAAAAATTAAATTTACAAATAACATGAAACTAAGTTATTTAAAAGTTATTAATAAAATATAATTAGAAATTTTATGAAAGCTAACACATTTAAAAAACAATCGAAACTAAGTTTTTAAATTATTAATAAAATACTACTTTAACTTCGTCATAGCTACAAAATTACAGTCATCGGAAGAACATAATTAATTTTATCAAAGACAAACTTTCCATTGCTTCATCCAATGCATTCACGTTCACATTTCTCGTGTTACATTGTCAAACCTGCGTTTGCCAGTTCGAAACGCTTTCATTGCTTCAAGGCAACTAAATTTTCAATTTCACTACCACGTTGATCAACATTGTTCAACCCAACCTTATGTTTTGCTAAACTCCAAATGAATTCTAAGGATTAAGAACACAATGGTTAGGTGGCAAGCGAAGTACAACATTGCCGTGCTGCCCTAATTATTTTTGCAACTACAAATTAATTCTCGGATTAAGCCAATGTTGTGGAAACCCCGAGATTGCGTTGTGATTTATTAATATTGCAACGTAAGCAGCGTTGTTCATGACGACAATACCATTCGGTGGTAGATTTGGAATTAGTTGTTTTTAACCAAGTCATGAAGTTCGCATGGTTCATGTCGTGATGGTAGTCTGCTGACTTGCTATTTGACTTAAAGATCAACAATCCATTATCTACAAATCCAAACGATCCACCAACATGAACTATAATGTTCCTTTGACCTGCTCGATTAGTTTGATAAACTATAAAATAGTGATAAAGGTATAAAAGTGTTTTAAATAATTTATAAATGTGATAAGTAAATAATGTTCTCCAAAAACAAATCGTTAAACTAACAGGAGCAACAAGCCATTCACTAAAAATAATGCCTTTGACTCAATCGGTAGATTAACGTAGGGTGGTTCAATCTTTTGATTTGCTTAATTACCACAAATTTATGCTGTGTTATTTTCGCTTAACATAAATAATAAAAATGCAATGTAACACTAATAAAATGATCTCGGACGCCAAGTTATTTTTTAAGTATGCTCGGAATAACTAAACCGAGGTTTTTTACAATAAAAATTTTATCAAAATGTAAAAAATAAAAATATATATACAGACTATGTTTATTAACAGTTAGGGTTAAATAAAATATATCTTAAAACTAGCCTTAAATTACTAAAAAATCATTACATAAATACCTGTTTGTAAAATTTTGTACACAAACTTTTTAATAACCTCTGGTATCTAAACGATTACGGAAATGTCAACCAAAGGTGATGTCATCTTTGCACCAATATTGCGCAATATCTTGAAATAATACTTTACGTTGTAAGCCACACCCAAAATGGAATTTTCCTTCTTATAAATTTATCTTCATAAAATTGAATAATCCGTTTATTGCATTTTCTTGAGATTTTCAAAAGCAAAATTGCAATCATAAAATGAAAGCGTACGCAACAGTAAAATTAAATGCGTACTTAAAATGTAATTAAAGTGGAAAAGTAATAGTAATAAAACTGTAAATCAAAGTAAAAAAAGAAAAGAAAGTGCCTGAAAGGAGCAAATGTTTTAATTTTTAGTATAATGCGTTAAAAGATATCTTACCATCAAATCAATGGCACTTTCACAAAATTTAGGTGGAAACCCAAAAAAGCTTTCTGCATCTCACAGCGTACCACAAGAAGTCAGCAAACATGGACGCCTAGAATATCATACGATGTAGCCGTGCGCGAAAAGATTTGCGCAAAGAATTAAGTCAACGATGACGTATTGCGCGAAAATATTTGAGCAGAAAAATAATTTAAAGGGGGAGTATAAACCATTAAGGAGTATATACACTTAACTTACACCAAAATGCAAATTAAGTTGCCTCTTAAATTTACAACTAAAAGAACGAAGACATAAATTACGGTATATTTTAATACAACTCAAAATTGATTGTTACAAAACTCCTGCTTCTTCTTCTGATTGCCAGCATTTGCTGACTCCATAGGATAGATGAATAAAAGTTTCATGTGAATAAGTAACTGGTTTCTTGTTATCCCCTAAATAATTATTCCCCCGTAATTTCCGCAGGTAACGAGAGCGCCATGCAACAATGTCATTTCTTTCCATTAAGAATTTTTTCTTATTATGACATTTCTTAAAGTTAAAGACGATCTGATGGAGATAGTTGCGAAGCCTTTCGCGACCACCTATAACAGTTAAAAAAATTGTTGAAAATATGGTTCTTCTTTAAAATATAAAATGATTGATTAATTTTGTACTGCGAGAGTTTAAAGTAATTGTTTAACGGTAGAGTCAAAAAGAGCGCTATGTTCGCTATATTGACTAAAAGTTTATCACAACTGTTGTGTTATGATCTTTAAAATAAAATTTGATTGCAATCAATAGAAAATATTCTTTAAATTTTTATTTATTTTTTCTTAATTGTTGTGTCAAATGTTGAAATTCGTCTACAAATTTTTGCATAATATGGCTATCGGTGTGGCCACATGGTAACACAGTGAGCATAACATAAGCAGCGAACGTAGCATACATAGCGAACGTAGCGTACATAGCTAGCGCTCGGTGTGGCCGAGCCTAAAACTGAGTGGCCACTGAGAGTGAAGCGAAGAGAAGTCAAGCGAAACTAACTTGAGATAAACTAAACTAAGTTAAATAAAGCTACCCCGGCAATTAAACGCGAGATGTGCAGTTGATTTGTAAAAGCACAAGAAAGACGTAGGTAACATTCTTCTCGTTTGTTCATATCTACACCCTTTGTATTCATTTTACATTTTACATACGATTGAACTTACTCCAGCAAAGAATTCGCTCGAATCAAGACAGAGGTAAACCGAGCGAAGATTAATATTGCCTCGCTTAAGCGGCTTTTACATTTACGAGTACTCGAGAATTCTGTGTCTGTCACATTTGAATATAAAAAACACATACTCGAATACGAGTAGGAACTCGGAAATGTAAATGACGCTTTAGCGTTATTTGCCTTGATCGCATACGTTTATAATAAAGCTAATTTTTACAAAACTTAGCACCCAGTGGCTGGTCCCTCACTTTTAATCTTAATTATAATTTAATTCTGCGCTTTGATTAATTTGGACATTAAAATAATTTATTTTGTCTAAAATGTACAAGAATAGCCAATTTTCTCTTCCATTCTATTGACCAAAATGTTTAACGTAGGAACTTTGTTATCGACGGTGTAGGTTTCATGTACTGTTCTCTTCAATATTCCCAAGTCGCAATCATCTAACACCATTTTTTTAGAACAGCCGCTTCTTCTTTTTTTCGATGGAGAATTCAGAATGCCCTCGTCAGTTGACTTAACTTCATTTCTAATAATTATTATCGTTATTTACAGATTTAGTTGGGAATTCAAAAATTACCTGATTTTTTATAAAATTAGCCGATTTCCTTGTTGCGGCAGCTGCTAATTTCGTTGCCTTTTTCAAAGGAAATGACCAGACACCTGCGGCTTACTGACTATCGAAGAACTCGATAACGTTTTTAAAAATATTTCTGGCCTCGGAATGAACCAATTTTCTCGAAATCGTAGCCATGTGTTTAGTAGGATATTGATAATGACAATGACAATTTAGTGATTTTGTACACGATTGTGCATATAAGAATCCTAACGTGTGATTGGGCAAATTGAATTCGCGCCACTTTGTTGATATTTAGTTCGCATATTTTCCGGGGACTTTGTTTTTCTGGCAGAGCTTTATTCATGTTTTCATGTAAATCCGAAGTGCTCAGCAGACTGCGCTATCTATTACAGAGGTGCAGTACAAAAAATGACCGTTGACTTTTAAATTGCTGGTGAAACAATACCTCGTATCTCAAGGGTGGTCAATAGCTTGTAAGTCACCATTTTCTTAATTGTTAATGTGTTGGTACTTTGCGCTGAACCTCTACTGATGTGGATTATTATTTTGAAAATTAATTGAATAGTTTTTTACCATAGCGGATTCAAATACAGTGATTGACTTACGTGTTATTGCTTTCTTGTTTAATGTTTGACATACGAGCTATTGTCACATATTTTATCATTTCCAGGAGAAAATATGACATCTAGAGGAGAAAGAATTTTATAAATGCGCAATATAGCAATCAAACCAAAGAATTAAAAATGATATCTGTGTAATCCACGCTGCAGATGAAAACAATGAAAGCTTTCAGCAAGAAAAATGTAACTCCAATAACAATAAGGAAAACGAAGGTGATAAGTTCAACATGATGCTAATGCCAGTGGATATTCTCCATGACAGTTTTATAGAAGATTTGGAGCCATATTTAAGTAACGAAAATGGGAATTTGTTTGTTAATGAAGACACCTGTGATCAAAGTCAGGCTGAAAGTAATACCACTACTTTCGATCTGTCTGCGCCAATAGATATTATTCTTCACGAAAGTTTCATAGATAGTCTAGACCTTGCAAATGAAAATCAGGAAAACGATATTCTAAATACGAATGATCATGAACAAATTGAAACTAGTACTGCAGATTTAGATCAGCCATCATTTTTACTGCTCCATAATATTTCATCTTTCTGTACAGCGGAACCTGGTTCAAATAGGATTAATAATAATTTTCTTGGGAATTTTTTATCTGAAATCGCTGGCGACACTGTTCTAAATGAGAATGAAAACACCATGGTTCATCATGATAGCGATGACAGCTTTGCTAGTTCTGATGCGTCAGAAGAAACGTAAATTGGACGTGCATGTTGTAAAGAAGGTGAATCAAGAACTAAGGATGCGAGGGAAACAATATTTAGGATATAGAAGACCGCCAAACCAAACCAAGACTTTCCATGACAAAGAAAGGGAGGAAAGAACCATTGGACTAGCGTGTTCTTCGAGTTTTTGTTTGAAATCCACAAAAAGAAACTGCAATGAAATAAATGAAGCGAATCGGAAAAAACTGTTCACTCAATTTTGGAATGAAGTGAATTGGGATCAACGAAAGATTTTAATTTGTAATTCAGTCTCAAGAGGATTACCACTACACGGGAAAACCACAGAGTAACGGCGTAGTGGCACGTACACATGTTCACTCAGAATGAAAAATCTTTTTATGTCAGTTTGTAAAAAAATGTTCCTATCGACGTTTGGTTTGCATGAATGGCAAGTTTCAAACTGGGTAAACACAAGTGAGCACGGAATGAATAAGAATCACAGAAAAGAGGACATTATCAAGACGGAAATTTTGTCAAACCCAATACCAAATGTCTTCATGAAAACATTCTTGGAAAAGCTGAATAAACTTCCGTTTCACTACTGCAGTAAAGATACCCAAAAGATGTATTTAGAACAATCTTTTGTCTCTTTTGCAGATCATAAAGTCTACGTTGAACAATGCATAGAAAACAATGAGCCAGCCATGTGTCCAAAGTCTTTGACCAAGATGTTAAAAAACATGAACATTTCTCTATATCAACCGAAAAAAGACAGTGCTGCCGGTATGAAAAAGAGAATTTAACTGAAGAAGAATGGAAGAAGCATGAAACCGAAAAGGATAGAGCACGAACAGAAAAGAGTAAAGACAAAGAAAGAGCATCAAGTGGTGAATGTCATGTCTTAACTATGGATTTACATGCAGTGAAAGTATGTCCCTCAATGAGTGCAAGGACATTGTACTTTAAATTGAAGCTCACAACTTCACTGTTTATAATCTCACAACACATGACTGTAATTGTTATTGGTTTGACGAAACCCAGTCAGATCTCCAAGCATCCACGTTTGCCACCTTTATTGACGATTACATCAGACACAACGTAAACCGCGATGACCTCCCCATTATTCTTTATTCAGATGGATGCACGTATTAAAATCGGAACTTTGCGTTGTCCAACGCACTACTGGCACTTAGCACAGGAATTGAATATCACAATTGAGCAAAAATATCTCGTCAAAGGTCACACTCGAATGGAGTGTGGCAGCGTGCGTGCAGTTATAGAGAGGACATTGCAAAACAAAAAAAATCCATTTACAAGGAGACTATGCCAGAGTAACCGAGGAGGCAAGATCTTCACCTCGGCCATACAAGGCAAAAATAATCAGTTTGGATTTTTTTGTTAATTATAATGACCATCTTGTGTACACCTCAATTCTTCCAGGTAAAAAGGTAGGAGACCCAAATGTGGTTGACATACGTGCTTTGCTATATTCTCCAAATGGAAAAATTTTGTATAAATTAAATTTTGACGACATGTATAGAGAAATACCTCAAAGGCAGAGAACATTGATTGGAAATTACATGTTTACTGGACTACTCCAGAATAGTCTGAAAATTAAAAAGCTGAAGTATGAACATTTACAGTTAATGAAACCAGTACTTCCAAAAGACTGCTGGCATTTTTACGATAATTTACCTCACGAATAAATATTTTTATTGTTTTTTAGTTAATATTTATGATTACATACTTTTCCATGATGAATAATAATATTATTTTATCTTTATGGTTTCAGTAGTGTTTTAAAAAGATTTAATAAATATCCTACAATACCTCGTAAGAGTATATTTTTGATGTTCAATACCACGTATGTCCCAATTATTAATAAATTAGTCGTTTCTCGGTTAATGTTATATTCAGTAATGTAAATACCTCAATTTGTAATGGAAATATTAATTGAAATAACCCCAATTCAGTGGCCCCCTATTCAGCGTTCCCCGTTTCAGCGGTGCCCCGTTTCGGCGGTGCCCCGTTTCGGCGGTGCCCCGTTTCGGTGGTGCCCCGTTTCGGCGGTGCCTCGTTTCGGCGGTGCCTGGTTTCGGCGGTGCCCTGTTTCAGCGGCCCCTGTTCTAACGGACCCCGTTTTAGCAAGAAAGTTGACCTAGTTGCGTTAGCATAACGTCGACCAAAAAATGAATTAACTTATCAAGTACTTTGGTTGTTCATAAAAAAAGAATAAAAAATACAACAGTTATCACAAATTGTAATTATTGGTTATATTCTATATGAATAAGTTAGTTTTAATTAATAGTTCACATTTGAATACTTTCAAATCAACTTTTTGATGGAATAAACCGTGTCCTTTTGACGCGCGACCTTTTTGCCGCATCTTTTTTGTCGTAGGTTCGTTTTGTGCAGTGCAGCGAAGGAAACCGAAAAATTCATTTTTGAAAAGTTATTTGATTTATTATGAAAGTTACAAGAATTTTTTGAACAGAAGGTTACTGCTATTATCATTATTAATACCTTTTGAGATAAGAAATATTTATAATAAAGTAATTACAAATTAATATAATGCATTATACGAATGAGGGTTGAACAATTAAACAGCTATTAGCGTAGTAGATTATTACTTTGGAATGGTATTCATGACCAGTGTTAATTGTATAAAAGCAATTATCAAGTAATCTGGATGTTCATTAGGTAATTACCCTAATTGCAGATAGTGATGTTTAAGTTTATTCCGTTTCTTAGAATATTATGTTATTTCTCTAAATATTCGGGGGGATGATTTTGCAATTAGGTATAAATAGTTAATAGATATTAAATTAAAGTTACTTCAGTGTGTTTCTGGTGAAAATGTATTTCTTTAAAACTAAAAAAAATGCTGAGGCGTGTAGTTACCGCGGTTTCTGTTATCGCGTGGACCAAGTTTCAGAAAATCGAAAACGTTGGCGTTGCTTGAAGGAGGGTTGCAACGGAAAACTTTGGACTCTTCCAAACAACACTACACCACAAACATAAGGACATAACCACATAGCAGATCCTGAAAGTGCTGATCTGAAAAAGATTTTGAGTAAAATAAAAGACCGTGCAAGAACCGGTAGAGTACCAATTTCGACAGTATACCAAGAAGCAGTTGCCACAGTTTCGACTAGACCTGCATTAGCCGCTGTATTTCCAACTTTGCGTTCTGCTGATAGTGTATTATATCGTGCACGACATACAAATTATCCCCCTCTCCCAAAAAATTTGAACGAAGTGAGGATTCCGGCCCATTTTGAGACGAACAGTTTACTGGTGAAAATTTCCTTGCGCACGAAAGTGAAGATAGGTCGATACTTATATTTGCAACAATCGAAAATATAAGAAAGCTGTCTAATGATACACACTGGTTTATGGACGGTACATTTAGTGTTGCCCCGCCGTTTTATCAACAAGTGTTTACCATACCCAGTTTGGCAGACCACAAGGTTTTACCAATGGTGTATTGCATACTTTCAGAAAAATCCCGCAATATGTATGTGAGTGTCTTTCGTATCTTAAATGACATATGTACTGCTAACTGTTTCCAAATTCATCCCAACATCATAACTATTGATTTTGAAACTGGACTGATTCCCGCAATTCAGCAAGAATATCCCATGGCAAGAATTCGAGGATGTTACTTCCACTTTTCTCAATCCGTATTCCGCTCTATTCAACGAAATGGACTATCTCAAGCCTACAATAACAACGAGAATGTTCGGACGCACTGTCGCATGTTACTCGCACTAGCATTTGTTCCCACGAATTACATTGAAATTACTTGCGACGAGTTAGCAGATAAAGCTCCAATACTGTTGTTATCTTTGTATAACTATTTTCGTACTCAATAGTTACACGCTATCGTTGTGGAATATGTATGGCATTAGTAGACGAACCAACAACGATGTGGAGGGTTGGCATAACCGTTTTACAAAATTAGTGGAAAATATCACCCCAATATATACGAATTCATTAACAAACTGATTTTAGAGCAAGCTGCAACAACAACTACATTACAGCAAATCAGGGGTGGCCAAAATGTGACTAATCCTAATAGGGTGTATGTGCAAATTAACCAACGCATAGAACGATTGCAAGGATAGTATGACAATGGACAAATAAACGTTCAAGAATATATTCGTGGTATAAGTTACAACCTCAGCAACCCCGTTGCTTTTTAATTATATCAAAAATGTGTGTATGTGTGTCTTTAATATACCGTTTAGTTTTAAAGTTATCAGTATGGTTTTTGGTACGCTTTTTGTTTGCTTACTATGATGTCTTATTTATGTGTTGCGATAAATTATTTTCTAAGGTCAAAATAGCAGTATCATTTACCTATGTTTCTATTCCACTACCAACTTAAAGTAAATTATGAAAAACGAGAAAACATAATGTTGGAAAAATAATTTCAAACGGTGAGCTCCCATCTTTTGCCCTTTCATAATAGTACAAAGGGGCTACGAAAAGGTATACCGCCGAAACGGGAGCCGCTGAAGCGGGCCAACGCTAAAACGGGAACCGCTGTAACGGGTCGCCGCTGAAACAGGACCGCTGAAACGGGGACCGCCGAATCGGGAACCGCTGAATCGGGGTGTAACCTATTAATTCTATTGCTCAATTAAAACATGACTAATGGCACAGAAACATTTTATGTTCACCATGTAAAATGGCAATTTTTGAGATACGAGGTATTATTGACTTGGGTCCATCGATATTATATTTTGAATATCTTGCATAACTAAAAATAAGGTTCATTATTACATTAAAAACATTAGATATACAAAGTTATCGCGTCTCTCCTGCCTGCCTCCCCATGTTACCTACTATGTCTTAAAAAGAACTACACATTCCTAACAAAACTGGTGCTGTGTGGGCAGAAAATATATGTGAACGATTGTAAGTTTGAACAATCGATAGTCAAATAATCGATTAATAAAATGACCAATTAATCAAAGAATGGATAAATCAAATCAAATCGATTATAATCGATATTTTTGCCTTACTGTACTTATACCGACATACTCCGATGTTTAACTTACCTTTTATTGTAACATGCCTCCGTCGGTGTTGTTCCGGATAGTGAGAGCGTATCTGCTTCATAAGCCGTTACCCTGAAGCGTACCAATTTACGGTTGCTATAGATTATCATTCATCAGTCTGGCTACATAACCCTTGAGAACCCAAAGGGAGAATAAAATCTCGTTGGTTAATAAGATTCCAATACTTTGATTGTAAAGTCATCTATGAAAAGGGTCCAAACATCTTTTCCCAAAAGTCGTAAGAATCAAGACATTCCGTGTTAAGAATACTCAGAAATTATAGTTTTGCAAGTATTCGCAGTTGCTCCTACTCGCAAAACTATCGTTACTGGCCTAACTATTTTGTATCGCTTATCGGGAATCTTTCTCCTAGTTTAATCTTACCGAGTATTGGACATTTCGTCATTTACATATTTTTTTTATTAATACAATTGTGTTAAAGAAAGTGCGTAAGAAATTTAACTATTTTGAATTGTAAGCATAATTGTATCTATCTTGACCTAATATTAAATTTGAACGGTTTAAATAATCTAGGTCAACTTTAAAAAAAGTTGAAAGTTAGCGAGCTATCTTATACAATTAAATGAATGCATTTCTCCTAAACAAAATGCAGTTTCTAAATTATTTATTTATTAATCAAACGTTTGAATGAGTCATAAAAGAAATTGAGGTCATCTAGTTTATTTCGTTAAAACATTTCAACCAAATCATCAACCCTACAAGTAGGCACATTTAAGATATCAATTAGATAATCCTGAGATTTCATCAGTTTTGCGACACATTTTGAAGTTGGGCCATCTTGTGATTCATTTCGTAAAACACCTGGTGTATTTATAAACAGGTTTAGAAAAATATAATAAGTTTATGCACATCCTGTTCCAAGTCTTCGTGATGCCAAATTTTGATGAAAATGTATATTCACTTCACAACATTTATACGTTATCAAGCTTTTTTTATTACTAAAGCATGAAGGCTGCTCGATTATAATAACTATCAAAAAAGTCATAAAAAAAAATGAAATTGACTATAAACATTTTTATTTGTTTCGAGTATTATGCTTTTGATTGTTTGTGGACTTAATCCTTGACTTCGTTCTGGTTATAAATCATTTTATTTATTTTATATTGCATTTTTGTTTATAATTTATTTAAAGGAAAACCGCTACATGGAAAATTTTTATAATGGCAATGCAACAATATTAATGGTCGTGAGCAGCAGCCTCTTGTTCTGCATCTCTACGTTTTTCTTCTTCCCACCTTTTTACGTTACTCTCAGAATTAGCTGAAAATAATAGTTTCATTATTACTATGTTTTTTTAGCCAAATTACGCATAGTATATGGTATATTTACAATACAGGGTGTTTACTTCATTACGTAGTATTTCAAAGCTCATTTTAATCAGTTTAATTGTAATATTTCACAAACAAATGAAGATTATTTTTAGAAAGTCAAATTTTAAAATGTTTAGATATCGTTATTTGTATTTGTATTGGTCGATAGAGTAATATAATGTAACTATACTCAGTGACGTAGCTAAGGGAGAGCGCCCCGGTCGGCGCCTTTTCGATGGCGGTAGTGCGCCCTTGGGGTATACCAGTAAGTAATAAGCAATAAGCGAAAATCTGGCAAAGATGTTTCCAGCTTACTTTAGAATGGAATTACATTTTGATTTTGTATGATTGCAACAGGACTAATGTACCTTAGACTCTACTAACATGCTTACGCAGGGTCGCGCTGGCGAAAAGCCGCAATAGATTGTAACATGATTAACCGCTTCGATAAAAGCCCTTTGTTTCTGTATGTGTATAGTTTGGTGTGTAAACATCATAAACCCAAGGTGGCCAGTAAGTCACAAATCTACTGAAATCGCCGTTTGGAATAGGAATAAGTTTTGGTAATACCTACTCGGAAGAAACATTTAAGTTTAACATATTGTAACGAATGTGTGACTTGGCGAATACGAGATTGTTTATCATCCACGTATAGTGATGCGGGCCGGGTAAATACCCAGTGGGAAGGTAAATAAAAAATGGGTATTTACCCCATGCCCCGGGTAAATAGCCAAAACGTGGGTATTTATAATTTTTATAAAGTTTATGATATTTTTACTAAGTTCATTGCAATCCCCATGCTAAAAGAAGTAAAATGATGATAAAAATTGTTTTAAACTTTATAATGTGGTTACCACAAGTATTTCACTTCTGGTCAAAATCGGGATAAATACCCATGGCCCGGGTATTTTAATTTTTAATAAACTATGGTGGAATTTTACAAGGTTTTATTGCCGTTTCCCTGCTGTAATGATTTTTAAATAATAATAACAATTGTTTAAAAGTGCTACCATAACCATTTACCTTTTCAACAAATTAAGATAAACATCCTGGATCTCATACTTTGTGGTATTTTACTTTCATGGTTTCAAGTGTTAATATTTAATTTTCAAACCATACCACTCTTAGAAGTAATTTAAATTTTTTTTTTAAATAGAAAACCCTATATATTATTACATATTTAGATTCTACATACTATTTTAGACACATTTTATGTATAATGTCCTATACCTAAGTCTAGCCGTTTTTGACAAATTTCAAATTTTTTGTCAAAAATGACGTTTACAGGCCAAAACATAGGTGGAAATCTTTTCTAAACGAAGCCTTTATCAGTTAGTTATGGTTGGTTTCCTTAGAAATAGGGACCTACTCTAATGGGCTGTATTGATATTTTTGTAATACATTCATACAGCAAAAATGGACAATAAAAAGTAGATTCAAAAAAACCTATAAAGTCATTTTTTTTTTAATGGAAACCCCCTATTTTTTTAATTCTGTCTTAGCATTAAAAATAAGGGTGACTTTGTATAAGAGTGTATATTACAAAAAATTGTAATTTTTGAAATAATGACAATTTAACATTTGTTTATTGTAAAAAGGCTATACGGCTTTCAAGTTTTGTTGTTAGTTGGCGGTGACGGCGTGGCGCGGCGAAACAAAAAAAATCGAACACTTCAGACCGAAATATTACAATTTATTGAACGCCATATAAATAATTATTTTATTAAACGAACTTAAAAGACAATATGAAAATGTAAACTTTCACCATTAACACTCATAATAAAATGCTTATCTTTTTTGAGATTTTTTAATGGTGTACTTTAAATTATACAATCTAAACGTTTCGATAACACTTACAGTTATCTTCGTCAGTAGTAATGTTTGTTAAAAATTGTTAAAGATGTAGTAAACAATTTTGTCAAATTTGAAAAATTAAAACATAAACATAAGCCTGCTATTAGCATAACAGTTTGGGAAACATAAAGCTTATAAAACTATAAAATTTTTAGTAAAGAATAACTAGGTCATAAAATTAAATATTATTAAACTGCCTCAAAGATGACAAACCACATTTAACAAAATTTAATCGAGTTATGATGTAAGTGTAAAGTTATGAAAAACTTCAATTTTAAAATGATAGAAGCATTCACAAATCCAAACATTACATCAAATAAAATAACCCAGTTAAATCTAACAAAGAGATATCTTTATCAATAATTGGAAGTGTTATTAACAATGAAAAGTACAATGCAGAACGTTCTTTGTAATTTTTTAATTTTAATTTAATTTCAACTACTTATGTTAAATTATAGTGCTGTGGTAATTTAACATATAATTGGTAAAGCATTTGCTTCAAGGTCTAGGAAAAACAGCAAAAAACCTAGACATACCAAAAGTTGAAAACAAATTAAAATCAAGGCGTATCATTATGCTCTTTTTTAATTAGTCCTGTTATAGCTAATTTTTATATGGAAAAATTTGAAACATTAACGTTACAAAATACACTTAAAAAACCTTCAGTTTGGTATAGATATGTAGATGACACATTTGTTATTTGGAGACATGGAGAAGAAGCACTGCATAAGTTTTTGGTTTTTTATAAATGGTATGCATCCTAGTATTCAGTTTACCATGGAAAAAGAAACTAATGGAGGTTTACCATTTCTTGACATATTAATATCTAAAAATAATAATTCACTATCTTTTAAGGTTTACAGAAAGCCGACACACACTGATAGATACCTTCATAAATTATCCAACCACCATCCACGTCAAAAAATTAGTGTAATTAAATCTTTAGTAGATCGAGCAAAACGAATTTGTGACCCTGAATTTTTGAATGATGAATATAAATATTTAAGAAAATCCTTACAAGATAATGGATATTCACTTACAGATATTAATAATGTTATTACACCTTCTAGGCGTAACCTTAAAGAAAAACCAGTTCCTAATGTTGGTACTGCTTTTCTTCCTTTTATAGCTAATGTTACAAATAGAATTGAAAAAATCCTAATCAAATATGGCATTAGGACTATTTTTAAACCTACAAGAAAAATTAAAGAACATTTAAGATCACCTAAATATGTGTCAAGCCCTTTATCATCTTCCGGAGTGTATAAGTTATCTTGTTCATGTGGAAAAGTATACATCGGGACCACAAAACGTAGCTTTGATACAAGACGCAAAGAACATATGAGATTTTGTAGATTGGGTCAACCAGAGAGGTCTGCTGTGGCTGACCATGTCCTGAATAATCTAAATAATGACATTCAATTTGACAATATGGAAATATTGTCAAGACAAACCCATTATTATGTTCGTTTGCAACGTGAAGCTATTGAAATATATAAACACCCGAATAATTTTAATAGACAAGAAGAAAATCTCCGTTTAAATAGGTTTTGGCATCTTATAATTAAAAAGAGCATAATGATACGCCTTGATTTTAATTTGTTTTCAACTTTTGGTATGTCTAGGTTTTTTGCTGTGTTTTTCCTAGACCTTGAAGCAAATGTTTTACCAATTATATGTTAAATTACCACAGCACTATAATTTAACATAAGTAGTTGAAATTAAATTAAAATTAAAAATTACAAAGAACGTTCTGCATTGTGCTTTTCATTGTTAATAACACTTCCAATTATTGATAAAGATATCTCTTTGTTAGATTTAACTGGGTTATTTTATTTGATGTAATGTTTGGATTTGTGAATGCTTCTATCATTTTAAAATTGAAGTTTTTCACAACTTTACACTTACATCATAACTCGATTAAATTTTGTTAAATGTGTTTTTTGGCTGGAAAATTTCATTGTTAGCTTTCGTCGTAGAGAGTGTTCTGGTTTGTCATCTTTGAGGCAGTTTAATAATATTTAATTTTATGACCTAGTTATTCTTTACTAAAAATTTTATAGTTGGCTTTATGTTTCCCAAACTGTTATACTAATAGCAGGCTTATGTTTATGTTTTAATTTTTCAAATTTGACAAAATTGTTTACTACATCTTTAACAATTTTTAACAAACATTACTACTGACGAAGATAACTGTAAGTGTTATCGAAACGTTTAGATTGTATAAATTAAAGTACACCATTAAAAAATCCCAAAAAAGATAAGTATTTTATTAAAAGACAATATTTTTTTGATTCAACAAATTATGTCCTAATCCTAATCATAAACTGAACACCTCTAATGCAACTAAACCTGTAACTAATTATACAGATAAAAGTACTAGAAACACGTCAAATACGTACTACCTAATAAGTTGTTCGAAATGTCCGCCTCTTTCTTGAATACACAATCAATCTCTCAAATTCGCTGCTTAAATTTCTACACATTTCAACACTAATGTTTTGAAAACAGTTTCTAATCCTAATCTTCATGTCTTCCTTTGTTGTAGGCGGTATTTTATAAACCTGCTCTTTTTGACGTACCCCCATATGCTAAAGTCCATTTTAGTAAGATCTGGGGATCTAGCAGGCCAAGCAACAGGCCCTCCCCTCCCAATTCAACATTCTGGATATCTAGCATTTAAAAAAGTTATTATCGGACCTGTATGATGTACTGGGGCCCCATCATGAAGAAACCACATTTCTTGTTGCGTATCCTGTGGCACTTGACGCAACAAATTAGGTAGATAGTTTTGCAGAAAGTCTAAGTATACTTCCCCTGTTACTCGTTGATGAACAAAATATGGTCCAATTACATGATTACCGACAACACCTCCCCAATCATTTAAAGACTATCTAGTTTGAGAAGTATATCTTACGAAATGTGGATTTTCGGTAGAATAGTAATGAAAATTGTGTGTTTACACTTCTCATCTGTAAATAAAATCAAATGAACAAAATTTCTTTGTTGGTTTATTTTGTTTTGAACCCATTGACAAAATTCCAGTCGTCTTTGATGATCTTCAGGAACCAACTCTTGAAGTAGTGGAATATGATAGGAGTACATTTTTTGAGACTTCAATATTCGCTGTACCGTACGTCGTTCAACACCAACCTGCTGAGAAATGGGTCGTTGTCCAATATATGGATTTTCGGTAACTGTTGATAGTACATTTAATTGATTTTCCTCAGTCTGTGCACGTTTTTCCCTAGTATTTTTTTCATATAACATTGCCAGTTCTTTCAAAACGCTCCAAAATCTCTTCAAATGCCCTTCTTTCAGGTTGCCGCCTCTCTGGAAACCGTTGTTGATACAGTCTTCTTTCTAAGAGCGTATTCTTATCACTAGCTCCCAAAACAAAAATCATATCAACCATCTCGGGTTGCGAAAAATTCATTATTTACAATTTTAATTCAAGTTTTAAATCAATTTGCTATAAAATACACTAATGCATCACACAAATTATCAACTGACAATAAATAATGACGTTTCTGATGATCTCTATTTATTTATATGAAAGCCGTATAGCCTTTTTACAATAAAAAAATGTTAAATTGTCATTATTTCAAAAACTACAATTTTTTGGAATATACACTCTTACTCTTATACAATGTCATCCTTATTTTTAATGCTAAATAAGATAGAATTAAAAAAAAATAGGGGGTTTCTATTTAAAAATGACTTTATAGGTTTTTTGAATCTACTTTTTATTGTCCATTTTTGATCACCCTGTATGAATGTATTACAAAAATATCAATACAGTCCATTAGAGTAGGTCCCCATTTTCAAGGAAACCAACCATAACTAATTGATAAAGGCTTCGTTTAGAAAAGATTTCCACCTATGTTTTGGCCTGCAAACGTCATTTTTGACAAAAAATTTGAAATTTGTCAAAAACGGTTAGACTTAGGTATAGGACATTATACATAAAATGTGTCTAAAATTGTATGTAGAACCTAAATATGTAATAATATATAGGGTTTTCTATAATTTAAAATTACTTCTAAGCTTTTATGATCTACCCTGTATAATTAAAAATATTTTTGGAATATGCACCAGAACATATCTTACAACTTTTGTATTTAATTTTTTTTGTATCTCTTTAAATAAAGGAGGTATGGGACTTTGTCACACTAATGCGCCACCCTGTATATACCACTCTAATTAAATAGGAACCTTCTTACTTTGGCTAAATGGTTCATTTTATAATTTTTAACATTTTATTTAGGCCTACAATATGTCAGTAAAAGGGTTTTCCTTAAAAGCCATGTTTGTTTTAATAATGAATCAGTGGTTTTCATTTTTATAATGTAACTACTGTGTTATAGTTGAGATTCAGTACCTTTTCATGGATACATAACAAGAAATGAAACAAATTGACCACTGAGAGAGCATCGAAAATTACCTAAGTGGTGTTTCAAATTGCGCGGTTTTTTAAGATTAAGTAAAATATAGATGGCGCACTGAATTCGTCTGGGTATTTTGACATTTAATAAGTGTGATGTATGGCATTTATAAAAATGGCTTCGTACAAGATACAACAACGCGTTCAAATTGTTGAATTATTTTATGAAAATCAACGTTCTGTGAAAAGTGTTTTTAGAAAATTACGTGAATTTTATGGTTTACATAATCGTCCATCTGAAAGCACTATTGGTCGAATGATTAAAAAATTTCAAGAGACCGGTTCGGTGGAAGATAAAAAAAGTGAAAAATATAGTCGTAGTGGTCGTTCACAAGAAAATATTGGTTTGGTTCGTGTTGCTGAAGATCCTGAAATGTCCATTAGACGACGTTCACAACAAGTTGGACTTAGTGGATCAACAACATGGCGTATTTTACACAAGGATTTAGCTCTGAAGGCATATAAGGTTCAAATAACACAGGAACTAAAGCCATTAGATCATTTAAAACAGGATTCATTTGTCAATTTAGTCAATGAACAACCAGCTGATTGTTTCAAAAAATTATGTTTTTCGATGAGGCTCATTTTGAACTTGGTGGCTATGTTAATAAACAAAATTATCGTATCTGGGGTGAGGAAAATCCACGGATTATTCAAGAGAAACCTATGCATCCTAAACGAGTTACTGTTTGGTGTGCATTATGATCAGGTGGTGTAATTGTACCCTACGTCTTTGATAATGTTGCTGGTGAAGCTGTAACTGTCAATGGTGATCGATATCTTCGGATGATAACCAAATTTTTGTGGCCTGAATTAATGAATATTGATCTAGAGGATATTTGGTTTCAACAGGATGGCCTCACTCTGTACTGGAAACAATTGATTTATTGAGAGAAAAATTTCCTGGACGTGTAATCTCAAGAAACGGTGATGTTAATTGGCCACCAAGATCATGTGATTTGACACCGTTAGATTATTTTCTTTGGGGTTATGTGAAAAGTCAGGTTTATAAAAACAATCCACAATAGATTCCTGCTTTGAAAGATGAAATTATTCGTGTCATTGGTGAGAGAGAGCCTCAATTATGTCAAAATGCCATTGAAAATTCTAACAAAAGAGTAGACGTCTGTGGAGCTGCAAGAGGGAGCCATTTGGCAGATATTATTTTTCACATATAAATGTCATAACTGATACTTCAATTACCAATAAAAAGTTTTTGAAAATGAATGCAAATTATGTGTTTTATTTATTCTTAAAAAAAACCGCGCAATTTGAAACACCCTTTACATTGCTCACAACTAGCAATTATTAGAAAGCGTAAAAAAAATATTAGAAAACCAAACCAACTCAATCAAAAGGACCAATTGAACAAGAAGACGAAGACATTGACGACGTAGATGAACCCCTACCACTTTATGAGATTTCATCAACCGACACTGAATCGGAAACCGAATAGTTAGACTTTCAATTGGGATTGGACAGCAGTGATTCAGATTAGACCAATTAAGGATCATAAGATTCATAAGTAGAAAAGGTTCATACATCCTCTGATGTTCTTTTTGATTTTAAGTAAGAGTCGTCTTTTATTTAGATTTTTTTGTATCTGTTAGGTTGGGCTAGTAGTAGGCCTACAGGGTGTAACCGTGTAAAAAATTGCATTTAATTTAATTTTCATTGATGTCAGTCTGAAATTTTGTTAGGTTAGGTTAAAAAAATTTACATTTCATCCTAACTTACTTTTGGATGACTTCAGTAAAATATTATGTTAACATAATTTTTTTATTTTGAAAAATTCTTGTCAGTTGTAATTTTATGTAACATTATTTTGTACTTATTACATTTACATTATACTTCACAATTTCTTATGTCTATTTTTCTCAACCACTTTCTCCAAAAAAAAAAATGGTGCAGTTCTGGTCATTTTATAAAGATATTCGCATAAACAAAAATTATTTATAAATTTATTTATTAATTTATAAAATAACTATTAAATATGACCAATAAAACGTCCTCAAATGCTATAAATAATATTGACAATAGTAAAAATGGAATAGATACGAATTATATGGGCGATTTGATCTAAAATATCATAAATACCCAAAGTATTTATGAATTTTGGGTATTTACCCAGGCAAATACCAAGGGTATTTACCCCGAGTTTTAAGTACCCGGGTATTTTACATCTTTATGTACGTAAAAACCATATCGGTAGTAAATTTTTTACATACTTCTGGAAATATTCGAGAAACGGTGTAGGATATAAAATGGCGGCCGTTATACGCCATACGTTATACGCTATACGTTATACGCTATACGCTCTATGCTATACGCTCTATGCTATACGCTATACGCTATGTGCTATACGCTATACTCTATACACGGTATGCCGTGTACTAGGTGCTAGGTACTTCACACGGTGTCTCTAAGAGGTGCGGAAAAAATGTTACCGGAAGTTCCCGAGGCTGAAATATGACGATCTAACCCAACTTACCTCAGTCCAAAAGTGGGTGATTTCAGATATAAAGAGTGTTGAAAGTTCAATTTGGTTTTAGTTTTTCATAAATAATTGTTTAATAATTGGTGTATTGTCACAATATTCGGCTAAGAAGGGTTTTGTGGGGTGAAACATTATAACCTGCTTTCATTTTCATAGTAAAATTTAGAGGGCGCGACCTGCGGTACTTCGCACACATTTAAAACGAAATAACGTTTTTGGGCCACACTGTAATTTACTTTTAAATAAAATTTTTTACCTAAAATAGGTATACCTGGTAAGAGTTGATTTGAGCAGCCGTTTTTGAGATATCTGGATTTAAAAAATCCATTTCATGTATGGCCAGGTCTAAATTATTGTAATAGTTGAACACAATTTGAAGCGAAGGCGTTATTAAATAAATTAACTGTCACAAAATTTTGAATAGAAATTCTTATTTTCCAACGTTATTAACCAAATAAAGCCATACCTGGAATGAGCACCATTTTTTGGGATATGTGGATGTAAATCTTTGATTTCTTACATAAACTCACTATTGCATTGCCACAAGAATAACACCAAAAATTACAAAAACAAGTAAATGTGTTAAATCTCTAGTAAAAACGGTCAATAAGAGATTTATAAACAACAAAAAGTTAATTTAAGAAAAAATGCTTTTAACAAATGTTCAAAATGATCTCCATTTTCGTGTGTACAAAAATTAATACGTCGTAAAAAATTAAATTGAACTCTCTAGAGCATTTCGTCATCATTTCTCAAAGCGTCAATTCCAGTTTGAATACGTCTCCTTAATTCAGCTTCTGTATATACAGACCTAGAATACACAAGGATTTTTTGAAAGTTCCCCATAAAAAGTAATTCATCGGGGTCATGTCAGGGGATCGAGCTGGCCAATTTGCAGGTGCATCATTGCCTCTACCTATCCATCTATTTGGATACTGTTCGTTCAAATAATTACGTTTAACGTAAAATGTGAAGAAGCATCGTCATGCATAAATCACATTCCTCTTCGAAGTTCTAAGGGCAGGGGATCTAATAAATCTGGTAATTCGTTTTGCAGATGTTCCAAATAGTTTTCGCCATTTAGTCGAGGTGTTAAAATCGCAGGACCAGTTATGAAAGTGCCTATGATTCCAGACCACACATTAATCTTAAACTCATGCTGATAATGAGTTACCTTAGTCACATGAGGATTTTCTTCAGCATAGACATGTTCATTGTGCAAATAAGTTGTGCCACTCCCCGTAAAACATGTTTCAACTGTGAATAAAATTCTTCGTGTAAGTTCCTGTCTTGATGTCTGTGTTTTTGGATAAATCCGCAGAAAGCGGGGCGTGGTTCAAAATCATGAGGTAAAGGATCTTGTACCCGTTGAAGATGAAATGGGTGCAGTAGTTGTTCCCTGGTGACCCTATTAACAGTATCTTTGATTACCCCTAGCTCTAAGCTCAATCGCATTCTGCTGAGGTTTGGATTTTCTTCAATCCGATTTAGAATATCTTCCTCAACTTATAGAGTTCTTACCCTACGTGCACAACCATAATTAATAGAAACAGACGCAAACCTACCCGTTTTACGAAGACGTCTTTAAACTGCCGTTAAGTTTTTACAATTCAGAAATATTTCACTGTATACTTTGCAAGATTCTAAACCATTTCCTTGGCAATATCCAAAAACCAATAACATATCAGTCATTTCTTCGTTGGTATACAGTACGGGCTTGGCGAATAAAAAAATTTGCCTGCAAATTCTCTTTCACGATATTACAGTACTAAAAAAAAGGCAGCAATATACCAAAAACATCAACAATAACACCGCTCACAATCAAAGGCCCTTCAGGAATTTCACGAAATTCACCTACCAAAAGATGGGCCGTAATTCATCCTATTCTAATCAAAATTTAAGCTTGTATTGTTTTAGATTCGATTTGATACCAGTCAGTTTTTAGTGACAGTTAATTTATTATAATACCTTCTCTTCAAATTGTGTTCAATTATTACAATAATTTAGATCTGACCATACACGAAATGAATCTTATAAATCCAGATACCAGATATCTCAAAAATGGCTGCTCAAATCAACTCTTACCACGTAAACATTTTTAGGTAAAAGACGTTGGAGATTAAGAAATTTTAAATTATTATACTTAAGTATTATTATAGCGCGGTACTCTAGCAAAGTACAGGTCGTAGGTTGAAATCCTACTCGAGGTAACCTTTTTATTTATGTATGTAATAAAATTAATAATATTTTTTAATTAAGACATTTTATTTAACAGTAAAATACAGTGTGATTCAGAAAAGTTATTTCGTTTTAAATGTGTGCGAAGTAACGCAGGTTGCGCCCTCTAAATTTTACTATGAAAATGAAAGCAGATTCGACCCTAGCCGAATATTGTGACAATACACCAATTATTAAACAAATTACTTATGAAGAACTAAAACCAAATTGAACTTTTGACACTCCTTATCTCTGAAATCATCCACTTTTGGACTGAGGTAAGTTGGGTTAAATCGTTATATTTTAGCCTCAGGAATTTGTGGTAGCATTCTTTCTGCACCTTTTGGAGACACCCTGTATACTATACACTATATATTATCTACTATGTACTATCTACCAAGTACCATACACGATACTCCATATACGACACACGATACTACATCCGGTATACGACACCCCCATACATGATACGCCACGCACCATACGCAATGTACCATGCCATACATCTTACCTAGCATACATTATGTACCATGCGCTAGACACTATACACCGTACACTATGCACCATACACGATGCACTATACACGATACACCATACACGATACCCGATACACGACACCTCATAAACGATACGCCATACACCACACACTATGCACCATGAGCCATACACCATGCCACCATACACTATACACTACACACGATATACCATACACGATACACCATACACTATAACCCCATGCACGATACACCATACACGATACGCCATTTGCTTTTAAAAACAAAAATGAAATAATTTTGTCTTTATAAAACCATAATTTGCTGTTCTTAATGTAGTAAAATATATGTCATCTTATACGAGTTGTTGAAATGTTATGCTTCTGTCGGCAATTTCAAAAGCGAGGCCATATCAAATTAACGAGTTCTGATGTATGTCAAATGGTTGTTATTTACCCTGATTAGCTAATCTTTTGTAACTTACTATAGATTGGAACATATTAATACTATTTATTTGTGAACATTTTTTACAAAAATAAATTACTGGTCTAGGCGCAACCGTAACGTGTCGGCGTAGTCAAAACGATTGTCATTATAAACATTCCTTCCGGTTCTGTCCTCACCGCATCCATCTTTAATCCCACCATGCATATACACATAATGTATACGTGTATGCTGGGAATCCAGCGTTGTAGCTGAATGAGCGTGGAAAGCTCGAGCAGCCCGCCTACCCCTTCGAGGAGGGAATGACACACGCTGCATTCCTTTCTTTTCCTTATTTGTGAGCATTTTTTTACAAAGCATGTCTAGTCTTAATTTTTTAGCGTAATGACGATGTTTACTATTATAAACTGTTCGTTATACATTGTTTTTGACCACCTCCGTTTTGTCTTGCTCTGACATTTTCAAGAGCAAGGCGACGTTATTATAATATAGTTATGTCGAATTCAGCAAAGAACAAGTTTTGGTCACTAAACCCTCGACTTGACTTTGCGTATTATGAGGATATTCTACTTTGTTACTAAAAAAAAAAAAAACATGATTTCTAAATTTCAACATTGTTGCAAATTTAGACGAAACACTTGTAAACATTTTGTTGAAAATTATTGTCTCTGGATTTTCCAGAGCATTGGGTAAGCGAAGCGAAACAAAAAATGAGTGTTAAAATTTGCTTTTCCCTAACTCAGCTTCTCCTCGCCCGATAGTTTCCTGAGCAAAACGAAATCCGATTTGCCCAAAAAGCAATCTAATTTGTCGCAATTTGGGTAAAGTAAAATCGCACATACTACTTAAATCAAATCTAAATAAAATTAGGTCCTCCCTAGATACCCAATGGAAATTTTATTCAAATATCATTTTGTTTGTGAAATATCTTCATCAAAGTGTAATAACTACCTTCGAAATTAAAAGGTTTCGAATGATAGTATTAAATCGAAAATATAATTCATTAATCTATTAGGTCGTTTTAGCCAATAAAACTACATATTTTCCTTAGTAACGTCCCTCTTACCACAATAAAGTGGTAATAGACACATTACTAAAGAAAGTATGATGTTTCATTGGATAAAACGACTCCACGTGAGTAATGAATTATATTCTTAGGGATAATATAAGTAGTGCTATGCTATGGGTGATAACAGGAGTTAAAACCGATGAAAATTTAACAAATGCGAAGCACGAGATCAGTTTTCTGAAGGCTTTAACGAATGTTATCAATAAAAGCATAGCACGAGTTATATTAAAGAAGAGAATGTAATTTGATTAATCATATGGGGCCGCATAGAGAAATTAAAAAAAAAGAGAGTGCCCGATTCCGTACTAAAAATAAGAAGAGCATTTGATCGAAGCGATCCAGTGGGGAATTATCGAACTACAATGATCGTATTAATCGATAAAGCATACACCTACAGTTCCAGCCGAGAAATAAAGCGGTTTATTAAATATAAATCGCATATTGTGATATATAAATATCACAAATTCCCAAATTATTATGATATCGGGATGGGCCAAAATGCATAGATATATAATGTATTTAATTTTATAAATATGTTAATGGCGGCCGGTTGATGTTAAATCGTCAAAGCTGAACGGCGAACGGGACGAAAGGGAAATGCTATGCATCGTGCGTGCGTGCGAGTTGCGGGTCGACGCGATTGTCGTTTTAGTTCTGCCTATTCTAGCGCCCCCATGCGCGTATAACCTTGCGCAGAAGCTCAAACTGTATGTCAAGTAGCATATGTGTTTTGGACACTCTCCTTTTTTTTAATTTCTCTATGCGGGGTCGTTTTAGCCAATGAAACTGCACAGATTCCTTAGTAACGTGTCTATTACCACAGTTGATTATTATCGCTTAATAAATACGTTGCTAAGGAAAGTATGCAGTTTCGTTAGCTAAAACGACCCCACATGATTATGAATTATATTCTCTTCTAAAATACTCGTTAAAGCCTTCAGAAAATTGAACGAGTCCGGAGCATCGGCTTTAACTCATGTTATCACCGATAATAAGCTTAGCCCTGACGTAATGGAATAAATCGTGTACTAATAATTTTCGAAGGTAAGCAAAATGAAGGTTATCTTCTTAATTTGTAACTTAACAGTGCGCTAATTTTTTACAATATAAGCGTATTAGTAGTGGCCGGGTTAGCATAACAATTAAAATGCATTCAATATTTATAAAAATATTATTTTGTTACTACGTATTAAATTTATATTCTTTAATCTGACTTCGTGGAATTCCATAGTTAATAGCACTAATGTTTTAAATACAATATAATTCCACAATTTATTTTATATAAATATTTGTCAACGCGGTTCAATACAACATGTATCACTATGGAGAGCAAATATATAATTAAAATAATAAGTATGTATTATTATTATTATTTTACTTATGTAGAATATACAGAGAGGATTTAAAGTAAGCCCCCCCCCTCGTATTTCTTGAACCATTGGAGATATCAAAATGATATTTTGGGGATATAGTAAACAATGGGTTTACCACTTTTTTAAACTTTTTTAAGTCAACATTCCAAGTGGCGCCATTTGTTTTAATGAAATGGGTGTTAAAAATTAGGCTCATTCGAATGTAGTATACCCCCCTAGAACATTTTTGAATTATTTAAATTTTTCTTGAAGTTGTTTCCATTTCAATATTAAAAACCATTTGTTTTAATTAACAATAATTTAATTTTTAACTTAATTTATAACTTTTGTGACTTATAAAGTAACTACTCAACGTGACCACCTTGCACCTCCTGACATAAGTAAAGCCTTCTCATCGTTCCATTTCGCACATTTCTAAATGTTTGCAGTGGAATGTTTTGGCACTCTAAAATCATTCTTTGCCGTAATTCTTCTAAACTCTTTAGGTTGATAGCAAATACCCCCACAAGAAAAATCGGGTGATGTCAAATCGCGTGAACCAGCTGGCCACTCGATTGGGCTTCTGCAACCTATCCACTTGTTTGGAATTTCTTCGGACAAATAATCCCGCACCGGTTGAAAATAGTTGAAACCATACCTCTCCAATGCCTTCATAAATCTCATCTGGATTGTCCTCGACTGCTTGTCGAATTGTTGGTATAATTTCATTTTGCAACAATTGTAAATACAGCAGACTGTTCAAATGTTGATCAATAAAAAATGGACCAATAAGATGGTTACCAAGAACGCCAGCTCAAAGATTTAGCTTTTGTGGATACTTCGTGGCTGTCTCTCGAATTCATAATGTGTTGATACAGCTTATCCAACAAAATTTTCGATGCACTTCATTAATTAATTTAGCTAGTTCCAACAAATTTCGTTGGATAAGGTATATCACTCCAATACCGCAAATTTTGTTTATTTACCTTAATATGGGCGTAGGCAGAGTCGTTCAACAGGTGATCTTCTTTCATATGTGATCCAGGTTTGGAACAAACATTAGAATAATCCAGTGAAACATTGATAGTCGCTTCAGATACCTCAAAGGCATTTTTTGTTTATGTTTTTTCAATTTTTCAAATTTTACAAAATTGTTTTTACATCTTTAACAATTTTAATAGATAATATTACTACTGACGAAGATAACTGTAAGTGTTATCGAAACGTTTAGATTACACCATTACAAAAAAAACCAAAATAGACAAGTATTTTAATATGTTTCGCATAAATGATATGCTCTTCAATTGGATTTCTAATTTATTTGATAAAAGACGAATACATGTCGTAGTTGATGGCTCTTTTTTCAAGAAAGTTCGCATTAACACGGGCGTGCTAGAGGGATCAGTTATAGCGCCTACACATATATGATCTTATTTCTTCAACCGGTAACCCGATCAATTGCTTTCCTGACGACAGCACTCTTCATTATAGTTCCTCTCAGTCTACTCATAATGATAATCCACCTTCTCTCTCAAATTAAGACATTAAACTGGTCAATTTCAATCAGCAACGTATTCTCGAATGGGGAACAATAATTAAGTGAAAGTTAATATTAACAAACTCAGTATTGCCTTGTGTCCGCCACAAAAGATCGATCATTTCCTGTAAGTATGAAGTTAAGTTTTCAGACTCTATTACTGTTGGGAATAACTATCTCCAAATCTTATCGTGGGTTGGTTATCTTCTGTCAGCTACCAAAACAGGTTATACTTTACCTCCCGACAACTCTTTCTGCTGTATAAGGCCCAAATTCGACACCATCTAGAATATAATTCTCACCTCTGGGCTGGTGCTCCTCAATACGCTCTCGATATCGTTGACCGTATCCAAACAAGAGCGATTAGGTTTATAAATGACCGTCTTTACTTTTGACCTACAGTCTCTTGAGCATAGAACAATCGTTTCAGTTCTTTATTGTATTGTCGGTATTACAATGGGTATTGCGCTGCTAAATTACATTCTCAGGCCACCTTTCCTAGGAATATTCGGTTCGCTCATTCATATCATCAGTGTGTAGTACAAATCTCCACCTGTCGTACCAAACGGGCGCAATCCACATTCTCCTACACGGCTTCTAAATTCTGGAATGATCTCACTAGTTCCAGTTTTTCTCTCACTTATGACATGAAAAAATTTAAGCTAGCCGTTCATAGGCATCTCTTGGCAATACGATATCCCGCTATCCATCCTCCTAAGTATTCCTGAGTGCTTTAATACGGGAGGCCCAATTTAGCCGGTTCAGGTCGACAATTATTAAAAAAAAATTCAAGAATAAAGGCCTGGCAATTGTGATTTCGGTCAGTCAGTATCATTCTCATTTAGTTCATGAACCAATTTCAATTCGTAACGGTGCCTGCTTAAGGACTTTGTTGACTGTGTTTTTACAAACTACTTAGTTTTCAGCGATATCGCGCATTGGTAAATTATGATTTTCAACAATTTCAGTTGCAATATCAATTTTTTTTTATTCTCAGAAATTGAGAATCAGACCTGAGCGCCACCCATTTTGAACCGATCCAGTTCTCAAGAACCAATTCCCTTATGAATATTCGGCAAACACGATTTTCTGGGTTTGCCGCATGAAAATTCATTCCGTTGAATGATAATTTCTATTATTTCGAAAGAATAATGAGGTTAAACGTATTTTATCTTCCAAATTTCGTGGCATTTTATGACTTCTTTTAACAGTAAAAAACAAAGTAAGATTGATAGTCAACGTTTGTTTTAAACTTGCCTTTTTTCTAAAAGTTACGTACCCACAAAAAAATAGAAATTGAAATGGTTATAACTTCTAGAAAGGTTGGAATAATTTAAAAATATTCTAGGGAAATCCCTTTCGAATGAGCCTAATTTCAACCCCCATTCCAATAAAAAAAGTTTGATATCCAATGGTTTAATAAAGAAGGGGGAGGAGGGGGCGTTTATATCCTCTTTGTATATTTGCTCTCAATAATGGTCGCGTTCTTCGGAATATAGCGCTCTGTGATTGGGATTTTTTACTACCTGAGCGCTCTAGTAGCAACTTTCGCAGTTTCTGAACGGTAACTAAATCATCTGTTTATAATATTTGTAAATATTTGACATAACCTTATTTATTCGCCTGAATCTTGATTTATTTATGTTGTTATTAGAAGATACGTTGAATGATGGATAGAATATTAATGTTAGCTATTGGTGATGATGTCTCTAATATGCTCAATGCAATTAACCATTTTGCTGGAGGTTTAATGCAACCCTTAGTGGAAGCCAATCCTGACGAACCTCGTGAAAGTATTCCATTAGCTCGCAATGAAGATATCTAGGAAGTAACTATTCCCCAATTTACTGACGATTTGATCAAGGAACATTTTCGTATGGCACGTAGATCTTTTGAGGTTTGATTGTAAAGCGTCACCATATAAATTGTTTATCTATAAGTATGTTTTATTTTTTGAATAGGTACTAAGAAATGTTGTTGCACATAACATGCAAAACTGGAACAGAGCAATAGGGGACCGGTTTGGGCTTGCTAAGAGCACTGCACATGGTATATTTAAGGTTGTTATTAGAGTAATTTCACGTTTAATGCCACACTAGGCATATGAATTAATAGCACATGTAAGAGTATTAATGACAAAGTAATACCAACTCTTATATTAGTATGTTATAGAATTTTGTCTCGAGGAATTCGGGGGGTAATTGAAAAGCCATTGATGGTTGTCATATTTCATGCAAACGACCAGAGCATAATCCTCACGATTTTTATAATCGTAAAGGATTTCATTCAGTAATATTACAAAGTAATTGTTTTAACTCGTCGTTGCAGCAGTGATATAATTTTATGTATTTTGCACAGGCCCATGTGATCACATAGGTGCATTTATTGACTGCTTGATTGGAATGCCAGGTCGCATGCACGATGCACGAGTGTTTCGCAACAGTCCTTTATATTGTGTACTGACCAATGGTGACAATCCATTACCACAAAATTACCATTTAATTGGAGATTCTGCATATCCCTTACTCATGAGCCTTATGTGCCCGTTTCGAGATAACGGTCATTTAACTGCAACAACGTACAATGCGAAGCTTAGTTCAGTCAGTTCTATTATCGAAAGGGCATTTGGAATGATGAAAAATAAATTCCGGCGGTAAAAATAGTTAGATGTAGGTGGTGTAGAATTTGCAAATCATATTATTGCTGCAGCATGTGCCCTCCACAATTTCTTAATAATAGAAAATGAAATTAATATGCAAGAGCAATTTCAGCCGGATTTAAATGAAGTTGGAAATGATATGATAAATGATGAAGGCCCACTGGGAGAAGCTGCAGATAAAAGAATGGCAATTGCTAGAAATTTATAATCAAAAATACATTTATTACGAAAATTATGAATTATTAGTATATTAAAGTATAAGTGAAATATAGATATTTTATTTGACGTTACAAGGTACTCCTGTCAGATCAATAATCAAAAAATTGTCATTTAGACTTTACGTTTCTTGAGTTGTTGATGTTGCCATGGTAACTTTAAAAAACGCGCTTTTTTTAAAGTTCTATTTAAACACTCTAAGGCGTGCTTTAAATAGGTAAAATGGGGCACCAATAAAAAAAATATTGTATTTATATTAGTGTTTATTTGACATAATAAATTGTCGTAGTATGTCATTTCGTTCCTTTTGAATATCGTTGGTACGTTGAATACTTTCTCTTAGTTTTCTGATTTCTTCTACACGTCTCTCTTCTATTTCCAATAATTTCTTCCTATATTCTTGTAACCTTTTGCTTTTATATGTTTGTGTATTAGACAAACGTGTTCGTGGAGAGTCCAACACAGGATAGGAAGAGGTTGAGGTGCTTGGGCTTGCAGTTGTAGTTACTAGTAAAAGGTCTAGATTGGCTGGAGTAGTTTTAGGTTGTTTTGTCAGTGCTGATTCTTTAAGTTCGTCTGGTAATGTAGAAGTCACGGTTTGTTCATTGTTATTTTTAAGTGGTCCAAGAAGATGATGAATTCTTCCTCAACAATTGAACCGAGCTGGTAGCGTAGTGGTGACACGACCTGATTAGCATTCGGGAGGTAATGAGTTCGATTCCCGTTACCGTCTAACTTGTAGGAGATTTGTTCAGGGGGTTTTCCTCATACACATGTAGCGGCATGGTCACTGCGTATATGCACACCATGTGCGTATACTTAGGCGCTCCCTCCCTTGGAGAGGGAATGAAATACGTGGCTCTTTCCTTTCCTTTCCTCAACAATTGACGATAGTGTATGTTGGGGATTAATTTTTCCGTCGTCTACAAATATGTCTTGTAGGTGGTCGTAATATTCCCAAGAAACATGTCCACGTCCATTCTTTGTTTTTTTTATTGTTGTCATTAATTGTTTTATAGGTTTTTTTTTTTAAATTGCGAAACTTTCTGTCCAGCTGATCGGCAGAAACTACAAGTCATATATTTTATAAAATTGTAATATAATGTCGTCCCAGACATCCTTATTTTTAACTTTTGGGTTACGAATTTTTTCTTTCAATTGTTTATAACTCTCTCTTGATAGAAGCGTATTGGCCCTACTCCATGTAATAGCATCGGCTGCAACAACCATGTAAGACAAAAATACATAAACACAGTTTTTACTTACATGGTGGTACATTTTCTTTATTTGTTGTTGCGTTGTCTCTTTATGCCTCACCATCTCGGAGCACACTTTCTTAGCTATTCTGATATTCCGAAATGTAGTCAGTAGCAAATACTGAAGTAACAAAATAAATTTGTAGTAAGTGGGTACTTACAAATAGTTTATGGAAACAATTTTACATAATATACGCTTACAAAAGTTTACTCACCATTTTAGAGGTTGTAATGTAATTCTGCGTTGCCTATTATTTTATAAATAATTCCATTTTGCTCATATTGAACTTCAAATTCTTCCATTTTTTGTTTTTATGAGTTTACGATCACTGGTCACTTGCTACCGTAGCGGAAACCAAATATGCTCTAAAAAATGGCGGCCGATCAATTATCGCTCACGTAGCGCGTTCAAACAACCGTTTACTTAGCGATCACTGAGCGATCAGTTCCGATGAACGCGACTAATGATACATGTATTGAAACGCGTAGAGAAATAAATAATTATATAAAATAAATATTGTATTTAAAACATTACTCCTATTTGTTACTATTACCTACTGAAAATTATGGTAATCGGTTTATTTATATACTTATTTACTTTTCAGTAAACTGTGTTAAGATTATGTGTAAACACAATTTGATCCGATCATACTTTTTATAACGGATAATACAATTAAGCGCATATTAACAACACAATATAAAAGTGGACATACCCATTTTTTGTAATTTCCAAAAAACAGGAGAACTTAAAAGCACACCAAAAATGTAATATCTATAAAACCAGCTATGTTTGAAGTGAAACTTCCAAGGAAATTGTGCAATTCTTGCTGTAAACGTGTATGGATATTTCATAGGCCTTGAAGGTGCTTTTGGTGCTTTCGGAGCCTTTTCTTTACCACTTCCACTAGTTGATTTTTTAAACGTTTTTTTCAGGACATCCATTTCATAAACCAATTAATATGTCATAAGAATTTCAATAAAAAATTTTACGTTCATTGAAACAATTTTAGACGCATTCAATGAAACAGTGATGGTGGGGAGTGTGGATAGTCAATGTTAAATTTGCTATAGAGTTACTAGATTGACAGAGTAACGCGGAAGTCGGCCATTGTTGGTCCACAAATTGCATAACCACACATAGTGTCTTGTCAAAAACAACTGTTCGGTAAAGTAAAAACAGAGTACGGAAAAGAAAAACGAAAATTTGCTAATTCTAAACTTTATTTTAAATCTTTTAAAGCACTTCACATTACAATGCTTCTGAAGCACTGGCAGTCTCTTTGCTATTTTTACTATACTTTTTTTAAAGTCACGTAATGCGAAAAAAAATGTTGTTCGCATAAACAAGAAAACAATATTTTCAATTACATTATGGCAGTTTAAGTGCACAACACTGTTTTTATTTAAAAACAATTCACCTGCTTCCTTCGAACTCATGCTATTATTCAGCAACTGTTCTTTAATTGCTAAAAATAAAAGTTTCGCCTTTTTAATGAATTCAACCAATTCCAAATTTGAATAGATTAATAAATTTTCTTTATAATCCTTTAACTGTGTCAATAGTGCGATGTGATGTTTTTCCTCTATATTATTACACAGTAATGGTTGGAAACAATTAATGCATGTTTCTGGTTTCAACTTGTGGAGAATATTACCATTTTAATCATATATTTTAAGATCAGAAAATTCTATGATGCTATCTTCATTTTTATTCGGGTCGTTGGTTTGCATTTCTTTGCAGTATTTAACGATAGCTTCGCTGTTCTCTGCAAAGTAGTTGCCCTTACTTTCTGTTTTAAATTCACGAGGTGTTCGAGATCGACAAAGTGAAAAGAGATTTTCTATACAATCTTGAGTCAAACGACCTAGTAACAAATATTTAAAATCTTCATCTTCCAAATAGTCACAGCTTGTAGATCGAGAGCCGTTTGCGTTGGCGCATTGGAAGGGATGCCATGTTCCATTGCTAACACGGAGTCCACGAATTATTTCCATAAAGTCTTTGAAAAATGTCATGTTTTCTTAATAATCCACCGCATTGGTTTTCGATATACGCAGTTTTTGATGGCGGGCAGACATGAAATAACAGTTTACAAAACCAAGATGTTGTTTGATACGTTGGGGTCCAGCAGTTATAGCAGCAGCGTATCATTATTGAACCAGCCAAAGGCTAAGTTCACGTTCATTTTGTCGAAATGGGTCGGGCTAAACATAAAGTCCTTCAATCTGGGAGCAATTCTTAATTCCTTTTCTTGTTCAATCTTGAAGACTTCTTCAACAGCTTGCAGAAGAACAGTAACTTGAAGGCAAGTCATACTTTGGCACTGATTCATCTAAATCAAAGACTTTGTGCTTTATCAATGCAGTTGCTACATTTTTAAAATGTGTACGGCATCAGGCATTACATACAGGGTCCGCCTTTGGGAGCTGATCCTATGAGTATCTGCTAAACCAAACTTACTATAATTTTGAAAATTTGGTGACAGGGTAATGATGTTAGGGCTAACTCATCTAAAATATTTTCACGTTCGTACCACTTCCGGTTATACCGGAAGTCGGTACTTAGTCGCTTATTTTAAATGGAACACCCCGTATATTAATACATTTTTGGATTCTATGTCGAATTTTAAGGTAAGTTTGTTAAATAAACTAGATACGAAATTGCAGTCGTTTTAAAAAAAAACATTTTTCTATAAAAATTGACAGATGCGGTCTTAGTAATAACTCGTTAATTGTTCTGTTCCTGTCATACAATTTGAATAAAACTTTGAGGTGTTGTAGGCAAAGGTTTATTGCAACAGTCTGCAAAAAATGACATTTGTATTTTTCATAAAAATAAAATTGTGAATGCCTAAACTTGACTATAAAAAAAAAACAAGTCACTCAAAAAAATCAAATGGAAACCCCTACTTTTTATTACTCAGATCGATTTAACGTCAAAAATTAAGGTAAGTTTGTTTAAAACTTTATTTGCCTAAACGTAAAAGTTTCATTCTTATTATCAAAAAAGTCCCAATTTTAAAATTTGTGATAAAAATGAGCTACATACTTAAATCTAGTATTCCTTGTTCGTGGTCACCATGGAAACCAAATAATTGAGAATTGAAATAAAGAAAAATGTTTGAATAAGTTACTACAAAAAATTATAAAAATTAATAATTTTGTGAATTTTCAAATTCGATATACAACATAAGTGTAAAAATTTAATACTTTATGAGTAAATCGAAAAAAAACTACTTTTTGCTGCAGAGGTAATACATACTTATCAGCGCATCATTACACGATAAAGATGCTTATTTATTTTGTTTTTCTTTTGTAGTCAATATTTAATAAAATTGTTGACAGTTTGTGTTTTTCTTGATGAAATGGCTGGACTTGAATATTCTAATACAGATTGTTTGAATTTAATTTTAATTCACGGAGAATGTCATAGAGTTGTAAAACGAACAGTAAGAACATTTATCGAACGCTATCCTGAGCGCCCCCAACCATCAGCAGTTACAATAAGACGTGTGGTTCAAAATTTGGAACAGTTTGGCACATTTAAACACTCTGCGCCTCGCAAAAAAACTGCTATTGATAACGAACAGAATGAAGTTATAACTTTAGGATATTTCCGTGCCTATCCTTGTAATTCCATAAACGACGCGAAAACAGATATTGGTTTAACACCAACAACTATCAGAAGAATTCTTAAGAAACATAAGTTTAGACCATACTGTTTACAATTAGTTCAACATTTGAAAGAAGCGGATTTCTTGAAACGTATCGAATTTTGTGAAACAATTTTGCTCAAAATACAAGAAATTCCTAATTTTTTGACTAATATCATATGGACGGGCGAATCTAAATTTACGAAAAATGGCATATTTAATCGCCGAAACTCGCATTACTGGAATAACGAAAATAGCAATCCAATTCGCAAATGCGATTTTCAGGAAATTTGGAATTTTAACGTATTTTGTGCTACTCGGAATAACGAAATCTTTGACGTGTATTTTTACAACGAAAATTTGAGAGGTTTAAAATAGTTGATTGTTGCGATTTATGATTACAAATTTAATTTCTAGGAGAAAATTATCTTGAGATATTAAACACTCGAATTCAACCCCGATTAAATCAAGAAAGGGAAAATTTATGGTACCAACAAGACGGTGCCCCCTCACAACACCAACGCTGTTTCCATGAAACTTTATGAAATTTGTGAAGATCGTTGGTTTGCCAATAATGGCCTCTTTCCATGGCCACCTACGTCACCTGATCTCACGCCAATGGATTTTTATCTTTGGGGTCGAATTAAAAATATTGTTTATGCTACACCACTAACGACTAAAGAAGATTGCATTGCAAGAGTGCAAAATGCCTTCAATTCTCTTTCTCCACAAGAAATTCAAAGGGCTACAAATGAAGCCGTTATAAGACGGGTTCAGCAATATCTTGCGTCTAACGGGCAACATTTTGAACATTTATGGTAAATTAATTTACATTTGATCACGAGCAAGAAATACTAAATAAGCGACTTTATCGTGTAAGAATGCACTGATATACGTAGTTGCTACCTCCGCAGTAAAAAGTAGTTTTTTTCGATTTACTCATAAAGTATTAAATTTTTACACTTATGTTGTATGTCGAATTTGAAAAAAAATGACTTAGAAAATTTCTATTTGGCAAAAATGACTTTTGAATCACAAAATTATCAATTTTTATAATTGTTTGCAGTAACTTATTCAAATATTTTTCTTTATTTCAATTCTCAATTATTTGGTTTCCTTGGTGACCACGAACAAGGAATACTAGATTTAAGTATGTAGCTCATTTTTTACACAAATTTTAAAATTGGGACTTTTTTGATAATAAGTATGAAACTGTTACGTTTAGTCAAATAAAGTTTTAAACAAACTTACCTTAATTTTTAACATTAAATCGATCTGAGTACTAAAAAATAGGGGTTTCCATTTGATTTTTTTTTGAGTAACTTGTTTTTTTTTGATAGTCAAGTCTAGACACTCATAATTTTATTTTTATGAAAAATACAAATGTCATTTTTTGCAGACTGTTGCAATAAACCTTTGCCTACAACACCTCAAAGTTTTATTCAAATTGTATGACAGGAACAGAACAATTAACGAGTTATTACTAAGACTGCATCTGTCAATTTTTTTAGAAAAATGTTTTTTTTTTAAACGACTGAAATTTCGTATGTAGTTTATTTAACAAACTTACCTTAAAATTCGACATAGAATCCAAAAATGTATTAATATACAGGGTGTTCCATTTAAAATAAGCGACTAAGTACAGACTTCTGGTATAACCGAAAGTGGTACGAACGTGAAAATATTTTAGATGAGTTAGCCCTAACATCATTACCCTGTCACCAAATTTTCAAAATTATAGTAAGTTTGGTTTAGCAGATACTCATAGGATCAGCTCCCAAAGGCGGACCGGTATAGCCGTTTTTCAGGATTGACAGGGTGTTCACAAAAATTCGAGATTTTTCCGTGTCAATAAGCACTATGTACAATAATTTCCATATAGCTCGATTTTGTGGACCCATATCTGATATCACTGCTCTAACATTCAAGCCTGTTGCACTAGCTTTACAGACAATGTCTAAAATTTTCTGTAAAGCCTCCTTCGCACTATAAGAATTGACTGCAAATTCGTATCCTACTGCCTGTTTACAACGGCTAGTTAGGCCTGTCAACATAAAAACTAAAGCGTGTGTAACAACTTCTACTGAACTATCTAAATTTCCTCATAATGACATGGTTGGTCCTCCAATCACTTTATGTACACTGTTATCGTATTGTAATTGTGGATGAATAGCCATCTCATCCAGTAATAATGACTTCAACTTAATTTTGGAGTAGTTGGAATTCTGTACTCGTTTGAGTTTCTACAGGGAAAACATACCTTAGTATAACAGCATCAAATCAAATAATTATGCAATATTTCCATCCTGTCTGTTGGATTCAAATTGGGTTGTTTCAAAATGTGCCTGTTATTGAAGAACAAATAATTAACGAGTCAGATTAATTGTAAATCTGTTGTAATCTGCTAATATAAGTGAGTATATATCGACTTACTTCTCCTGAAGATAAATAGTTCTGTTTATAAACGTCAACCATTTACGCCTTTTTTGTTCATTATTTTCACCTTGTGGTAACTGAAACAGTCGAAAACCAGATTCGCTGCGATTTTTGTAAACAGGCACACAACACCCTGGCATTTTACGATTCACCGAAGCTCAAAAAGATAACGAAGATCGAAGGTTAACAAATTGACATAACTGAAAAGTGAAGTGACAAGTGTCCGACGTCTAATGTCAAAATTTAGCCAATCACTTGACGACGCAAAACAGGAAGTTGAGAAATCACGTCTTGGAAGTGGCTAAAGCTACAAACCGTCATTTATGAGCCAAATACATTGGCGATACGTTATCAATGTAGTAACTCTAATTTCATAGACTTTACAGCGCCCCCTCGTACCACTTGAAAGGAAGTATTTTCTTTATACGCTCAATTCAATAATTTCAAATCATTTACCTTCATTCAAAATTATAATTTGCATCTGTGAAACACATTAAAATGTGTACATATTTAACAAGGAAGTAGTAAAATGTAATTTATTTTTATGTAAAAGTTCTATTTCCCATTTTTTTTCTGTACTGCCTAATTAACTTTTTGCAAAAATATCAAATACCAGGATACAACTTTACGTAGCTATCAACTTAATTAAGGTAGTTATTTTTTAACAACATATTTTCACGTTATTAAATCACAATGTAGGTAAACGAACGTTATTCAAACTTCAAGAACTTTGTATGGCACGATTATTCATTCCATTGTTACAAATATAAGGATGATTGCTCAATGCAAACCGCACAAAAAGCGAACGAAAGTTATAAATAAAGCTTTCAACAATCAAATCTATCCAATCAAAAAATTACTGAATTATGTATCTTACAACTAAGTATTAATTGTTATAAAAAATTACTTATAATAAGTATTAATTGTGCAATTACAGTAATCGGTTATTTTTTAGTTATACGAGTGTTCACTCTCCCCACCATCTTTGTAATGAAAGATGCATTTTCGGGATGTGTTTAACTTTAAATATTCGGGTATCGTTAATTATCATTAACATGCATTTACACGATCTCACTTTTGTTAAGCTTATAATTCAACTGTATTAAAAATAAATACATATTTTACCTTGAGTCGATGCATTGCCCTGCATATACAGGATAACGGAGTCTGTAAAATACTTTTGCAAACGTACAGAATCTACAAATAAATATAGAATGTTTCAGAGAAATTCCAAATTAACATTTATAATTTATGTTTACAAGCGAACGAGCCGTTCGTTTTCTGTCATCTTTGTAAATTGTTATAAAAATTTTGAATATTGTTCCCCATTTTTTATGGAATTTTAATTAAAATTATCGCTGTCTTTGCAATAAAATTATAGCTTTTGTCTGCATATTTTTAACATTTCGGTTATTATCAAATCAGAAAAATATCAATTAATTAAATTTATGAAATAACTATTATTCACATAAAATAGTATAAAATTTTTTGTTTGAAAACTTGTATCTAAATCCAATTTATTTATATTTAATGTATAATTATAAAAGCTACATTTCCCTTATTTTTATATACATTTTGAATAGATTTGGCACGTTAGAGACAAAATACAATATAATAACAAAAATACCATCCGGCACACTTCCGGTTTTACCGAAAATAAAAGAGAATATCAATTTGTAAATTGAACACATTAAGGATTTACAGATTAAACATTGTTATTGCAGGGGTACAAGTTTATGCAACGAGTAGTGTAGCTGCGGGTTTTGTAAAGGATGAGTTCAATAAAAAGTTGATTACGAAACGGATTTTTTTTAATTTTCTTGTATTGTGGATATATTCACTTAAGAAAAAGAAAACAAGAATTTAAATTCGAATCAGATCATGACAATGTTTACGTATTGACACCATGTTGGTAACATTACCGTGTTAATAGTAAAAGTGGTAGTACACAATCATTGGGGAAGCAATAATCTAGTTAAATTTAATGCTAACAAAACTCAGTGTTGCCTTATGTTCGCCAAAAAAGATCGATCATTTCCTGTTGTAAGTATGAATGGCTCAGTTCTTAAGTTTTCAGACTCTATTACTCTGTTGGGTATGACTGTACCTTCAAATCTCTCATGGGTTGACCAAGACAGCTGCTCGTAAAATAGGCTTTTTGTACAGACCTAATCAGTACTTTACCTCTCGACAACTCCTTCTGCTGTATAAGGCCCAAATTCGGCCTCATCTGGAATATAATTCTCACCTCTGGGTTAGTGCTCCCCAATACGCTCTCGATATCGTTGATCGTATTCAAAAGAGAGCGATTAGGCTTATAAATGACCCGTCCTTAACTTCTCACATACAGTCCCTTGAGCATAGAAGGATGGTTTCAGTTCTTTCTTTGTATTATCGTTATTACAACGGCTATTGTGCTGCTGAATTATATTCTTTGATACCATCTCGGGCAATCTTTGCGAGAAACACTCTGTTCGCTCATTCACATCATCAGTATATAGTACAAATCTCCACTTGTCGTACCAAACGGGCACAATCCACATTTTTCTACACGGCTTCTAAACTCTGGAATGATCTCCCTAGTTCCTGTTTTCCTCTCACTTATGATATGAGAAAATTTAAGGTAGCTGTTCATGGGCATCTATTGGCAATTCATTATCCCTCTACCCATCCTCCTAAGTGTTCCTGAGTGCTTTAGCACGATAGGCCTAATTTAGCCTGCTCAGGTCCACAATCATAAAAAAAAAAGACAATAGGCATCAACATCTCCAAGAAAGTAAGTAAAACGTTTATGATGGTTTTATTACACAGCCGAAATGGGAACAAATTCTAAAAAAAACTTCAAAAAATAGTTACATGTTTTAAACTATGCAAAATATATGTGTAAAAGTTTTTGGTTTGGCAAAAATTTCAAATTAAAATTAAATAGCTATTGACAATGTAAGTATATACAGGGTGTTTAAAAAATGCGGCAATATTAAAGGGAGTGATTGCGCAAGTCATTTTATACAATAAAGTTCCTATAAACATAGATTCGCAAACGATTCGTTACCGATCTACAGCGTGTTGAAGTTTAATTTAAGAAAACAGTCAAAATTATATTTTTCCAAAACGGCTTGAGATATCATAATGAAATTTTACGCGTGTCAATAGCTGTGGGAGACGTATACTTTGCAATACAACACGATGTTTCAGTCGTACCATTGGCGCGCGTGTTGGCACGTCACAGGCTATTTTTCAAGAAAAAAGTAGGATGCCGCTGATTTCTCTAAAAATAAAAAATATTTTTTAATTCTTTGTTCAATTGTGAAGAAAAAAGCTCTCTACACATTTTATCGTACGACGTACCGTTTTTGAGTAACAAAAACATTTTAGTGCATGTCCATTTATCATGCGTACAAAAATATTTTTAAACATTCCTGAATTACTCACTGACATATTGAATGAGTCTCGTGTTAGTAATTTTGTATGTGTAGAATTTGTTGAAGTTCCTTATCATGAATCGCTATACGAATGCCGAGATGACCGACATGCACTACATTTATGGACTTGCTGATGGGAATGCATTAGAAGCTAGGCGGTTGTATACTGAAAGATTTCCAGGCCGTATTGCTCCTGATAGAAAAACTTTCGAATATATTCATCGGCGTCTTTATGAAACAGGCACATTAAGACGAAATGGAGGAGCAGGAAGACCAAGAACAGCAAGAACGGTAGAGCTGGAAGAGGATGTGCTGGACATGATTGAAGAAGATCGAGGTACTTCTACTCGAAAAATTGCTGACGCTTTGGATGTAAGTAATGGGACTATTTGGCACATTCTTAAGGAAAATTTGTTGTATCCATTCCATATACAACGCGTTCGAGCACTTCTTCCTGCTGATTTTGCATTCTGTCAATGGCTTTTGCGCAAAATGGTTCAAATCCCTCAACTCCTGCAATACGGAATTTCCATAATAACCATGTATGGTGTGAAGAAAATCCAAATGAAATTGTTGAAGATCGTTTTCAACATCAGTTTTCTTTGAACGTTTGGATTGGGATTGTGGGTGACTGCCTAATTGGACCGGTATTTCTACCCGGGAGACTTACCAGAGAGGTGTATCGCAACTTTTTGGAAAACACGCTCTCTGGATTTCTGGAGGACGTACCATTAGAGATGCAATATGGTATATGCACGATGGCGCACCAGTCCACTTTAGTCAAGTAGCTCGTGATTTCTTAACACAAGCATACGGAAATCGTTGAATTGGTCGGGGTAGACCTCACTTACGGCCTGCACGATCCCCGGACTTAAATCCCCTTGATTTTTTCCTGTGGGGCCATTCGAAGTCCTTGGTGTACTCTACTCCATTGGAAAACATAGAAGACTTAAGAAATCGAATCATTGCTGGGTGCAACTCAATTAAAATAGATTCTGGTGTTTTTCAGAGAGTTCGCCAGTCAATGAGAAGATTGGATTCTTGCATCCGAGCTCGAGGTGGTCACTTTAAACAGTTTTTGTAATTTTTGGTTGGTAAAATTTTTGGTTTGGGGAAATATTTGTTTTTGCACTTGAATGAAACCCTTTATTTTTAAAACTTTTTTTCTGTAATAAATGGACATGCACTAAAATGTTTTTTTACTCAAAAACGGTACGTCGTACGATAAAAAGTCAAGAGAGCTTTTTTCTTCACAATTGAACAAAGAATTAAAAAATATTTTTTATTTTTACAGAAATCAGCGGAATCCTATTTTTTTCTTGAAAAATAGCCCGTGACGTACCAATACGCACACCAATGGTACAACTGAAACATCGTGTTGTATTGCAAAGTATGCGTCTCCCACAACTATTGACACGCGTAAAATTTCATTATGATATCTCAAGCCGTTTTGGAAAAATCTAATTTTGACTGTTTTTTTAAATTAAACTTCAACACGCTGTAGATCGGTAACGAATCGTTTGCGGGCCTATGTTTATAGGAACTTTATTGTATAAATTAACTTGGGCAATCACCCCCTTTAATATTTCCGCATCTTTTTTAAACACCCTGTATATACTTACATTGTCAATAGCTATTTAATTTTAATTTTGAAAGTTTTGCCAAACCAAAAACTTTTACACATATATTTTGCATAGTTTAAAACATGTAACTATTATATATATATATATATATATATATATATATATATATATATATAATATATATATATATATATATATATATATATATATATATATATATATATATATATATATCACCACGTGGAGCCATATTTTCCACCCTTATTTTTTATGGTTTCTTTTCGGAGGTCTTTTTTAACCCTTGATGGGAATTTCAATGTTGTATTAAGAGCCTTTTTGACAGCAATTTTTTTTGTACTTTCTCATGTGAAGGGTGTATTTAGGGTTTGGTCTTGGGATTGGTCTTGGGCTTGGTCTTGGACTTGGATTTGGGGTTGGTCCAGGCGTTGGTCTTGAATTTGGGGGCTGGGGCTGGGTGACAGCTTCTTTTTGAGGGGTCTTTTTCAACCCTAATTAAGATCCTTTTAGTAATATTAAGAGCAGTACAACCCCTGGAGGTTAGGCAATTGTGCGTATTCTTTTAATTCCTATCTACAGATTGTAACCTTACGAAATTTTATTTGTACATTGGGGTTGTATTCTAATAAGGGGCCCTAATGCTAACCTGTGAGACAGGTGTAGGCCTTCGCCCCATTGCCGCGTCTTCTTGGTGTATATGAGCTCTAACCTAATTTTATAAGACAAGTGTAAGTCTTCGCCCCTGTCGCGGTCTTTTTGGTGTAATTGTATGTGAGTTAACCTAATTTTATACGACAGGTGTAGGTCCTCGTCCCCTTGTCGGGGCCCCCTTGGCGTAATTGTATGTGAGTCCTAACCTAATTTATAAGACAAGTGTAGGTCTTCGCCCCTGTCTGGAGCCCCTGGTTGGAAACGGTATGGTGCCCTAACCTTATAAGACAAGTGTAGGCCTTCGCCCCCTTGGTGTAATTGTATGTGAGTCCTAACCTAATTTTACAAGACAAGTGTAGGTCTTCGCTCCCTGTCGTGGCCCCCTGGTCGGAAATGGTATTTGTTTTTGTAGATTATGACTGGTAATTTGAAATTCTATTCTAATAAGGAGGGCTAATGCTATCTTGTAAGACAGATATAGGGCTTCGCAACTTATTGTTGGGGCTTCGTCCGTGACCCTTTAACGTAAAATTTGAATTTGTATTCTAATAAGAAGGTCCTATTGCTATCTTGTAAGACAGGTGTATGAACTTGTGTGAGGGTTTGATCTTGCGTGGGGAATTTGAATGACAGTAAAATTTAATTATAGAACAGTTATTTTTTATTGCAAATATCATAATTAAAAAATTCTCAGTGAGTTATAAAAAAAATTACAGACATTCAGATGATTCTCTAATGAAACAAAAATTAATTACATAACAGTTATTACAATATTGTTTTCTAAATGAATATTAAAACTGATTGTTTTACCTGGATTGCATTGAAATATGTTTAATATCCTTCCGATCGTTAAATTGTTGTATATTGTACACCTTAATATTTTTAAAGAAACTTGTTGTTACGTATAGATTAGATGTGTTTTATAGCTGTAATTAAAAATACGTACAAGTAAATAAATAAAGGTTAAAAGCACACTTACCAGCTCTGTATTGAAAGAACATTTTTGAGGGACTGATTCACTAATTTGTGGTACTCATATAATCAAACCAAATCACTTTCTATGTTTTACGTTTATGAATAGTTGATGTAAAACTAGGTATTGATTTCCCCATAAATAATTTTTAGAGTGTAAATATACAAACAACCTAATTATCTTTATCACACTTACTGCAACTCGTATTTACCTTTCCCTTAAAGTAATTAATAACAAAGCGGTTTGAACAAAATATTATATGTTGTCCATACACAAATTGTTTTTTATAAAAAACCTAATTAAAAAGTTTGGAAAGTAATAATTACATGTTTTAAATTCCACAATAAGAATATGTAGTTAGAAACCACTCTTCATGTTTACTTTTAGCTAATTACTGTGTAATTATATAATCCTGTTAAATTTTATAGTCTAAAAAATTGATTACCAATATCGAATGGGTAACACAATTTCTTTTAAAAACACTAACAGATTGTGACCTTTTGCCTATATGAAAATTTATTTATACATAGTTTAAATTAAATTGCTTTAAAAATAATACGTGTACCTAATTAACTAATCGATTAACCTGCTAACGGCGATAGTAAATAAAAATTAAGGAATGTCGCTTTTATTTATTTACCTTTTAATACGATTTTTCAAGAACTCATAATTAAAACCATAATAAGTGGAGTATAACAGGGGCTGAGAGCAAGTTGAAAAATATACAGCTAGGTGACTCAACCTTGACTACAGCAAACATTCCTAGAAATACACTACTAGATGGCACCACAAACAAAATCAAATTTATTATCATGAGGACCAAGACAAGGGGTGAAGCCTGTAACACAAGTTCTTATACCTGTCTTACAATTTAGCATTAGGCCCCTTATTACATTATCGTTTTTACATTAGTAACGTTCTAGTTTCGGTACCATCAGCATCAACAATGAATTCGCCCTGCTATGAATATACAATAGCTGATATTGTAAATTTCGAAGATTTAATGATAAATTACTATTGCATAACAATACCTGAAGATGATGCAGTTGTGAAGAATGACGATAAAGAAAATGCGAGTGAGAGCGGTAACCTAGTTATTGTTGGTAGCGAAAAGGAGACAATGTCAGAAGACTGCGCTGCAGTCCTGGTCGAAAAAATCTACTCCCAAATCCATTATACATCAATACCTGAGGAAGCAACACCCAACGATCACATAAACTGATAAATGTATGATTTATTTATGAGCTCAATCTTTCTATAGTCTACCAGTTCTGAGTTGCTATCAATACATTGTTAGCTCCGTTATCTTGGATAGGTTTGATCCAGACACGTAGGCGATAATAAATGCCCACACGAACTTTTATTTTTGAACATATTTTTATTTTTATCAACCTTTAAGCGTTGATATTTTTATTAAGCTTAAACTGGGATAATCAGGAGTTACATATTTGAAGAGCCCATAAATAACCCATGATTATCTGACATGAATTTTTTTTTAAATATAATTTTTGTTTTATCTTTAACCCTTTCGCTGCGGCGCGCTTGAACCAGCTTTGATTCTCTCAGTGCTGCGCTAATAGACGTCATCCGCAGTGAAGCGTCAAAATTTGTTATTTAAGCTATAATTTATTTTTTAATAATCACAACTAAATTAATTTTTGCATTTTATGGTTAATATCAAACAATAAAATAAAAAAAAAATTAAAAAAATTAAAAAAAATAAAAAAAAATAAAAATAAAAAAAAATTTTATCAAGAAAACTTTTATTACCTACAAGAAAAATCACAAAACTCTTATTCTAAAAAACAAAACAGACTGTATAAGTCTAAACAAAACGAAAATACGAATCAAAATGTTTATAAACAAAAACAAAAACCCTTATGATCAAGAAAACTTTTGTTACAAAAAAAATAACAAAACTCTTATTCTAAAAAACAAAACAGACTGTATAAGCTAAACAAAACGAAAATACGAATCAAAATGTTTATGTATTATCTATTTTAGGTTACGTAACGTGTGATACTTTTCGAAACAAGGTGTTAACATAAGCCGACATCACATTGTTCGCACATATAAACTGTCTCTTTCCGTAACTTATTCTGAGTACAAACAAAACATCTTTTCTAGCGATCAAGTTATTTTGGTTTCTTGGCGAAATTTTTCTAGGAAAATGTCTAGCTGTCAATCGAAATGGAGCTGGATCAGCGCTTCGCTGAGTAAACGTAGTCATCTATGTTGAATTCTATCATTTGAGAAATCAAATTTAGCTGAAACTTAGCCAGTGGTATCTTCTTTTTGTGCATCTTGAATAAGATATGAGTGTTCAGCAGGCACATGTCCATAATGGAAGAATACTTTTTATACCATTAGTTGTTCTCCGTACACTTTCGATAGAGCTCAGCAGCATATCAGTTTGTCTACTGCTCCCATTCTTTTGTTGTACTCAATAATCACTCTGGTTTCATAATTTGTCTGTTGGTCGTTCAATCAGTTTTCTGTAGCTGCGACATTGTTGTCATGGGATGTACTAGCATAAATACTTCACGCTTGTCACACCATGTTATGGCAATTAGTTTGTTTCTAGTAGCACGAAACGAAAACTCGTTTTAATTTTCTTCCATTTTAGGCATTTGCTTTTGATCTTGCGCACAGTACCGTAACGTTAGTGCAACGGTCATATAACCATAAAAATAAATCAGACTGCTATACCAATTGTCAATAAAGATGTATGACCTTTGTCCAAGTAGGGCTCAAGGATGCAACAACTACATCTCAGATTTTCCGCTCTTGCATGATTTACAATTTTACGAATTTTGCGTAATGTATCATCGTCCCTTAAATTATTGTCGGAAAAATGCATCATACTCAGGATCGCCAAAACCGATCTCGTGACATTGTTTTCTTGAAAGCATTTCTAATAACGCATTTGTAGACCAGTACTTTGTATTTGAAGCTTTCTTAGCGCATAAGAAAATTTAGTAAAAAACGATGTAATTCCTTTGCGTCAGTGTCCTTCCATTGGTTCAATCTAGAATGTGAAGACATTTTGTGTTCCACAACGTACTTATAAAATTTATTAGTTTCTAACTGTAAAATGTTATCTTCTCGAAAAAACTTGAAAACAATCGTACTCGAACAGTACAAAAAGATCCGAATATTATGTCCAGAATTACTAGAATCAAAAGGAATATATGCGGCACAATGTTCACCTGTTCAACTCAAGTTTTCGTTTATGTTCTCTGGCTCTCGTTCAGCACGTTCTTCTGCCTCAGCGCCATCTGGTGAGGTTGATAGCTTCAGAACTTGAGCTTCAATCTGTCAGAATCATCGATACATGCTATAAAATCATCTTCAGTCACTCTGTGTCAATTTTCTAATTGCAGTGGTATAATATGTTTTTAGGCGACAAGGGCATATTTGACATAGTTATTACTGAAAAATGCATAAATATTATTACTATTCAGCACTATAAAAATAATTACCTTTTATTCTATAATCACTGTACCATAATTCACAATAACTACGTTTTATTTCATAAATAAGATTACTTTATTATTGTTTTTGTACTGGTACTTTTCCATATGCTTTCAGATACTACTAAACGTCGCGTATGTTGGCACTATTCACCCAAAATAATTAAGTTTTATTTCACAAATTGACTTATTTATTGATTTCTGTAGACCGCGATACCATTTATTACACTTTTCAAGCGCTACTAAACGTGCAAACGACTCGCCCACTGCTTCAAAACCGGCCACTGACTAGTTCAAACACGTCAAAAATAGTGAATAAATAACTGACATTCTTTATACACAAATATGCGCCCACAGCAGCGAAACGGCTAGACCTTTCGCAAAAATGCGTCATCCGCAGAGGTGACACGAAAATAAAATGACGCATTTAAGCGCCATCCGCAGCGAAAGGGTTAATTAAGGGTTGATTCCTTTGTAAGGATTGATGCAGGAAAATCGGGAGTTACATATTCGAAGAGCCAATAAACAGCCCATATTTATATGAAAAGAATTTTTATTTTTTAAAATATTTCAATTTTTTCTTTCTTTAAGGGTTGATACTGTTATTGAGGTTGATCCGGGGCAATCAAGAGTTGCATTCTCGAATATAAATAGCCCGTAATTATCTGACAATAATATTTATTTTAAAAAATGTTTTTATTTTCTTTTAATTTTTAAGGGTTGATTGATATCCTTGTTAGGGCTGATCCAAGGAAATCGGGAGTTGCATATTCGAAAAGCCCATAAATCTGAGACAAACAGGAAATGTTTAAGAAAAAAGAGCCTAAAAAATTTAATTGACAAAATTTGAAATCCATAAAAAGCCTGTAATTTCTATACGAAGCCTAAAAATTTTTAACATAGTGGAGGTGCTAGGTTAATAGACCTAAGAAACTGACTTTTTGTGGGGAAAACTATGCACGCCACTAAATTCTACGGAAAATTCTGTATAAGACCCACTTTTCACCATTTCGATAAATTACAAGGCAAAGCAGTTACGAGGGGTGCTTAAAATGTGCAAATTTTGAATTTCGCACTTTATCTCAAATACTAATAGGACTATGACAATTCTGCTTGTGGCATCTTTCTTTTCACGAAAAAGTAGAACAGGGTCGCGAAAATCGCATCTTTTTATCTTTGCTCGCAAACGAGATACCCTATAATTTCAACCAAAATTGGACACAGTGTACAACGCTTATTGGTCTACCTTTATATTATCAAAGATGCACCTTACTACATCATAAATCTATAAATGATTTACGAATACATACATCAATATGTAGAGTACGTTAAAGTTTCTTTATGTACTTCTAGCTGTGTGTACTTTTAAATTACAGTTTTATCGACAAAATAACGAAGACGTTTCAACCACAAACTTTAAGTAGGGTGTATTGAAATTATTCATGTTTTGACTATTGAGAATTAGGAAATGTATAAATATTATAAATAGTAATAGTGTATGACTGTATTGTGAATAAATAATAAAAAGTGTTCAAAATAGAAGAATACAATTTTAGTATTTGTTTCAAAAGCACTTTTAATTAATTTTGGCGCAGTTCAAAATTGTTCTATATACAATAATGGACCCTATTTCAAAGTTTTAAAGCGGCTAAGCATCTAAAATAAGTTTGAAAAGTCCTTGAGACGGTTTGTATTATCGTACAGTTGCACATGCATTTCATTACACGCTGAATTGCATTTCGTATCTTTAGTGCATATGCATTCATGGTGCATATTTAATTGAATGAGTCCGTCTCTTGTTAATGTCGGTATTAGTAATTATGTGGTAACGGGATGCGTTGTCGCCGCCCGCCGGTTTCCTTCCATTGATGATTTCAATTTTATCTACGAATTTTTATTTGAAGCAGTTTTAATACTATGAATGAATGACGGTGGCGACGACGGATCCTTAAATTTTTCTCACAACATAACCTTAACATTTTCTTTTTTCTCATACTGAAAATTTCAATCAGATTTTAAAATTGCTTTGACATTTTCACTTTACTTAATTATAAGGTGTTGTAAATTAGCTTGTAGCGAGCTGGTAATTATGTTTGACTTTGTAAAGATAGAAAATTTGAAAAATTGTTTTTTGTTTCAGAACTGCCATTGCGCCAAAAAACTTTCCAACGTTGTAAATGTAAGTATGTCCTTACTCAATTATTTTCTCGTTTAAGATTATCGGTTATCAAATATAAATATTATTTCAAGGTTTCTAAGTGATGCGTGATAAATTAGTTTGGTTTACGTCATTCCGGTGACGGCACATTAACCTCAACTTATCGACATAAAAATTTTTACTTTTATTATTAGTCCGCTTGTTGACAAATTGAAGGTCAACTTTAGATTTCTTTACGCAAACACGCAGACAATTGACTAATTAAAGGAGAGGAGTTAACCGTGATACAACAAGCTTAACAGTAATTACAGTTAATAACAGCTTTTAAAAAGAGCCAAGGACTAAATGTCTAGGAATGAAAAAAGTTATTTTACAGGTTGAGTTGCGCCCTTTTGGCGCCTTCCTTTACTTTAGGTGCGGTCGCCATAACTGTTATTTTACGGAAACCGATTTTGATTTATATTATAACACGATGAAACGGCCTATGGAATTTGAATATTTAATTTTAAATAGCACAATTTATTACCTATCACAAACCGATTTGAAAAGTCTTCTTAATTTATTGCTAAACTTGAATACACTTTTTTTTATTAATGACATAATTAATCGCAATTTTTTGCATTTCTTAAAGGAAATAAGTGTGAACCACAGTATTGTTCCGGTGCATTAATGAGTTATTCATATTTATTCCGGTTACTAAACTTATGCAAAATAGAGAATGAAAGTCCTAAATTGGAAAAGTTGCTTTTAGTTCATTTTTCTGTTATTAGAATTAAGGATTAATATATTGTAAAAATGGTTTAGAAATCTACTTAAAATCTCATAAAATAGTCAGTAGCTATATCAAATAATAAATTAGTAACTGCTGTAAACCAAGGTAACATTTTGAGCTGATTTTAGGGACATCATTTCAGATTCGTCGCCTCTTAATAATTTCAGCTAGAATTGGCGCCAGTAGAGCCAATTTTTTTACAATGGTAAAACTTCATGACTAAAGGCAATCTAAAAGGTTATTTTATGCAATTTTTTCTTAAAATTCTCGGCAAAAAATGGAGATCTCTATATGTACCACTACGCCAATTTTCTAAAATATAGAACTAGATAATAATGTATATTTTAAGCCTTTATTTGAATAACGGAAAATATACACTTAAACTGGAAAAGGAATAAATAGTATCATATTATAATGAGTATACCTCTGAAAACAAGATTTTCTTTGCTTAAGCTTTGCTGTACCACCAAGACCTATATGAACCTGGAATTCCACATTAAAAGAATGCAATTATTCTGAGTGCACCTGATTTATAATAGTTTGTACCCGTTTGTACCAAATTTTATACCTTTTGTACTCACTGTCAAATCTAAGGTGTTAAAAAATGTTAGCACTCATGAATATTTTAATCATTCATGACGGTATTCGAGATGATAGTTTGTACCTAATTGTACCATCTTTCCTTTTGTTTATACCTCAAATTGGTTTGTACCGACTTACCAAATTTGTTTAAAGTAACTTTTTCGTTTAAAGAGATTTTCAAAATCAGGAAGCGAATGCTGTTGCGTTTTCCTTTGTACCCGTTTGTACCACCTTTTTTCGTTCGTATTTCAATACAAATTTAACCATTAAAAATGCCAGCACCTCACTTATTAATATTGACGGAATTCGATATATATATATATATATATATATATATATATATATATATATATATACAGGGTGTTTCATTAAGGCTGGCCACCGGCCATATTTCAGAAACTAGTGGACATAAAAAGTGGAGAAAAAAAATTCATTATAAAAGTCGCCACGAGAAAATCCTGGAAATTATTTTTAAGTTCCGTAATTCATCGCAAGGGGGCGCAATTGAAAATTAAAAAATAAAATTATAAATTTCTCCGAAAATTCCCACATTAAGGCATACCTTTGGTAACATCGTTAGAAAGCTTAGACAATTCTGCATCATTTTGGTCTAAGGCTCATTGGCGTACCGACCTTAATAAGAGTGGGGGAAGCTATTGAATGTGTAATCATTTAAATCGCTGTTATTTTTAAACGACTTATCCGATTGTAGTAAACCTAGGCTTGTTTAGAAGAAAAGGTAAGTACTTTTAACTGTCGCATCCATTGGTACGCGATAGCTCATAATAAAATTGTTAGAGGGCGCAATTTGTAATAATACCAGTTTTTTTGATTTTATTCAGAAAAATTAAATCATACGGTATAATTATGACATCATAAGCGGAAAGTAGCTTAAATTTGTAACAAAAACGTAAATAACGCAATTTGATATCTTTATTTGTTCCAGAGTTATGGCGAAAAGAAGACTTTTAACCGTTTAATTTAATAATTGATTGTTGCTATGGTTTCTTAAGGTGTATAGGTTGGATTAGTAATGAGGAATCTGCATTTATCATAGTCTGTGCCTCCTTCACACTCTATCTAGGCTTAGGACTAGTCCAAACTAAGCAAATTGCAAAATTTGGATCGTGTTTAGAGGCCAACGGGCCATAACAACGATATCAAAGTAATGATTGATTTTTGTTTAAGAAACTTTTAATTGAATGGTAAAAATCATGAACAACTGTTAAAAACAAGTGAAAAGCTATAAATGTTCAAATTGACGGCCGTTTTGTAAAATACAACTATTAATTCTTCTTCTCGTACTGGAAACAGCTGTTTCGATTTCGTCTCGTGGAATCGAATTTATTGCAATTTCAATTCGGTGAATCATGTCCTCTCGGTGGTTGGTCTCGTTTCGTAAACAATATATTTTATTTTTCCCACAAGTAGAAATCTAATACAGTTAAATCCGGGGATCTAGGTGGCCACGGAAACAAACTACCTTCCATCCAGCGATTTGGGTATCTAACATTTAAGAAATCACGGACTCTTCGGGAATAGTGTGAAGGACATCCATCATGTTGATACCACAGGGATGCTCTCACGTCAAGGGGAATGTCTTCTAAAAGATTGGGCAAGTCATTTTGTAAAAAGTTTAAATAAGATTCACCATTTAGGTGTCCATGAAAAACAAATGGTCCGATAATTCTGTCACCTAAAACACCACACCACAAATTTACACTCCATCTGTTTTGGTGATCCACTTCGCGCATCCAGTGAGGATTTGTTTGCGACCAATAATGTATATTGTGCAAATTAACTCTGCCGCAGCTAGTAAAAGTAGCCTCATCGGTCCATAAAACTTTGGAAAGGAATCGAAGATTTTCACTACACATGTCTCTCAGCCAATAGCAATAGTCGAGCCGCCTGTCAAAATCAGTGTCTGATAAAGCCTGGTGTAAAACTAGATGATAAGGATGCAGCTTAAAATCCCTTAAAATTCTGAACACAGAAGCAACACTTACACCTAGTTCTGTGGAAATCTCGATGCTTACGTGAGGCTCCGATTCTACGTACGCAAGAACATTAATACTATTGTCTTCATTTCTTATGCGACGTCTTCTGACAGGAAGTGGAATACGTCGTACATTTCCTGTTTGTCTTAAACGTGTTGCCATTCGCCGAAACACTTTTTTAGTGTAGTGCCTTCGATCAGGATATCTGATAGCGTATTGTCGTTCCGCAATACCTGCATTTTGAAAACATTCATAATACACGGCAAGCATGTCGTAAGCCTCGGCATTGGTATACGACATTTTTGAAGGATAGCACTAATTTCTGATAAGGTACAATGAAACCCAAAACTAATGAGGGAAAAATTTTTTACAACACAACATCAATCAAAATTAAGTAAGTTGACAACTATTTCAATTTATTTACCTCCATGGAAACGAGCCGACTTTGTTCCGCAGCAAATTAGATTATTATTTTAAAACACACCACATTAGAATTATGCCTTAGAAGTTTTATATGACGTTATAAACGTACAGAAGAAGAATTAATAGTTGTTTTTACAAAACGGCCGTCAATTTGAACATTTATAGATTTTCACTAGTTTTTAACAGTTGTTCATGATTTTGTACCATTCTATTGAAAAGTTTCTTAAACAAAAATCAATCATTACTTTGATATCGTTGTTATGGCCCGTTGGCCTCTAAACACGATCCAAATTTTGCAATTTGCTTAGTTTGGACTAGTCCTAAGCCTAGATAGAGTGTGAAGGAGGCACAGACTATGATAAATGCAGATTCCTCATTACTAATCCAACCTATACACCTTAAGAAACCATAGCAACAATCAATTATTAAATTAAACGGTTAAAAGTCTTCTTTCTCTGGAACAAATAAAGATATCAAATTGCGTTATTTACGTTTTTGTTACAAATTTAAGCTACTTTCCGCTTATGATGTCATAATTATACCGTATGATTTAATTTTTCTGAATAAAATCAAAAATACTGGTATTATTACAAATTGCGCCTCTAACAATTTTATTATGAGCTATCGCGTACCAATGGATGCGACAGTTAAAAGTACTTACCTTTTTCTTCTAAACAAGCCTAGGTTTACTACAATCGGATAAGTCGTTTAAAATAACACGATTTAAATGATTACACATTCAATAGCTTCCCCACTCTTATTAAGGTCGGTACGCCAATGAGCCTTAGACCAAAATGATGCAGAATTGTCTAAGCTTTCTAACGATGTTACCAAAGGTATGCCTTAATGTGGAATTTTCGGAGAAATTTATAATTTTATTTTTAATTTTCAATTGCGCCCCTTGCGATGAATTACGGAACTTAAAAATAATTTCCAGGATTTTCTCGTGGCGACTTTTATAATGAATTTTTTTTCTCCACTTTTTATGTCCACTAGTTTCTGAAATATGGCCGGTGGCCAGCCTTAATGAAACACCCTGTATATATATATATATATATATATATATATATATATATATATATATATATATATATTTTAAAATCACCGACAAACGAAAACTGTAGATTCTATGATTCAAAATAAAACAAAAATGATGATAAACGGTTTTCCGATAATACTTCCTAACCGAGATACAGGTTGATTAAAAAATACTTTTTTTTAAGGTTTTTTTAAGATTCCTCAAAAACTACAATAGATATTACACTGAGATTTGGTACACCTAAATGTCTAATTAAATACAATTAATCAGGTGAGTTTGAGTCAACTGACTCCATCCAGTGGCGTAAAATATTTTAAGTTAATCAGTTTAAGTAAAAAAAAACGCACGCCCCTGGTTTTTTTGAAGAAATGTTTTTTTGATAGAGTCAACATTTAATCGTGCAAATAAAATCATACTTGGTATTTTTTCCATTCGGCACCCCATTTTTGAAATATTTTGCATTAACATAAACGACTACATTATTCAATAAAAATCAAAATTTGTTTTATTTTACAAAAAATAACGCAGTTAACTATTAGATACATTATTAAAGAGATATCGAAGGAGTCAAAAACAAAATAATAATGATTTTTATACATATTGTTCAAAATGTCCTCCTTCCTTTTGAATGCAAGCTTGTATTCTTCTTAGCAAATGAAACCTAACACGCTGAAAAAATTGTGGCATAGCCCTAATCTCATCCCATGCCATCTGTATGCGATTCCAAAGTTGCTCTCGATTTTCAATTTGAACAGAATAGACACGAGTTTTCAGATACCCCCACACAAAAAAATCCAATGGGTTTAAATCTGGCGATCGTGCCGGCCACGGTACTTCACTTCCTCGTCCAATCCAGCGTCCAGGGAACCATGCATTTAAAAATTCTCTGACATTTCGTGTAGAATGTGATGGTGCACCATCATTCATGAAATACATGTTCATTTTAACATCTAAGGGTACGTCGTCAAACAATTCTGGCAAATCTTCTCTCAAAAAATTTAAATAGAATTCGCCACTAAGTCTTTGAGAAAAACGGATAGGACCGATTAGGTGATCGTCGTGTACCTATCCAAATATTTTCGCTAAATCTATGTTGGTGAGCTGTAACTGCAGTTGGATGCTGATTTTCATCTAACCATTTGTGGGAATTATGCAAGTTTATTATTCCATTTCGGGAAAAAATACACTCATCAGTGGTCAATAAGTTTCTAACAAATTGTACAGCTTCAGCATTTTTATTTAAAAACCATTCGCAAAAATTCATTCGACGCGTACTTATTGATGAATTTTCATAAACTCTATCCAAAATTTGTTCCTCAATTTCAACTGGTACACGAACATTTCGTCCGGAATTCTTCTTTCCTTTTAAACTTCCATACTCTAACAAGTTACGATGAACGGTTGTAAACGTAGTATGAAGTAGATGTCTTCTATTTGGAAATCTTTGTTCATAAAGTCGAGCAGCTGCACGAGCATTGCAATTAGTATTACCATAACATAAATGCATATCGACCAGTTCTCGTTTGGAATAATTAATTTTTTCATAGTAATTAGACACAAACAATGAATTACAGAACACGCGTAAATGCAACTATTTTAGCAAACATAAGATACGTAACTGTCAAATGCAAAGCAATCTCTGATTTATTTAATTTGGTTATTACGGAATAATGTAGTCAGTCGTTTATGTTAATGCAAAATATTTCAAAAACGGGCGCCGATTTGAAAAAATACTAAGTATGATTTTATTTACAGAATTAAATGTGGAATTTAACAAAAAAATATTTCTTCAAAAAAAGCAGGGACGTGCGTTTTTTTTTACTTAAAGTGATTAACTTAACATATTCTACGCCACTGGATGGAGCCAGTTGACTCAAACTCACCTGATCAATTGTGCTTAATTAGACATTTAGGTGTACCAAATCTCAGTGTAATATCTTTTTTAGTTTTTGAGGAATCTTAAAAAAAACTTAAAAAAATTATTTTTTAATCAACCTGTATCTCGGTTAGGAAACATTTTCGGAAAAGCGTTTATGATAATTTGTGTCTTATTTTGAATCATAGAATCTCCAGTTTTCGTTTGTCGGTGATTTTAAAATACACCCTGTATACTGACTTCCATAAAAATTGCAACACCTAGAATTTATTGAACGATTTTATTGAAATCTTCGTCAACGATGTAAAATTTGAAAACGAAAGAACAAAAACTAAAAATGTTTTTTTCAATAATGAGTTGCTCCGCCACGATTTGTAATGCACTCATTTAGACGGCGTGGCATGCTATCAATCAAGTGATCTATAGATGCCTGTGGTACGTCAACCCAAGTTTCTTGAATCCGTAGCCGGAGATCGTGTAAGTTATCTGGAGGGTGTGGTAAATTACCCAGTCGCCTACCGACCTCATCCCATACATGTTCAATGGGCGACAAATCAGGCGACCGAACAGGCCATTGGAGGACGGCATTGTTAGCTTCTTCCAAAAAAACGTGTTGTAGCCCTTGCCGTATGAGGGCGACCAGTATCCTGTTGGAAAATGGGATTTTCCAGCCCCTGAAGATATGGAAGCGCAACAGGTTCTAGCACATTTGCAATATAACTAGCGGCGTTTAAGTTGCCATCAATGTAGACCAAAGGTGATCTGCTACCGTAATATATTGCACCCTATATCATCACTGCTTGTGTGAGGGCTGTGTTGCGTTCCACAAAAAATGTTGGATTTTTATGTTCTCCACGCATCCGTCTGACCCTCCTACGACCATCGTGGGCCCACAAGCAAAATCGGAACTCGTCACTAAACACAATTCGATGCCATTCTTTCGCTCTTTCGTTGCTCCATTCTAGCCTGCATAGACGGTGAAGTGGTGTAAGAGGAAGACATAAAAATGGACGATATGAACGCAGCCCATAAAACCTTATCCGGCGATAAACAGATGACATTGACATTCTGGGTCCTACATCTCTCATCCAATCATTTGCAATCGATCGAGTTGTTGAAAATCTGTCTCTTGTGGCCAAAAGTCTTCAGCGACGTTCTTCCCGATCTGTAGTCCTGCGGGGACGTCCAGATCCAGGGCGGACCATGTGGACCAACATCTCAATACCGTTGTAACATTTCTGTTTACACGACGAGCAATTTCTCTTAGTGAAAGTCCGGCCTCTCTCATGCCAATAATACGGCCACGTTCAAAATCAGAAAATTGGGAAAAATGTTGATGTTGACGTACTCTTGGCATTGTTCCCAAATTCAGAACGAAATTGTGAACAAAACAGTTTGCAAAATTGACACTTAATTACACACTGATTGGTTTATTTCTTCAAATTTATTGTTACCAAGTGCAAAGGAAAAAACAAAAAAAAAAACTACTAGCTAGATTTTATTCAAATTTTAATCGTTTGTTCTAATGAAAGACATCGTTGACGAAAATTTCAATAAAATCGTTCAACAAAATTCTAGGTGTTGCAATTTTGTATATATATATATATATATATATATATATATATATATATATATATATATATATATATATATATATATATATATATATATATATATATATATATATATATATATATATATATATATATATATATATATATATATATATATATATATATATATATATACACTGTGTTCAAAATGGTCTGTGCAGTATTGCTCTCTTGGAAACTATAAGAGATCGAAAGATGGTTAAATGGGGAAAGACTTTGGAGCCCACTAAAATGCCATTCTGGAAATCAAGGCTATCTCAAATATTTTTCAAAATATTCGAAAAAAACTGAAAATCGACAATTTTATTTTAGCTACATCTCTTTATTTGAACAGATATAAAAAAATAAATTACATTTTGCCATTGTCACTTTTATCTGTCATTCAAAAATTAATGACGTATCGTCGATTGAGACCATCATCAACTTTTTTATAGTCATAATGGTATAAAATGATACTTTTTTATCTAAATCAAGTATAACACTTAATGATAATTTGACGTTTTAACCCTCATCTTGACACTTTCAAATATTTCTTTTTTTATGAATAATTTTTGAAAACAAAAAACTACCAGAGCAATTTATTCTGCAAAAGTACTATTGATTTCAACTCATAATTCATAATAGGACGTTTCGACTCATCAAAAGCATCATCAAGTAATCTCTTATGAACAATAGCTACCTATTCATAGATAACTATTTATTACGATATCGAAAAAGCCTTTCAAAACTTTGTCTTAAACAATGACAGATAAATAACTCTTTTATTAGGTAGTTACTGTTTATAAGACATTACTTGATGATGCTTTGATGAGCGTAACGTCTATTCAGAATTATGAATGAAATACAATGTACATTTGCATAGAATAAATTCTTTATTTGTTTTCAATTATCATAAAGAAATATTGAAAATGTCAAAATGATCGAAATATCATTAAGTGTTATGCATCTGTTGATTAATAAAAAAGGAATCATTATAATTATAATTTAATTTGAAAATAAGTTGATGATGGTCTTGATCGAGAACGTGATTAATTTTGTCACATATAAATAATTATGATATATTATATATATATATATATATATATATATATATATATATATAATATATATATATATATATATATATATATATATATATATATATATATATATATATATATATATATATATATATATATATAAAGTATATTCTGACTTTTAGAAAATTTTAGATTTAGTCCCGATGAAGAAATAATATTGTTTTGAAATATCAACTATAGTAATGGAATTTAAAATTTTTTTTTGAATTATCAGTCCGTTTCAGACCCTATACCCAAAATTTTCCTGATATACTGTATTAAAAATATTATTCATAAATTAAACATGAAAACAAAGTGGTAGTACAAACGATACTGTTTCGAATTTCGTTAAAAGCGACTAAAATGATTAAAATGAGGTGCTGAAATTTTTTAACACCTGGTTAAATTTGTACTCCTGCATGTACAAAGGCAAAGGAAAAATGGTACAAAGGAGTACAATCGATGCTCTATCGAATTCCGTCGAGAACGATAAAAAACATTAAAGTGGGGAGCTGGCATCTTTACTCCCGGTTAAATTTGTACCAGGAACAAAGTGGTACAAACGAAAACGTACAATCGTATGCTTCTATGAATTTGTCGAGAATCGATATAAACGATTAAAAGCTGGCATCTTTCCGTTTGTACCAGGAACAAATTAACGAAGAAATCGTATCCGCTTATTTTAAAATCTAACAAGTTTCGTTTAAAATTAAAAGCAAAAGGAAAACTTGTACAATTAGGTGGAAACGATCCTCTCTCGAATACCGCCATGAACGATAAAAAATATTCAAGTGGGGTGCTAACATTTTTTAACCCCGGGTTAAATTTGAACACTTTGAAGTACGAAAGGTAAAAAATGTGGTACAAACGGGTACAAACTACTATAAACCAGATGCAATCAAAATAATTTCATTATTTTAATGTGGGGTGCCAGGTTCATGTAGGTGCCACCACGCAAGTTCTAAAAATGTAAAACTGCATAATAATATATAATTTTCGACGCATTTATTTGAATAAAGGAAAATATACATTTAAACTAGAAAACGAATAAATGGTATCATATTATGATGAGTGGTACACTGAAAGGAAGATTTTTCTTTGTTTAAGTATAAGGTTGAGCTTGACAAGGCGAGGAAATCCAGTCGGTACGAACTTGAGCAACTTTTGTGCCGCACTCCTCTGAGGTAGGTGATCTGAAGAGGTAAGTCTAATATTTTCGGAAACCATTGGCTTTGATCGTTTTATTTCTACTTGTGAATATCCATCTTTTCGTGACTGTGATTGACTTCCGAGAGTTACTATGGTTTGAGCTGTTAATCCGCTAATAACAGAACTCTTCGGAATTCTTTAGGAGTGATTTTGGGTAAACCCAACAACTTATATAAACAGTTCGCGTTTATAACCGCAGCATCCAAAAAATAAAAAAAAGCTTCGATGCCACCACTTGTAACTTTGACGGTTTATTTTGTAACTTGCCAATAGGTGGTCACACTTTTCAACATTATTCATGTTGGAATTGTGATTTATAAGGGAACTTGGACAAGGTATTGTTATAATAGTTCCATTTTTTCTTTTCTCTGTACTTCGTGTGTACCTTCAGGATCGTGAAAATTCGACAATAAATGGACATATCTTTCGTCTTTTCCATCTAAATGCAGCTAATCCAGAATTACTTGCAAACCAATCATATTCTCCACGTTTTAATTATTTAATTGTTTGATTTGAAGGCCAGAATTAATTTGCGATTAGTATTTATGGTACCCACAGTAAAAATAGATTTGTTTTTCTAAGTCACCATAAACTCCACACTATTAAAAATTTCAAATTTGCCCTTAAATTTAATCATAGATTCATCTATGGCAAGCATTTCACTCGGTAATAAACGTTCTCAAAATTCGTTGGCAACATATAGAAGGGGATAAACCTTATACAACTTGTCATGGGCAGGCGATTTACCATCTGGAATCAAAGAGTTATTCAGATGAAAATACGCCAGAATCTATCTAAATCTTTTAGCGGTCATAACTTATAAAATTGTCGTGTAATTCCGGATAACCAGACCAATAGTCTTTATAACTGGGCATCCTTTTGATACCCATCAACAAATTTATTCCCAAGACCTTTATAAGGTTTTCCAGCAGAAGTCTGGAGTTGTTCCGCATATATATATTGGTTTGGAACACCAAGTGAGCAATTAAATCTTCAGTTGCTGTATAAAATCAGGTACACCAGTTTCACTCGCAAATGCTGGAGGATGATCAGGTTTTTCAGTTTTTCTCCGTAGCGGTGGTTGATTTAGCTGTAAACCGGAAGGTCTGAGAATTTCTCTAAGCGTAGATAAAGGCATATCATCTTCAGAGTCGTCACTTTCGCTTAAAATGTCTTGATTTTCATTGGATTCTGACATATCTCCAACATCAGATAGAGATATTGGACATTTGATTCGGGGTGAGAAGGTATATTTTCATCTTCAATATATGCATTATTAATCTCATTTAAAAACTCCGTTCGAGTTATTCATTTAAGACGAAATGTTCGGTCATCTACCATTTTCCAAAAAAAAAAAAAAATATATTTTTTATATTTTGCAACTAGCGCGGTGGTACGAAAATCATACTACCCATTTTTTTGCAATATTTTACAAACTATTAAAAAAATCATAATGTATTGTATGCTACTTACCTAACACGATGTATTGCAAATATTTTTTCCAAAAAATGATACTAATTTATCGACAAAATCTCAAAACAATAATTTTCTAACCAAAACGACGTTTGACGATGAAATTTGCTAAAATTGTGATACACAGCTGTTAAATGCCTCGTGCACCAGATAGTTTAGAATGCTGGGTCAAGAAATAGGTGGTACATTTTATGTACCACATACCCGGTAAGCGTTTAGGTTTGGATTACACGATTTATGCAGGGTGTCCCACTAAAGTCGGTCAGCGACCGTATCTTGGCAATATATTACCGTAGGACAAAGGTAGCCGCGTTAAATTTCTCGAAAATTTTGAAATAAAGTGGTGGAAGAAGCATAAACTAATTTAAAAAAACTTTAATTTGCTTTAACCACAACAAGCCTACTTTCGTTGAAAAAAGCTTTCTTTCCTTTGTTAACTGTTCTTTGAACTTGTTATGGTGGCCTTTTAAAAAATCCATAATTTTTACGGTTTTTCTCTGACTATACACTAAATAATTTGTGTGAACCACAAATCTCTTATGCGTTTTCGGACTTCTTACAACATTATAAATTAGTCGAACGGAATGACGATTAACCAAGAATAGACCCAGCATTCGTTATCATTTTATAAGGAATTGTTTTGCTCCGACATAACATAGCTTTCTGGCAGCGACATAGGCGTACATTTCTGGAGGGATTATAGTTATTAATAACGTTTATATAAGCAAACAATAAACAATTAAAAAGTTGTAGTAAAATGTGAAACAGGTTAATAAGCAGACAAAATATGAATTTTCTAATTTTTGCTTACTAGGGGTCTTTGCGAATAACTAATGTTACGCCTATGGTTTGTTTAGTTCCTGATGAATGTGAGGTTACGACTTAAATAGTCCATTTTTCTACGTACTACGGCACTATCTCACCATTATAAACTTAAGTTATACTTATTATCACTATAAACAACAAATAATAACGTAAACCTCTAAAAAAAACAGCAATAATAATCATTAAACAATTGTCAGAATAAGATGTTGTCAGCTATGGTGGCAGCTATCTTCTGGCAGTTTGCGATTTGTTGGGATATACAATGGTAAACAAATAGTTCTTGGTTAATCGTCATTAGACGAACGTCGAACTTTGGTTCGACAAAAACGAAGTTTGGCTGTAGGGTCATGCAAAATGCAAATTTCGTAATGTTCGAAAATGGAAACAAAATTATACCTCTACTCTAACCTATGGTAGTGGTCGATACTGTCACGATTATCCCACTTAATTCTGGGTATTAAATGATGTATTTTGTATTTAACTTTTATATAAACTTGAACATTTTGATAACAATTATAGTTATCGTCTTCAGTAAATGTCAATAGCTTCAAGAATTAATTGAGATATCAAAATAAGCTTTCTCTCCTTCCTTAACTGCTCTATAAACTTATTCTTTTGTACTTCTCATGGTAGCCGATATCTTTGACGTTGCCAAACAGATGACTAAACACTAAATAATTTGATGTAAATCGCAAATCTCTTATCTGTTTCCAAACTAAGGATACTTACAAAATTAGTCGAATGTCTAAAGTTAAACGACTTTGGTTCGACAAAAGACGAAGTTTGGATTGTATGATCATGCAAAATTGGCAATGTGCCAAAATCGAAACAAAGTTATACCTTCTCTACTTTGTTCTAAGGTTATGAAATATAGCGGTGGGGGAATCGTTTCTTTTTGAAAAAAGAAATAAGTTCAATTTGCTTTAACGTTTCTTTCGAAATTTTCAAATGGAAAGGTAATAATATATTTTTGACATTGTTCAAAAGATGATATAATTTTGTGTAAAACGCTAATCTCTTATTTGTTTCTAAACTAAGGATACTTACAACATACAAAATCAGTCGTATGTCTAAAGTCAAACGACAAAAAACAAAGTTTGGCTTGTAGGGTTATGCAAATTGGGTAATATTCCAAAATGGAAACAAAATTATACCATCTTGACTGTATTCTAAGGTAGTGGTCGATATGAAAATTTACACTTTCTACACTTAATTAAAATACTTATCGTTTGGGTATTGAATTCTGTATTTTTTATCTTTTATATAAATTTGAACGTTTATCAAACTGTGCGTACTTCATAAATTTATTTTGACGTCCCAATTAATTCTTAAAGCTAAATACCATAACGAATACGATAACTGTAATTGTTATCGAAAGGTTTAAATGTAAATAAAAAATACATGCAAAAGATAAGTATTTTGATTAGTGGTTCATAGTTTGCATTTTATAAAGGTCATAACACTATTTTCTAAGCTGAAGCCGAAACAAAGATAAATGCAAAAATAATATAATAATAAGTTTGTGTTGTTTCAATACTTTTGTCAAAAGTAACCTTTTGGCATCCAAAGACGGTTGTGCTTCGAACACATACATAATGGGAATACCAAATTTTTACAGACCTCGCATCATCAATTTCGAACTATTCGGTTCTCGTCACCATAACGAAGGAGCCATGGAATAAAAAATTCCATAAACAGCGGCATGCATTAGTCAAAAGTCAAAGGACTTTTTAGTTCGACAAGACGAAGTTTGGCTTGTAGAGGCATGCAAAATGCAAAGTTGGTAATGTTTCAAAATGAGCAACAATTTTGCCTTCTCTACCATTTTAGAACATTATCAAATTTGCAGTTACAAGCCAAGCTTTGTCGTTTGCTCGTTTCGTGGTTATTTCGCTATTTTAACGAGAACGAATTAGATTACTGTATTCCCATTTTTATGTGTCCGCCGTATAACCGTATTTTGATCCCAATGGTTACCTTTGACAAATGTATTGCAAACAACTCAAAGTATTATTTCTGTATTATGTGTTTTGTAACTGTGGTTTCCTATTAGTGGGGTTGATCGGCCTATTTCCACAGTTTATGCTTTTTGAGCGCGACGTTTCCGAAGCGGACTCTGCTCCCGTCATCAGGCTTAGTCCTGAGAAGGACTGTTTTCGCACTTGAGTCGAATTCATATGTTATATATAGTTTTTTCCCAAGCACTTGACTACTCTTAGATTCGAACCTGGTACCTTTCACTACACTATATATATATATATATATATATATATATATATATATATATATATATTAGAACTTATGTATATATTAAACTTTTTCGTGGTTGCGCAGAAGTCTATTGCGCATGTTGCGCAGTAACCTCTTGCGCAGGTGTATTGCGCTTAAGTTCTTCGCGCATTATTGGAATCCATATGGGTTTCATTTCTACACTAGCTTGGCTTATTGGATTTTCTGCTAGTGCGATGTATATGGCTTCTTTGAGTTTTCGACGAGTTGTATTCTCGTCCTTTGCCACTATCTGTATGTTATCCCATTGGATGTGGTGGTCTTCGTTCCATACATGTTCGACGATTCCTGATCTTTCTATTTCGCCCTTGCGGGCGTTGTTCTTGTGTTCCTGTGTTCTCACTTTGAGTGGTCTACTGCTCTCTCCTATGTATGCTCTGCCGCATTCGCATGGTAGGTTATATACACAATTCTTGGAATTCTGATCTTCATTGTATGGTTTGGTTTTGGTTAGTATTCCCCTGAGCGTTCTGGTCGATTTGAAGGCAGTGCTTTGTGCCTATCCTTCGTATTTGTCGTCTTGTATATGGTATTATCTTGTATTTGCTGGGTTCTTCTTTTTCGGTTACCCTTTCCCTGTTTAGGTTAGCTGTTAGATCGGGGTAGCCATTTTCTTTGAGTGTCCTAGCGATATTGTTTTTTCTTTGTTCAGATCCTCTTGTTCTGAGCATATTGTTTTCGCTCTATCGTACAAGCATTTCGTCACACCTAACTACACGTTTTTGTGGTGATTGGAGTTGTATTGTAGGTAGCTCCCGTGTGGGTAAGTTTCTTGTATACACTTGTCGTGAAAGTGTTGTCATTCCTGTGTACAAGTACATCCAGGAATGGCAGTTTTGTTCCGACTCCAATTCCATTGTGAATTTTATGGTGGGTGCTCGGGTTTTTAGATAATCTAGGAATTCATCTAGCTTAAGCTTGCCATGTTGCCAAACTACGACAGTATCGTCCACGTATCTAAGCCACATCCTTGGTTTCTCCGTGAATTCGGATATCGCTTGGTCTTCAAAGTCTTCCATATATATATATATATATATATATATATATATATATATATATATATATATATATATATATATATATTGCTCACTATGATGATATACTTATAAGTATTATGTTATCTTCTTGCATTTAGTGTGTGTCAAAAGTACAAAAAGGTGTTAGTGTATCGTTCAAAAAACTTTTTTACGCACGTCTCTGGAATTACTAGATCATCTGTAATAATGAATTTAAAAGAGACCTCAGTAAAAACAAACTACCAAAGAATGTATTAAAAATACTTTATTTTTAATAGATATTGAAAATAATCCACCCGCGTTCTTAATAAACATGTACCTTTTTTATGGAAAAAAAATTAACTGTATTTGCCATTTACATGTATGTTTTAGAGTAAAGTTTATGGCATTTTTAGTCAAAAAAATTATAAAACATGCCAAAAATCTATTGGGTGGTATTTTATCATGTAAAAAACTGACGGTTTTTACACCATTGTCAAAATATGTTACACAATAAATAGAAAAAATTCTTGAATGCGGCTTGATTTATACCCAATTTGTTGTTGTTGGAAATACATAGTGACGTAATGGGTGTATTTATTATTTCAATCTGACTATTGAAACATACATCTGGATGTTGTTTCATAATTTCTATTGATTCTAACCGATCTAGTATTGGTCCTTTATCACAAATATGTAAACAAGATACATTTTCTTCAATAATAAAATTGTGATTGTTTTGTATTAAGTGATCAGCAAAATTTGAACGATCCATATATTAATTCAACCAATATCATTTATGTTCTTTGGTCCGAATTTTAAATGTCCTTCCTGTTTGGCCAATATATATTTTATCGTTGGTATACTCCACTCTTATCCATTATATCTGGCTTATCTTTAACATTTGATAAAATATCGCTAATTGTTCTCCTAGGCTTAAATGCAATTCTAAATTTCCTATTTTTCTTCAATTGATTGCTTACTTTTTCTGTAATTCCTTCGTAATATGGCAAGCACAAATATTTCATCTTTATTATCTTCTCTCCTTAATGTACTCACCATATCTACAGATATTTTTCTCTTTTCATATCCATTTATATAATTTTGATTATATTCATTTCATTGTTAAATGTCACCTTGTCTATTGGAACTCTGAATGCTCTAGTTAACATATTTATATGTTCTCATGGGTGATCAGAGTCAAACAACGGTATAAATACATCTGTGCAAGTTGGTGTCCCAAAAATACTAAATTTGTTATTTCCTTCCATACGTTCAATACACAAATCCAGGTAATTTTAATTTTCTATTTTCTTCTATTTCCATAGTAAATTTAATTGATTCTTCTAAAGAATTAATGTAGTTTAAAAACTTATTAAATTGTCTTTTTGTACCCTTCCATAAACATATAATGTCATCTACATATCTATACCAATATTCTATATATTTTCCATGCCATTGTTTATCCTTATCTTTCAATATTAAATCCTCCAAGTTATCCATAAATAAATCTGCGAGTAATGATTATTATTTCTAAAGTGGATAAAGGAAATACCTTATTAATTATAGAAAAAGAAGGGTATATCAGAAAAGTTAATGAATTTATAGATAATAATAGTTTGTTTAAAAAAATACATGACCTAACAAACAAATTTCAAAATATGATAAGAATGATGATATAAAATTCTGAGTATATGATTGATTAATAAATGAAATAAAAAGAAATTAATAATGATGAAACCAGGACCTCCAAAATTATCTGGGTATATTAAATTACATAAAGAAAATTTCCCAATAAAACCTGTAGTATCATCAATATAATCAATTGATAAAATATCTAAATTTATCAATAAAATCGTCGTTGAGAATGCAATAGAATTAACAAAAAAGATAGGTGGCGTCAAAATACAGAAACATTCTAAATTAGTATCGTTTGAAGTCACCAATTTATTTACCAATGTTCTAGTTAATAGTAGCATAAATATTTTACAAATGTGGGTTGATCAGTCATCGAAATTATCTAATGGTGAGAAAATTGAATTATTAGAAATGACATCAGCCATTTTGGAACAAAATTATTTTCTATTTAATAAGAATTTCTATAAACAGAAGGATGTATTAGCAATGGGTAATTCTTTATCACCATTACTCGCAGATTTATTTATGGATAACTTGGAGGATTTGATATTGAAAGATAAGGATAAACAATGGTACGAAAAATATATAGAATATTGGGATAGATTTGTAAATGACATTATATGTTTATGGAAGAGTACAAAAAGATAACTTGATAAGTTTTTAAACTACATTAATTTTTTCGAAGAATCAATTAAATTTACTATGGTAATGGAAGAAAATGACAAATTAAATTACCTGGATTTGTGTATTGAACGTATGGAAGGAAATCACAAATTTGGTATTTTTTTGGGACACCAACTTACACAGATGTATTTGCACAGTTTGGCTTCAATTTCAACCTCGTGTGTAACCAACCACTCCTGCAGCTGATTCTGCTTACTAGCAAATGAGGGTGGCTTGCCTAACTGCACCGAATGATATTGTGCGTTCTCCATAAGCCCCACATAATTTCCGGGTAGTTTGGGCAGCGCAGGAATAGTTACAGGCTTAAATACTCACTAGAGCATCCAGCCCGTAAAGGCAATTTGCGCCACGGCATAGCTCAGTGGTATGGCCGGGGTTGTTACTTAAGGTTGTAAAAGGGCGCTCGCCACAACTCCCAAAACGTCAAGATCGGGAGAAAATGCCAAAAGGGGGCCACCTGTTAAACACATTTATAGCGGGAAAACGTCATGAACAGATTTTATAATGCTAAGGAAACCAAAACATTCACTCAAAAATAAATTATTCTACTACTGAAAATTATATTCCAAAAATATTTACGCGAAGTTCACCTAAATTCCAATGAAATTCTAAGGTTTAAATCTAAGCCGAAAAATTTCATAAATAAAACCAAAACTCACTAAATATTTCGATAAATTACACGTCAGAATTATTGGCTCAACTAACCCAAAAATGCGTCGCTACAATAAACTTAACACGTTGACTGCACGTGTATTTAAAATGATACACACTAGTCGTGTCCAGTACGCCGCGTGTATCATTTTGTATACATGAACTGTAACTTCGTTCTGGCCGTGTGTATGGTACAAGAGAACGTTTAGCATAGGTTTCTTAGGGCGGGATGTTTGGTGTGGCGTGAAGTAACACACATAGCAACTTAGCCGAAATTTCTTTTAAAATATAAATGAACTACAACGTTATTAAGTGAAAAATTTATTCTTGGAAACATATCAATACTGTGTGGTAATATAAATATAAAAAAGTGTATGACGTATGTAAAATAAGTTATACTATTGAAAATGTCAAATAAAAAAATGTTTTTCAAAAATAAAAAAATGTTACTGCAAATAAAATATCTATTGTTTCTTGGATGAAATATTATGCGTAGAAAAAAAACATTCTAAGCAAAGTAATGGCTGATCTGTGCATGCTTGACATCCCGAACTAACTTGCTTCGTTTTTCGAATTGCATATGCGCGACCATGAATTGTTTTGTTTTGTTGGTAACAGATCTTGCAACGTCCTCTTTTTCAGCAGGTCTGTAGGCATGCTGGTTATTGACTGGAGCCGCTTCGATAGTTTTCTTGTCAATATTCAAAAGCTGCATGCATAGATTTTCTATGAAAATTTTTGATACTTTTATTGCAGGCGTTGTCATTATTTTGCTTGTACAACAGGTGAGCGTTGACAACACTTGCTCCAATAATCAGTTCAATGGCAATTTTTTTAAACCATTAGATGCTTCGTCGTAGCGATGTTGAATATGAAGACATCTGATCGGATAAATCTATAAAACTTTTAGCTGTATTATAATCAATCACAGCCTTCGGCTTGGATTTACCACCATCTCTGCCAGGTATTTCTACCATTTCATCTGTATGTTTTGTGGAGAGCATCATTACTTCTCTTTTGTCTTTCCACTTGAAGACAACTATTCCATTCTTCTCCTGGCCCATTATTTCGCCTTTCTGCAGTTTGCTATTCACCACTTCTTTTGGCAGACCTTTTCTGTTTTTTCGCAGCGTTCCAACGAGGTGTGTGTTTCTTTCTCTCAATTTTAGGGCCAACTCAACACTTGTGTACCAATTGTCAGTGTAGAGTGTTAAACCTTTATCGAGATTTTGCTCCATCAATTCTAAAACAACTTTCGTAGCAACACTCATGCCTTCAACTTTGTCTTGGCCACAATATATCTTCGAATGCAACAAATATCCTCCGGCAATACATAATTTGAAGAGTTTGATTCCAAACTTATGTCGCTTGCCCTTGATATACTGACGGAACTTGAGCCGCCCACGAAAGGGAACCATGGTTTCGTCAATGCATACGTTTTCATGAGGCAAAATAAACTTCTTAAAATTCTCATTCACTGCGTCAACAAGTGATTGCACTTTATATAATCTGTCACCTTCTGGGCATAGCTCATTATTAGATAAATGAAACATTCGAAGAATAATTTCGAATCTATTGCGTGACATACATTTAGCTGCATTTGACAAGTAAAGATCAGAATTTCGCCAATAATCAGGAAGTGACGGCTTTTTATCTAATCCCATCCACATCCAATATTCCGAGAAATCTATACACTTCGTCATTGTCTGTAGGGTACCATTTGTTCAAGCGTGAAGATGGTCCTATGGATTCTTCAGTTATTCCTTGTAATATTTTTTGTTGCGCATAAATATTTGTTTGGGTGACAATAGTATCCACAAGTTGTTCGTCAATGAATAATTTATAGTACGCCAGTTTATTTTTATTTTTTATTTGAATTACATCTGTCACTCCAATATTTTTGTCAAAAATATATTCATGAAAGTTGCCAATAACTACTCCCCATTCCTGTTCATCTTCGCAATCGGTTACATTCTCGTTTACTTGCATAAGTTCATTCTCACTTTCACTATCATCAACATTAGATGTTGCAATCATTTGGGGACAATCTTCAGTTTTCTTTTTTTTATTTGAGGCAAAACCAGCAGTAGAAGTAGACAAATTTCGTTTTTTATTCACTTGTTCTGAAATAAGCAATTGGTTTTGATAAAATAAAATTTTATACTATATCTTTGTACTCATACCTTCGCTCGAAGACGTATCTCGGCTACAACTGGTATTTTCCGAATATTCATACGCTGGATCAGCGTCTGAATCGTGAACGGGATCATATCCATCATCACTCATGTCAATATACTGATCTATCAGGGCCTGTAAATGGGCCTCTTCACGTTCATATGACATTTTTATGCCCTTACAGAAGTACGATTATACCTCTACGAAATCTAATCGACGACTAAGTGCAGCGAACAACTTATACGCAATACTTGTTATTCAGTTTATGCAAGTTGAAACCTGTAAACTGTGTATTCTATTGAATACACGTGGCGCAGAAATACATAACAACAACTCCACGCCGCGTGTATCACTAGAACACACGGAGAAAAAAGGGGGTAAAATAACAAAATAATGTAATTTTACTCTATAATAGTCTTAATACATCATTTTATAGAAAATTGATCTAAAAAAAATAGTGTGGCCCCAAGGAACTTTTTCAAAAATACCCGTGGCAGTCAACGTGTTAAGCGTAATGGAAAATTTATAAAGTCTTAAAATTTACGAAAGGTCGATATCGGGCAGGCGTCAGCAAAGATGTCTACAGTCGGTATGTTGGTTCCTCTAAAAAAGTGACTCCAAAACAAGGCGACTATTCGCAAAACCCTCATATGTCCAAAAACAAACAGCTGTTCGGTCAACGACCGATTTACTTCATAATTACGTTACTTTATAATCTAAAACTTCTTGTAAAACTTGTTATTACCAAAATCAAAAAAACAATCTCTCAATTCGAGAAATTCTTATTAATCATTACGTTAAAGCTTACGATACTTCAAAGGATTACTTAAAAAAACTTGTATAACATCAATAAAATTTGATCACAAACTAAATGAACGAAAAATGGAGGTTGTCACTGTAATATTATTTAACTCCAAACTTCTCATAAAATAATTCAATTACTACAAATCTTCAATTTACCTTTCAATTTATTACTTTACGTCGGCAAATCGTAGGTTCAGAGGATGAAGTTACAATAGTTTCCAATCTCTTAATAAAACAGTTAGAAACATTAACAATGGTCATATATTAGGGCATTTACATATTAAATTTCAGTACAGTTACATAAAAAAACACATTAAATTTCGTAATTCCAAAACAAGAAATCTAAAGAAATAATGATCTAATTCGGTCAGCGCTAGCAAGGCCATTATTATCAATACAATGAAAATAATAAAAATATCGATAACATAGATTTTAATGTAATTGCTTGAAATAAACCTTCAATCTTAACAAATAAATCGTGTATGAATACGATTGTTTCTAAATTTCCTGAAGGGCTTTTCTACAATACTTTACACGAAAGCAAGCGAATGAATCCTCCATATAAACAAAAAACACTTTATGTCGTAAACAAAATAAAAAAATAAAAGTTTACCTTAAGTAGCATCAACAACAACAGAATATTCTTCTTCCCCTGAACTACAATATAATAGGTCGTGCCACGATTCCACCAGGTACTGTATTCGATAGCTGAATTTCTACGGTAACGCTCTCCATATAAAATTTCACAAACGACAAAATCCGATTCATATTTACTCGAACTAAATTTACGACAGTTACTTCAACAGTACACAAATGACTCATTTTTCATCTGATTTATGACTCTAAATTAATAGAGAAATTAGTCAAAAATAAAAAGAGAAAAATATCTGTAGATATAGTGAGTACCTTAAGGAGAGAAAATAATACAGATATGAAATATTTCTGCTTGCCATATTAGGAAGGAATTACAGAAAAAGTAAGCAATCTATTGAAGAAAAATAAAAAAATTTAGAATTGCATTTAAACCTAGGAGAAAAAATAGAGATATTTTATCAAATGTTGAGGATAAAACACATATAATGGATAAGAGTGGAGTATACCAACTTAAATGTAATGATTGCGATAAAATTTATATTGGCCAAATAGGAAGGACATTTAAAATTCTGACCAAAGAACATAAATCATATTGGTTGAATAACCATATGGATCGTTCAAATTTTGTTGATCACTTAATACAAAACAATCATAATTTTATTATTGAAGAAAATGTATCTTGTTTGCATATTTGTGATAAAGGACCAATACTAGATCTGTTAGAATTAATCGAAATTATGAAACAACATCTAAATGTATCTTGAATAGTCTGATTAAAATAATAAATACACCGATTACGTCACTATGTATTTCCAACCACAACCGCTAACAACTCTCATTTATTATGTGATATATTTTGACAATGGTGTAAAAACCGAAATCGATTAAAAAATTATAAATATAAAAATTGTGTGTAAGTAGACAATTTTATTTCTATTTTTCCTTAAATTTAATAATGTATGATTTTTAATACGGTTATCGACCGTAATAAGTATAATAAGAAAAAGTAATGTACGTACTATTTGATTTCTGTAAATCGATAAGTGTAATATTGAAGGGTTAAAGCGCAGTTAGTATTTTTTTACGTTTAACTGTGATTGACATCCAATAATTTAGTTTTATTTTAATTCCCTACCTTTTATTTTTTTCAGAGGTGTACATAGAACAGTAATTTTTTTCTCAAAAAGGAATGAGTTCAAATAGTTGTATTTTTAGTTCAAACATAAAAAAAATTGGAAAATTACAAAAAAACGTAAGATTTCTATTTCGAGGACTTTACTGTAAGGCCAAAGTGATGAATTCATACTTCATTAAGATATTCAAAATTGTCAAAATGCCATTAAATTAGATTAACCATTTTTATATATTAAGAAAATGATTATTTTATTTTTCACAAAATGATAACCCCCCCCCCCAAACGTAGTAAAAAAAAAAAGTTTAGGAGAAACTGTATTTAATTGTTTTTAATTAACAATCCAATTAACATAATTAACATCCAATTATTTAGTTTTATGTAACCTACATTTATTTTTTCCATGTTTTACTCTGTAAAATATAGAGGTAAAATACCTTTCTGTCCTCTTAATTACTTCTATCAGTGTGATAGAATAAACAAATAAATATAGGTACATAACCTTAATCTTTTATACCGAATTCAACGAATTATACTTAATTGCGAAATGCAATTTGATAATTAATGTTTTTGTTATTCGATATATCCGTGATGCTGAACTTGAATTTAATTGCATATTCATATTTATTTAACGGTTGGACACAAAAAGTTGTATACGGCCCGATCGCAAAATGTCTTTGACGCACCAAGATTGCCGGCCTCGGCCGCATGCGCCCTCATCCGCCAATCTTTTTCTTTCGGCCGTCCAAGTAGCATTTTGCGTCCTCGGCGTACAAATAACTATTAATGACTTGGTCAAAATGTCTAAAAACCAAAATGTATTAATTAAAAATTATTTGGATTTATTTAAATGATTTACTTCTTTGCAGAGCACGTACAAACAATTACTTATAGGAAGCAACTCGAGAGTTCAAAACGTAGCTTTTATTTACATCGTCCAAAACACTTATAAAAATTGGAAAAATGTACTTGGTGTTATTTTTCTATAAAAAAAATCATTATTTTATAAACTGTTTCACAAGCCCCCATGTACACTATTTCACACCCAATAAATCGGTAAATATACGTGAAGAGTTTAGTTTTATTTAAATGACCTACTTTTAAGTCAAAAGTTGTTTCGTGAGATTGTAACATCATTGAAATCGGCTATTCGATTTTATTTAAAAAAATATACATATATTTTTTGGGCAATATTCATGAGCCACCCTGTATATATAATTTTTAATTGTATACTTTTCTATAATACAGCTTTTCTCTACTACCATTATCATGATTATGATTATCCTGTAATTAATTGTTGAACTTCCTCATTATATAGATTATTTCCTCATAATTAATTCGTTAATTAAAACACGAATAGATTAGCTAGTCTAGTTGTTTGGCACAAAATTTGAGTCTTTACAACACTTTGGAGACTTCGTTCCGCTGCAATCATGCAACACTATATCGATGTTTTTGGAACCATAACATGAGATTATTATAAAAACTTATAATTTAAAGTAAGTCAAGTTGCTTTAGTATGTGTTCTACATACATAAACACAAAATTTACATTGATTGGGGCTTGTACTTCGATAGCGCAGTTGGTTAGCATGGTACTCTAGCAAAGTACAAGTCGTAGGTTCAAATCCTACACGAGGTTTTTTTTATTTATGTATTTAATAAAATTAATAATAATTTTTAATAACATGAGATGTTGGATAATTAAGATATAAAACTATGCTTAAGTAAAACATACAGTAGAATATATAATTTTTGACAATACATTAATGAACCTCGCTTCACTCGACCTGCGATTACGCAACCTCAATGTTGCCGGTTAATTTGAGCTTTTAAGATTTCTAACAATTCTGTACTAAAATGTACTTTTATGTCTTTAGAATGTTAAATTAAATCTAATACTATAACAAACGACGCTTAACTTTGGCCTATAATCACATAGCATTATACCGATACTACTGGAACAGTTACACGAAATATAGCATGTACTATATATTTGAGCTTTAAGATTTTAAACCTTTCTGTATTAAAATATATTTTTGTGTTTTAATTTCTACTTATCAGACCTCGCTTTTCTTCGTCTGCAATCTTTGATCGATTTTACTGGAGCAATAGCACAAAATGCAGTGGATAGTATCAGGTGTAAGATTGTAAACCATTTCGTGGGATAATTAATACGAAGAGACATACTCATATTGAAACATGCAACGTAAAATCTATCTATTAACAAAAGTGTTTAGCTGTCAGTCAATTTTTTAAGAGTCTATTATTTCTATTTTCACATAAAACAAGGGCGTACAAATAAAAAGTTCTAAAAAGCGGGCAAGTATCGAAAGCCATAATGTCTTAAGGCACTGCTAGCGACATGCATATACAATATTTTCCCCAAAAAGAAACACCTAATTACTTTACTTGTGGCGACGAGGTCCAAATTTTTGTGTAGCCTTAATACGGGATCGAAATGTATGTAACGTAAAATGAATTACCTTTAATCATGATCCAAAGCAACACATAATTTTTGAAAATAGTTTACTGGTGGCGACGAGGTCCAAATGTTTCTATATCGTAAGAGCACAATGCGGAACCTAAATATTTGTATAATTTAAAAAATTTATTAATATTAATCGTAATTCAAAGCAAGACCTAATTTTTGAAGATTAGTTTAGTTATGGCGACAAGTAAAAAAGACTACCCTTAATACGGAGCTTAAATATTTGTACAACGTAAAAACTAATTACTTTTAATCGTAACCTGATTTTGAAAGGATGTTTACTTTTCCTAATAGGTGGTTGTCACTCATTGTGAGGAAGTTCAAATTATTTTTACACCGGAAGAGCACTTAATGCGGAACGTAAATATTCGTACAACGTAAAACGCTAATTACATTTAGTCGTAATTCAAAATAAAACCTATATTTTGAAGACCTGTATACTTTTCTTAATAGATGGTTGTCAGTCATTGTGGGAAAGTCCAAATTACTTTTACACCGTAAGAATACTTAATCCGAAACTTAAATACTTGTACAACATGTAAAAAACTACCTTCAGTCGCAACTTATAACACCTAAATTTTTGAAGTCTGGTTTACTTGTGGCAACGAGGTCCAAATTTTTTTATACCCTAATGCAGAATCTAAATATTTGTATTACGTAAAAAACTAATTATTTTTAGTCCTAATCCAAAGAAAAATTTTGGAAAGCTAGCTTGATTTTAGCGAGGATGTCCAAATGTTTCCATTCCGTAAGAGCACTTAATGCAGAATCTAAATATTTATACAACGTAAAAAACTATTTACTTTTAGTCATAACCCAAAATAATACGTAATTTTTTAAGGCATGTTAAGTTTTCTTAATAAGTGGTTGTCGCCCATTGTGAATAAGTCCAAATTATGTTTACACCGTAAGAGCACTTAATGCGAAAACTAAATATTTGTGTAACATGTAAAAAACTAATTATTTTCAGTCGTTAACACCTAATTTACTAGTTTACTTATTGCGGCGACATCCAAACCTTTTTCTACCGTGAGAGCGAAACCTAAATATTTAGAAACGTAATAAAACTGATTACTTTTTGTCCTATTCGAATGCAACACTTAATTTTTGAAGACTTGTTTATTTGTGGCAACGAGTTGCAAATTTTTCTATACCGTAAGAACACTTAAAATCAAGCTTAAATATTTGTATAACTTAAAAAACTAATTACCTTTAGTTGTAATCCAAAGCAACACCCAAGTTTTGAAGACTAGTTGACTTATGACGGCGAGGTCTAAATCCTTCTATGCCGTAAAAACACTTAATCCAGAACCTAAATATGTGTGCAACCTAAAAAACTAATTATTTAGTTCGTAATCCAAAATAACACCTAATTTTGATGGTTGTCATTTATTGTGAGAAACTCTAAATTATTTTTACACCGTAAGAGTACTTAGTGCGGAACCAAAACATTTGTACAACTAAAAAACTAATCACTTTCAGTTGCAACTCATAACAACACCTAATTCTCGAAATCTAATTTACTTGTGGCAACCAGTTCTAAACTTTTCTATACCGTAATTACCTTTAGTTGTAATCCAAAGCAACACCCAAGTTTTGAAGACTAGTTGACTTATGACGACGAGGTCTAAATCTTTATATGCCGTAAAAGCATTTAATCCGGAACCTAAATATTTGTGCAACCTAAAAAACTAATTACTTTTAGTTCGTAATCCAAAATCACGCCTAATTTTGATGGTTGTCATTTATTGTGAGAAAGTCTAAATTATTTTTACCCCGTATGAGCACTTAGTGCGGAACCAAAACATTTGTACAACTAAAAAACTAATCACTTTCAGTTGCAACTCATAACAACACCTAATTCTCGAAATCTAATTTACTTGTGGCAACAGGTTCTAAACTTTTCTATACCGTAATTACCTTTAGTTGTAATCCAAAGCAACACCCACGTTTTGAAGACTAGTTGACTTATGACGACGAGGTCTAAATCTTTATATGCCGTAAAAACATTTAATCCGGAACCTAAATATTTGTGCAACCTAAAAAAACTAATTACTTTTAGTTCGTAATCCAAAATAACGCCTAATTTTGATGGTTGTCATTTATTGTGAGAAAGTCTAAATTATTTTTACACCGTATGAGCACTTAGTGCGGAACCAAAACATTTGTACAACATTTAAAAAACTAATCACTTTCAGTCGCAACTCATAACAACACCTAATTCTCGAAATCTAATTTACTTGTGGCAACCAGTTCTAAGCTTTTCTATACCGTAACAGCACTTAAACCCAAATATCTGTATAACTTAAAAAAACTGATTACTTTTAGTCGTAATTCAATGCAGCACTTAATTTTTGAAGACTAGTTAACTTGTGGCTACGAAGTCCAAATTTGGCTATACCGTAAGAACACTTAACGTAAAAAACTAATTACTTTTAGTTGTAACAGCAACACCTAACTAATTTTTCAAGGCATGTTGACGTTTCTTACGACGTTCGGTGGTTGGCACCCATCGCGAGGAAGTCCAAATTATATACCATAAGAGTAATTAATGCGGAACTGAAATGTTTTTATAACGCATAAAAAACTAATTAGGTTTAGTCACAAATGACTGAAATGTTTACTCTTGAGAGATGGTTGACTCGTGATCATGAATTCTTAATTTTTCTTTACTCTAATGCTGAACCTAAATTTGTCTAATTTAATTTTTTGTGTTGTTCTATTTGCAAGATACCAACATTTTTCACACTTATTTCACCAGTTGCGGAGATGAAAGTGTATAAAACCGATGACTCGTGTCTTATTTATTTAGGTGATAGGGCACCTTCTTAAATATTGACATCTTGTATGGGACTTCCAGTTACACTAGTTGGTCTTACATTTTGGATGGAATAAATGGGCATATTTTTTAATTGTCGTATTGTCAGTTTGTAAACGTGGGTATATTATGGTGCAAACATTTCTAACACAATTGTGTTTAACATACAATGTTTTCTTAACGGATATAAAGAATATATTAGTTTTAGTCAAAAATGTCTGCCATTTTGCGTTTGCAAACTATCTCACAATTGTTTACCGTTTTCTCACATCCATCCTTCACGAATTGGAAGAGTCCCGTTTAATCTACACTTAATTGTTACATGCATTAATAATTTGTTTAATATTTATAATCAACACTTTTTAATTAACAGAAATCCTTGCAATGCAAGTGCTTACTTAAACACTAGATTTTAATTATTCCGGATTTTGAATCTAACACTGAATAAACAAATTTCAATTAAACTGAAATGACTACTTTCTTGTTTTTTTAATTAGAGAATTGTAATTAACTGTATCGACTCTCGAATAGACTAAAAACAGCATGAATTATTAACCTACATAAGATACTTGTAAATTAATCAACGATGTAACTAATGTTTATTTGTTTATCGCACAAATATCAATATCAAGTAATAAAATATCTTGAAATTATGCGGTGTGAATGTTATTTATGCTCCAGACATATGTATTATACTTTTTCAACAATTAGCTTGAAATAGTATTGAAATTAATTTTCCCAATTACTCAAAAATCACATTATAGCTAATTTTGTGAAAATTTTAAATTAGTAAAAATTAACATATTTAATTAAATGTATGATAACATTATTACACAAACTTTATATTCTTTACACCTAATTTCTTATGTGGAAATGAATTATTTAAATTAGTGAATTCAACTGAATCATACGTTAATTGCTTAAAAACCAAATTCTAGCATAATTAAGCAAAAATGGTTTTACGAAAAATAAAATTATTAATTATTCTGGAGTAACTGATACGAAACATACAATGTTAATAAGTATTAATAAAATTTTGAACCTTTCAGGCATAATTAAGTAATTGCAATCTGATAAAATTGTAAATTGTCTTAAGAGACAGTATGTAATAGCAAGCTCGAAATAATTTTGAAATAAAAATTATTTTAAATTAGCAAAAATTAACAGATTTAATTAAATAACCTACAATTTTGAACCTTTCTAGTATGGACACTTTTATTATTTACACCAAATTTTTTATGTGGAAATTAATTATTTAAATTAGTAAATTCAACTGAACCATACTTCAGTTGCTTAAAAACCAAATTTTAACGTAAGTAAGTAAAAATAGTTTTAAGTAAAGTAATGTTGGTATTGATGAACTATGGAACCTTTCAGACGTAAATAAGTAATTACAATCTGATACAATTCTAATATCCTTCAAAGACATTATGTAATTGCAAGCTCGAAATAATTTTGAAATGAATTTCCCAATTACTTAAAAATCACATTGTAGCTAATTCTGTGAAAATTACTTTAAATTAGTAAAAATTAATTAAATAAATGAAAATATTAGATATTTATCTGTACCGTCTAAACAATCCACAATTTTAAACCATTCTAGTGTGGATAGTTTTCAGTAAAATAAAATTATTATTTCAAAATATTCTGGACTAAGTGTAACTAATACATATGTTAAGTATTGAAAATTACTGTAAATTGGTAAAAATTAATGTATTTAATTAAATAAATGAACATATCAGATTAGTATCTGTATCCTCTAAACAACGTACAATTCTAAACTATTCTAGTATGGATACTTTTTATTGTTTACATCAAATTTTTTACGTGAAAATTAATTATTTAAATTAGTGAATCAACTGAATCATACTTCAGTCGTTTAAAGTAAAATAAAATTATTCATTAAATAAATAAAAATATTCTGGTGTAAGTCTAATTTACAGGTATATATAATTAAATAATTACAATCTGATAAAATTGTAATTTTCAGACGTTATGTAATTGCGATTATAGTTAAAAACTTTGTTAATTTAAACTATTACATGTTACATTAATATACATGTATTTTCACATCATATTCATTATATCCGAAACCGAATTATTCTGCAAGTGAAATTATTTATTTCAATTTAATTATTTATTACCCTAGTTAATAATTATACGTGGTTTTGCTCATTTTGACTAATTAATTAGGAATAAATAAAGTATAAATACTTGTAGATACTCCACATCACATAATAACTTTTAACACCCCAATACTACCAAGAACAATTAGGGTAGCCTTTTATTCTCTGAATGTTCGTTTATACGTACCAGCACCGATGAGATGTTTTCGGTGCAACAAGTTTGGACACACATCTTCGAGGTGTGCCTCGCAAAAGGACTTATGCATATGTGGCAAACCATTGCACATTGGTGTTCCATGCGAAGAACCTGTCACATGTATCAACTGTGGGGGTGCTCACTCTGCTCGAGCCTCAAATTGTCCCGTATATAAGCAGGAATGTGCCATCCAGGAAGTTCGGGTAAAAGAAAATATTAGTTACCTAGAAGCAAAAAGAAAAATTGTATCACCAGTCCCTGTCACGGGAGTTACTTATGCCAAGGCTGCAACGTCAAGTGCTGGCGTATCATCTAAGGTCGATGTACCAGCCTTAGCCAAAGAGCTTTTGCCTCTTTTAATTCGAGCCATCACTCCCCTGATACAAAAAACGCCCGAGGAAAGTCAGCCTATTTCATTTGTAGCGCCAACAACGTCTTATTTAACTCGATCGGCTAGCCAAAATAAAGAAAAACGAAAACGTAACACTGAGAAGCAAGAATCTGTTTCTGAAGAAGACAATATGTCAACAGAATCAAATGCATCTCAGAAAAAAGGTAAAGTCGGTTGGCCAAAAGGCAAACTGAGGAAGCCACCCTCAAATGCCCCAGGCGTAGAAAAAGACGAAGATTACTATTAAACAAACTGTGATAAATCTACCTGTGATACTACATATATATATTTTTTATTCATATTTATCTGTTTGTTCTGTCCACAAATCTGTGATACCATATCTGATCTGTGATATTTTATTGTTAACCGTCCTCTGTATTTGTCTTTATTTATTTATATTTGTACTAATTTATTTATTCGTTAATTGATACCTTGAATTACTTATTACTTACTATTCTACATCTTTAATTATGGCTACAATAATTCAATGGAATTGTAATGGAATTATTCATCATTACTGCGAGCTTAAGCTCATAATTAACGAATACAACCCCTTATTTGTTTGCCTCCAAGAAACCCATCTAAAACCAGACCAACCATACTCTTTGCGTAGGTATAAGCTCATTAGGAAAGATGTTCCTCCCAATATAAGAGCTAAAGGCGGAGTTGCGCTACTTATTAGAGACGACGTTCAATGTGATACTGTACCACTTAGGACGCATCTACAAGCTGTTGCAGTGCAGATTAGTGCACCTATAAAACTGGTTGTCTGTAACATATACCTACCAAATAATGATTGGCAGCAAAACGATATCCTCAACGTTATAGCTCAGCTACCTGATCCATACATGCTGTTGGGTGACTTCAATGCTCACAGTCGTTTATGGGGATCAGTTCGCACTGACAGCAATGGAGAAGCAATGGAAAATATAATTGACGCAAAGAATCTGTTTTTATTAAACACTGGCGAGAATACTCACCTCTGTGCCAGATCTAGTACCTTTTCTGCTATAGATATCACCATGGTATCTGCCCGGATTGCCACATCATTCTCATGGAAAGTATCCCAGGATCTTCACTATAGCGACCACTTTCCCATAATAATTGAAACCAAACAACGCAGCATACCAATAGTATGTCCAACTCGATGGAAAATATCCGAGGCTCGGTGGGATATCTTCCAAGAGCATCTTATTGCACCTGATGAGCAACACACTGCTTCGAGGAAGATATGTAATGTTACAAATGGTATAATAAGCGCAGCCAATACTTCCATCCTAAAATCTGGAGGAAAATATGTTAAACGTAGGGTACCATGGTGGAACAAAAAAGTGAGCGAAGCTATAGCAATTAAAAAACGAGCACTAAATGTTTTCCGAAGAAATTCTACGAATGAAAACCTAATAATATTCAAAAAGGCGAGAGCGTCTGCTCGACAAATAATCCTCCAAAGCAAACGAAATTCTGGGAATAATTTTGTATCCACTATAACGCGTGACACAAACAACTCAATTGTGTGGAATAAAATAAAAGCGATATCGGGCAAACGTACAACAAGCTCCATACAATTAGAAAACGGAAACTCCGTGACATACAACCCGGACGAAGTAGTTGAACTATTAGCGGATCAGTTTGAACGCACCAGTAGCTCTGCAAACTATAGTCAATCCTTCCAAATAACAAAAGCTGAAAAAGAATATAAATTAGATTTTAAAGACTCAAACAGCGGGGAATATAACGTACCGTTCACCATCGGCGAACTGGAAAACGCTCTTAGGGGAAACAAAGCTTCCTCTCCCCGGTGCAGATCTGATAAGGTATGAAATGCTGCGTAATCTTACCAATGAATATAAAATTCTTCTTCTCGATGCCTTTAATACAACATGGTCAGAAGGCAAGTATCCTACCTGCTGGAAAGAAGCAATAATTGTTCCCATACTGAAAAATGGTAAAAATCCATACCTATCTGCAAGTTATAGACCGATCAGTTTGACTTCTTGTATCGCAAAAGTTCTGGAACGCATGGTCAGCGCTAGACTAATGTGGATTCTAGAAAGACGAGGACTATTGTCAAATTTCCAAGCAGGATACCGAAAATTCAGGGCAACTGTAGACCATCTTGTACATCTACAGCATGTCGTTCTCGAAGCCTTTTCACGCAGGCACCATGCTGTTGCGGTTTTCCTTGACGTTGAAAAGGCTTTCGACATGACTTGGAGGTATGGAGTATTACAACAGCTGTATGGATGGGGATTTAAGGGAAACCTACCTAAATTCATATCTTCATTTCTTGAGGGACGATCTTTCAGAGTTCGGGCAGGTGGTCATCTCTCAACTCCTAAAATCCTAGAAAATGGCATACCTCAACGCTCAACATTAAGCGTAACATTATTCGCAATAGCAATTAACGCTCTAATATCTTCCCTACCATGTGATATACACATTTACCTGTATGTTGATGACTTGATATTACTTTGCACTGCACCTACCATCGGAAATGTAAATACAAAAATGCAGCAGGCTCTTGACTCTGTATCAACCAATTCGAGTAAAATAGGATTTAATCTATCATCAGAGAAGACCTACTGCATGCATTTTTGTAAATTGAGAAAGCCACATTATGGTCCTCTCCTTACATTGAATAATAAATACATTAAATGTAAGGATCACGGTGTATTTCTGGGGCTAAAACTAAGTACCACTCTGACCTGGAAAAGTCACATTGACGAATTAATTGTACGGTGTAAAGCTTCACTAAACATCATTAGGGTGTTTGCTAGCACTCGGTGGGGAGCAGATTCGGAAATCATTTTAGGAATTTATAAGTCGCTGGTGCGGTCGAAAATTGATTATGGATGTGAAGCGTATTCGTCAGCATCAAAAAGCACCCTAAAAAACCTTTAGAGTCAATACAAAATGCAGCGATGAGGTATGCGCTAGGTGCATTCTACACTAGTCCTGCGGACAGTTTATGCTGTGAATCTGGTATTACTCCATTAGATCTACATCGTTTATACAGACTTCTAACATATGCCTGTAAAATAAATGCCCAACCACATCACTCAAATTATCAGATCCTGTTTCATTATGATGACATGTACCAAACGGGTCAAAGATTACACAAACCACTGTGGTATAATGTAAGAAAAGGTTTGGAAAGTATTCAAGAAACACTTCCATACATGTTACCTCTAAGACCACTGGAAATCCCGCCATGGCTTGTACCGAAAATTAACTGCTACACACAGATGTCAAAATACAAAAATCGAATACCTCATCAACCTTCTTTCATACAGAACTTAATGCATTGCTTTCCAAACTTAGTGATCATCTTATTTTGTACACTGACGGTTCAAAACATAATCAGGGTGTGGCCTTTTCCGTGAACAACACAGAGTACAGCTGGCCTATGCCAGAATATGTGACTGTATACAGTGCAGAATTATATGCAATTTGGCAAGCCCTTCGCTACTCTGAAGTAACAACTGGCTGGGCCAAATTTGTAATAATAACCGATTCTTACAGTGCTCTTATGGGTCTCCAAAATGCATACACAAAAAACCCCCTAATTCAGATGATTTTATCTACAATCACACATCTTCAAAATCTAGGACGAACAGTGGTATTTTTATGGGTGCCTAGCCATATGGGCATTAGGGGCAATGAAAGAGCAGATATAGCTGCTCGTGGTGCAGCAGAAGAAGCTGAAACTGAGATGGCAACAAAAACTGAAATTGCGCTTAATACTAATGTTGCCAAATATATCAAACATAAACTAAAAATAATATGGCAAGAGAACTGGAGCAGATCGGTACATCGACTACGAAACGTAAAACCTTCAGTTAATAAATGGGAACTAAACCCAGGCTTCACTAGAAAGGAAAGTAGCATACTTCACCGAACTAGAATTGGACATACAAGTATAACACACAAACACATTCTATTGAATACACATCCACCAAGTTGTGAAAAATGCTCAACACCTCTAACCATCGATCACATAATCTGCTTATGTCCAATTTACGCTCTACAACGAAACCTGTACTCTATAACAAACACACTGGAAACAGTTTTCACAGACACTGAACGTACACAAAATATACTACGATTTCTAAAAGCAATTAATATCTACGATAAAATATAAAACACAACAGCACAAAAGACCACAGCAGTCGACGTGCTATAACAACATCAAAAAAAAAAAAAAAGTATTGTAAACTAAAACTGATGGAAAATAAATGCATGCATATTGATATTAACTAACACTTTTATTTTTTTTTTTAGAGTATCTTTAACATTGAAAACGATTATTTTTGTTTTTATGCTATTAATACCATTCTAAATAACCAAAAATATTTACATCCTTGTGTGATGTTATTGCAGAATTAATCGGTAGATTAAAAAGATAAATGTTGACAATATTTAAAAAAACAAACTTTTATACAGAGGAAGTGATAATATACTTTGCAAATACTAGAAAATTTTATAATGTAGTATATGAAAATGTAAACTTTCACGATTTGAATTCAATTATAAAACCTAAAAGGTGAGTAATTGTAATCAAGTTTCGGTTAAGGTAGTTAATGGTTTTTACTTGCATTAATTTCCAAGTACTGCTGAGTTTAATTAAGATATATATGTCAAGAAGCAATATCAGTGTTATACACTGCATTTATTGTACTGCCAGTTCCGGCAGTTATATACATTGCTTATTAAGTAAAGTGCAGTTATTTTTATATGGCACATCAGTAGCTGAAGTTTTGACATGATTAACACCCTGTATACATTTGTAGTGGAAATCTCGAATCTTTTTTTATAGATAATCAGATAAGGAAATTGGTTGCGTATTTTTTATAGGGTTTCAACAGCCTCTATTCTAACGAATAGTTTATGAATTTTTTTTTTTTTCAGTAGTTCCAGGGGTATTTTTTTTTTTTGTCTTCTAAGGTTTTCTATAGATTCAATCATTTCATCTTCTGTCTCTGGACTTTCTGGTATTTCATCAATACAAATGTTTGATTCTGTTGGGGAAACTTCAAGAAAGGTCTAAAAAATTCCATGTGCTGTGCCCATGGCCAGGCCTTATACCGACAGATTGATTTGGCCGCTTGTCCAAATTTTCCCAGTGCTTTGCAAAGCAATCTCTAAAATTTTTCCACTTTTTTTTCAAGTCTTCGCCTACATATAAAACATTATCTAATTAGCACGTAGCTATCAGCATGATCAAAGTAAATTTAAAACAAAATATTGCATGTGCCAAGGATTGAGAAATAAGTTCCCTGGAAAGTCTGATTATTTGGATAGATAGATATCAAGATATGGTATTAAACCATATTCAAATTCTAATCAGAAAAAAAATAGACTTCAGTTAATTTCAGGTTTTTAGCTACTGGTGACTCATATAAAACAATTGGTCACAGATTTCGGTTAGGATTTTCAACAGTTGCAATAATTGTGGAAGAAGTTTGCACAGGTATAAGGCATAGATTGCAGCCAATTTATATGTCAGAGTCCACACAAGGGTTACGGGAAAAATACATTTTGGGTTATAAACACTTTTGGCAGTTTTCTAATTGTTTAGGTAGCATAGATGGAAAGCACGTGACCATTAAATATCCAAAAAATAGTGGCCCAAATTACTTTTCTTATTTGAAGAAGTTCTCGATAGTACTTATGGCAACTGTGGATCACGAATATAAGTTTACTTGCATAGATGTTGGTAGATTTGGTAAAAATAGTGACGGAGGAATCTTTGAGGCATCAGCTATGGATAGAACATTTTAAAATAACACATTTAACATTCCTCCAAGTAGACCTTTATACGGTGAGATGATGAAGTTCCGTGTGTTTTGATAGGAGATTAAGCTTTTACATTGAGTACTTACTTAATGCGACCATTTCCCTACAGAAAATCACGTCATGATCGTAATAAAGAAAATTTTAATTAGCATTTGTGTAAAGCTCGTCGCGTTGTGGAAAACGCATTCGGAATATTACCCCACAAGTGGAGATTTTTTTTAGGCTATCAGAAGTTGAAGTAGAAACAGCTAGAAAATTTGTGAAAACATCCTGCGTATTACACATCTTTTTACGAGAAAAGAATGTTGACGAAAATTTTCCTAATTTGATACAATATAACGACATGTCAGTGCAAGCTTTTTAAAACTCTCAAGTTGACGGAAGGAGAGCTGTCAACCAAGCCTTTGTAAACTCTCCAGAGATTGTTAACAACAGGTCGCAACGTGTATGTGCGTGCGGGCTAAGTTTACAATGAACACGATCAATCGTGGTCGCGAACGCGAACGCGGCCGTGATCGCTTATATGTGTTCTCTGCTTATAGCCTGCCACTTCGGTAAATTTTTTTTTATTGTTCCACAGATACAACTTTTTGGTACTCTTTCAATAAACACCTTGTTTAAGTGTGATTTTTTATTTTTCTCTATAATTCCACTTATAGTTTGGCCAGTCCTATAATTAACACCCTATGTACCGATGTACAGGAAAAAATACACATCTTTGATATATAAATTATTATCCTGCATCAGTATAAATTGTTTTTTAATTTTTGACATTAAACTTATAATTTGGTACATTAAATTGTTCACACTTGTTTTTTGATCTACCTTCTTTTGCTGTTTGGCCATTCTCATAATTAACACTCCGTGTACCGATGTATAGAAAAAAAATGGCATTTTAGATTTATAAGTTATGGACACTATCAAATAAATTGTGTATTTTAAAAAATAAGTGCAACACCCGTACGTCAATTAGGGTTTTTTTCTAATGCTAATTATTAGATCAAGTTTTTTTATTTTTTGATCTTACGTAGTTGAGTACTGTGAAATAAATTTTGCATTTTAATAAATTTTATACAGTCCATATGTCAATTAACGGTTTTTTAATACTTATTAATAAGTAAGCTTATTAATTTTTTGAGATTACACCCTATATGTGTGATTGTTTTGGCGTCAAACATTAAAATTTGTTATATTAGTGTATTAAATTGTGCGTAGGTATATTTCTCATCTGCATTTGTAGTTTGGCCACCGTTGTAATTATCATCCTGTATACAGATGTACGGAAATATACATCCTTGATTTACAACTTATGTGCACAATAATATAAATTTTAATAAATTTTTAATACTGCGTATGTCAATTAACGAGTTGTTTAATACTAATTACTAAAATAATTATTAAAAATAATAAAGAATAAACACTCTGTAGAAATGTGATCTGTTTTGTAAAACATAAAAAAATTGTAATTTTGATGTATTAAATTGTGCATAAGTTTTTTTATGTGTCTGTACTTGTAATGGACAGCATGCGTACCGATGTATTGAAAATAACCATCATCGATTTAAATCATCGCCCTGTATAAGTGTGACTTTCAGTAAAATATTAAAATTAAGTTTGTAACATTAGTACATAGGTTTAATATCACACATCCGCAAAGGAAACCGTTGCAACAAGAAAAATCAATATTAACTCAAGCAGGAAAACTAAGGCTTCGTGGTACATCGAGGAAGTAAAAGAAATAAAAAAGCATGCTTATCCTAAATTACAAAAGCACTGGAAAATTAGAGAATAAAGAAAAGTACATACACGAACGAAATAACACTAACAGAAGAATAAGGCAAATAAAAGAATCTTATTGGGAATCATTCACTAAAGATATGGAACGCGATATCTACGGCGCCCAAAGGAAAGCATGGACAATGCTCCGCAATAAAAAGGCCGAAGTAACAGAAACTATTATAGTCAACAAAATCAGCAAAAACAAGTGGACGAAGTAGTTTAAAGAACTATACAAGGAGAAAATAGAAATAGAAAATCGCAAAAACCAAACATCACAATAGGGCACAGATGATGAAAATGATATCAACATCCATAACAAAGGAAGACATGACTCAAGCAGTGTTAAAATTAAAAAATCATAAAGCACCAGGCCTAGACGGCATGAATGAATTAATAAAATATGGAGGAGATTGCTTGATAGATGAATTACTAAAATTGTTTAGCCTCATGCCATCAGATTGGAAAACCAGTATTACAATTTCAATTTTTAATAATGGTCTCAACAAAACAGAAAACACGTTAAATATCAACGATGAACAACAGGGCTTCCGACGAAATCGATCTACGATACAAGCAATCTTTGTGGTACGTCAAATTTTCGAAAAATCAATAGAATTTTCTAAGCCTGAATTCATGTGTTTCGTAGACGTTACAAAAGCCTTAGGCCGCATACGACTAGAGGACGTCTTAGCTATACTACAAGAGAAAGACGTGCCCGCAGATTTAAGACATATTATAAGAGATCTAAACATAGATACAATGACAACAATAAGAGGAATGCGAACTAACGGAAGCAGTGAAAACTTAACACTGGAATTAGGCAAGGTTGCTCTCTGAGCCCAGTTTTGTTCTCTGTTGTCATGGATAAAATAATTAAAAGTATAAGAAGCAAACCCGGATATCATCTTGGAAATAAGAAAATAAACATCGTATGTTACGTCGACGGATAAAACCGACACTTAAGTTCGCAAAGTAAATTGAAAATTTACAAAACCATGGTAAGACCGCTTCTGACATATGGAGCAGAGTGCCGAGCAGACACTAGTAAAACCAAGCAGTTATTAAGAGCCTCGGAAATGAACACCTTGAGAGCGATAGTGGGAAAAACAGGGAAAAGCAGAATACGAAACCAAGAAATCAGGCAGCAATGTGATATGTAGAAAAGAGAGGAATCAACATGTAGAAAGACCACCAAAAAGATGGGTTGAAAGCTGGCAGTACTCCTGGGGAGAAACCCCGTAAAGCGTGAAAAAAAACAGGCATAAGCCTAAATAAAAGACAAAGAAGAACTACATAGGGTGTACACAATTATGCTTTTATTTATCTGAGCTTGTAGTTTGACCACTTTTATAATTAACACCCTGTGTATAGATATACGCAACTTCGATTTATTGGTTATGTGCTCACTACAAGAAATTGTCTATTTTAATAAATATGCCACACCCTATCTGTCATTTAACAGTGTTTTTAATACGAGTTATTACGTAAAGTTCATTATTGTTTGATGTTACATATGTGCACTCTAAAGTAAACATTCCGTATAAGTGTGACAAAATATTAAAAATGTTTAGTAATATTATTATTTGTGTACAATGAATTACATTGTTTATTCTAATAAATTTGAAACGCCCCGTATGTCAACAAATCCTAGTTTATAAAGCAAAGTACTTTTATTGTATGATGGTACGTCTGTACTTGTGGTAACTAATAAGTAACACTCTGTATAATTGTTTTGAACAAAAACATATAATAATAAACGAAAAAATTAATTTTAATTATCCCAATGTTGAAAATTAAGTGTTTTGAAATATTAACTATACAGTGTGTCCCGGGATTGAGTTCGCAATAGTTAGGATGGATCAAAAATGTTTGGAATTTCATATTTTGGGATTGCATCCTGCTTGGTGTAAACTTATTTTTAGTTTACTTTGGATTTGTTAAAATCAAGTAGGCCTTTACAGTTGAGCATCCGTTATTTGTCAATTTTGTTTCAGGTAAAGTACCTTTTCCGTTCATAGCACGCCAAAGTGTCACTAAGAAAAGTTGTTCAGAAAATAAAACTATGGCTCTATGCACAAAGATCAATTTCATTATTAATCCTCGTTATATATATATATATATATATATATATATATATATATATATATATATATATATATATATATATATTAGGGAGATTGCGTAGAAAATTGTAAAATTTAAGAAAACTTAACGATTATTTAAACTTCGTGCGTTTGACAGTTCGCGCTCCGCAAATGTCATTTAACAGCTGCATCAGTCGGGATTTATCGATCGAGGGTGTGTTCTTTGTGAAGTGTAGTCCACTAAGAAAGGGTTTTTCGAAATTCCACCGCAGCAACGCGGAACGGGTACGGCTAATCTTAGATAAACTTCAAAACTTTGAAGTATTTGCTCTAAATTGATTACTTATATTAGTAATTTGCAAATTACTTGTTCTGTAGTTTTATGCTCATGTTATTAAAACGAGCGATTTCCAATAATGGCAATTTCTGTCAATTGAATAAAAAAACTTGAGAAAGACTTTACAGAAACTGGAAGTGAGTAAAATTTTAATAAAAAAAAGCTAGTTCATGATCATGAAGATGCTGCTACACACTGTTGGTGAAAGAATTCGTGAACACTGGTAATCAATTACAATTGAGAAAGGGTCTACTGAATTATCAATAAGTAAATCGCACACACAAATAATTCTCAAAGAAAATAACATTGTACAATTTAAACCCACATTTATTCATAAATTAGAAGCTGGAGACGATGGCCAACGATTGCTGTTTTCTTTATGGGCTGGAAAAAAGATTTCGAACGACAGTTATTTTTATAAATGAGAAGCCACATTTTCGTATAGTAACTAACAGTCAACGGTACAAGAAAATAAATGTATGATGTGCAATAAGGTACGATAAAATTATTGGCCCATATTTTTTTGACACTAATTTAAAACAACATACCTATCTGGACGTGCTCGAAAACTTTATTTACCTGCCATGGAAGACGTGAATTTAGACGATTTTCATTTTCAGCAAGACGGATGTCCAGCTCGTTCAACTCGTTTCATTACAAATCTTTGATTAGCGCTTTCCGGAAAGGTGGATTTGACTACATGGTCCAATGCATTGGCCAGCAAGATCGCCGGATTTGACCCCTATGGATTTTTACTTATGGGGTTATTGGAAACAAAAAGTTTATTCATATGATCTTGATAATAACATCGACTTATTAAAACAAAAAATTAGGGATGCTGTAGATGAAATTAACCTAATGACCATAGCGAAAGTATACGACGATTTTAGAGTTAGGATAGAAAAATGGAGGAAGCCAAATAGAGTAGTTTAATTTCTTTTTTTGATAAACTGTAAAAATTTGAAAATTTCTAATCACTATGTTTTCTCATGTAATCGTAAATAATAAAAATGTTTCTCCTATTTTCTACTTCTATTATCAAACTAGGCCGATCATTCTGAATAACGCCATAACTTTTCATTCTGAACAACTTTTCTTAGTAACACTTTGGCGTACTATGAACGGAAAAGGTACTTTACCTGAAATGAAATTGACACATGACGGATTTTTGGCCAAAATATAAAATTCCAATTCGAAAATTTTTGGTCCATCATACCTGTTGTGAACTCAATCCGGGGACACACTTATTTTTTGATGTATTTCAGTTTGTAGTGTGATCACTCATCAGGAACATCCTATATGCCGGTGTACAAAAAAATACACGTCTTTGATTTATATTATGTGCAAAATTCAATAAATATTCGACACACGATATGTCAATAAACTTTTTTAATACCATTTTATTAAGTAAAGTACATTCATTTTATGATGTTACATCTGTGCCTAGCGTTTGGCCACTCTTTTACATAACACCTTGTATAACTATATTTTGGGAAAATTCATGTATGTTGAAATATTGGTATATTAAATTGAATTGATTTTGAAGTATTAGTACATTAAGCACACCAATGTTTGGATGAAACGGCGTTTGCTGTTTGGTCACTCTTATAATTGACATCCTGTATACCGATACACAGAACAAAAATCGCGTCTTCTATTTACACTCAGCTCCACACACTTGATTTTTTACCTAACTTTGTCATATTTTTCAAACCAGTGGTTTATATACGTTGATAGGAAATTCCTTTGCCTTTCAAAAAAAAAACATTTTTTTCAAATCCTGGATGGTAGTGGAAAAAATCGAAGCATTGTTTTTCTTAATTATTGATTCACCCTGTGTTAATCAAGCAATGGTATAAAAAATGCTTATACTCTATATAAAAGACGCTTCTTTTACAAAAGAGAACCGCATTATGAGTCGTGCAGGTCTACCGAAGTAAGCGGGTTGCCAAGCCAGCTACAGTGGAAATGGGCGGGTTCGATGTAAGGAGTAAGATAATTGAAGGGTAGTTTCAAACACCTTACACTTACCATCAACTCGCAACTAACAACACTCAATTCAGGAAAAAATGTCTAGGCGCCACCACAACCTTAAATTTTTCTAAAATAAATAGTCTTAGGAGGGGTGTTAAGTTAGCCTACTCAGTAAAATCATACACAACTCAAGTTAAATCACACTTGAGAAGAAATTTATCCAAGAGCTTAATATAATTTTGAAGTATACGGATCGTGGGTAAACTTATTGATCACACCCTGTACATACAAAAAAAAAGTTATAAAACGTTATTTGGATATCTCTCGTATACATATAAATTAATATTTCCAATTCTCTCATATACATATAAATTAATATTACTAATTGCCATAAAATTATGAATTAAATAAATATTACCCAGTTTAGAAAAATCAAAATAAGAAGTCGGTTTAATAATTTGTAAATCATCACCTCATTAGTTTGTTTCTGAAAAATTTAAAATACAACAACCAGTGCTTTCGTCATAAATTTGTCCGAATTTTGACTGAAACCTTGCATATTACAAACTTTCTGAATTTCTCGAGAAACAGTTTTCTAGTGAAATAAACTGTTTCTGTGGACTGAACTATCGCTTTTAGTCTCTAGGGATTAAAAGTAACTTTTAATCCTTTGGGACATAATGTGAAGCAACAAATCAAGATAGATATCAAACTAGATTCCTAATAACGAATCCCGAGCCATTTCTCATCTGGTATTTTAAAACTTCAGGATGAATTTTGGTATATTTAATCTCGGAATGACAAAAAATAGCATATATACTGCGGGACTGAGGAATCTTTTAAACCCTCGGACAACATTCACTTGCAGGATTAAAAGTAGTTACTCGCTTCCTTAATATATAACATACTATTTTATTACAAAATTATAAACTGGGATTACTGCTTAATACTGCATATTGCCTCCCCTAGCAACTCCAAGAGGTTCTATTCTACGCGGGATACTGAAAATTAGATTTTTTATTGTTTCCATTGGTATACGATCCCATTCTTCCACTAATTCACATGCCATTTCTGCGAAAATTTCCAAAGGTCTCTCGCGAGAACATTCCCTTCTCTCATCCCACAAATGTTCTGTAGGGTTCATATCGGGGCTTCTTGCAGGTCACAGCAATGTGGTGATACCCAAGACAAAACCTTGACTCACCCACAAATAAGAATATTCGACCATTCAGGAATATTCCATTATGTATAATAGTCAACGATATTTCTTCTAGCAGTACGATCTTGGGACAATAATTTAAGACCTTTTGCAGGTCTGCTAGCTATTGAATTAACTTCTTTTAGATGTCTACATACCGTTTAATTATTTACTCCAGCACTACACATTTGGCGAAGATCTTGCTGAATATTTACCGCAGTATTTGGTCGATTCCGTAAAATTCGCAATCTCAAGTGGCGTTCATCTTCTCTCTTGGAGAAGTTTTTCGAGGACGGTCAGAACCCACCTTCCGAATACCGCTTTCTGTTTGTTCGTACTTGAGATTGCTCTCCGAGCAGTTGCTTCATGGACACCCACTACACGAGCGGCGTAACTACGCCCATCGAGTACCCAAGCAACTTGTTCAGGATTTATTTGTGGGATTTTATGTAATCTTCGTTACTAAAACTTTATTTTATTAATTAATTAACGACAACGAAAAAGGGTCAAATATGGAGGCATACAAGAAATTCATTGCTATGGCAACGGCAATTATTTTTCAAAGGCAATGTGATCCTACAATCAAATAATAAATTTGTGGGATTTAACGTAAGGTTTCAGCAAAAATTAGGACAAATTTGGAGATACATCAATGAATAAAAAAGCAAAATGCTTGTAAAAGAAGCGTCATTGATATAGAATGTAAGCACTTTCTATACCATTGCTTGATTAACACACTGTATGAGTCAAAAATGAAGAATAAACACATTGTTCGAATTTTTTCGCTACCATCCAGGAGGCTTTGAAAAAAATTTTAACTTCCAACCTACATAAACATATGTAGGTATAGAAGGTTATGCAATCGACTTTTTTTCACTACCTATCGCTAAATCAGCTTATTAGCTCATTTTACAACTTTTGGCCAAGTTTCGGCGATCACGTCTGGATGTCTGTGTGTCTGGATATATGTTGGTATCCCCGATAACTCGAGAAGAATTTTTTCATTACCTGAATAACGATTAATTTTATAAGCAAAAGTGTAGACGTATTTTTTAAAGAAAGTTTTTAATGTAAAGCGAAATAAATGTAAAAATTAAAAAAATATGATTGAAACTGTTGAAGCATTTTATAGAATTTTTATTGAAGCGAGCGGCTTTGGAATTATTTTTTACGTTAACATGTATTTATGTCTATGAATCTCTTATCTGACATGAAGTTTTAAACGTTATTCTGACATATATTATTGTTTTTACAATGTTGCCTGTTTTCATTATGAACGTATAAAAAGAGGCATTTCTCAAAACATGGAACGACACATAGACCCACGTTACAGTCTTTGCACATATAACGAGACTCTTTTCTTTTTTCTCTCCTCTAGTGGCCTGGGCACACACAATACAATGACGCATGGCTCTCTTTGGTTTCTCTGTGTCGGGTACCAGTGAGGGAAAATGGCGTTCTGTCAGTCTCACTAATGTATTAGGAACAACCCTTGGTATTTTCGGTTCAAAGGCTAAAGTAACACAATCAGGTTGTAATATACATATACGTGTAAAAAAAACAACTTACCTCCTTAACATCTGGCGAGCAAGATTTAAATGGAAAACTGCTAGAGGAATTTTTGAAGATAGCATGGCTATTTAAAATGCAAAGGTGGAAAATATGAAAAAAATTCCCATTTTATCATTGTAATCTACCACGCAAAGGGTTTTTTCTTATTTTCTTTAGTAACTCTATCGACTTTGGGTAGGGTAATTATTTCGTCGGGCATACCTTTTGGATTTTGGCGCACTGTTCCGCAGCTATTGGTTTGTTTATCAAGCAGATATAATGATAAGGAAGGGCTGGTATAAAAATTATCAGTATAAAGGGAATGTCCTTTATAAAGATATGACTTTTACTACAACTGCACCTGTGATACCCAATGAAGGGACTACTTCATCTGAAATTTTGGTGTCCTTTCCAGTGTATACTATAAAATCTAGAATATAGCCGGTTTCGCAATCGCAAAGCACAAATAATTTAATACCAAACCTGTGTCTCTTTGTTTTGATGTATTGTTTAAACACTAATCGTCCTTCAAAAAGTACAAGGCTCTCATCAATCACTAATCGTTCAAAAGGCTTCATTCCATTTCCAAAGTTCTCTTTGATTTTGTCCAAATCCAAAACCTCCCGTAGGCGGTCATGAGGTGGAGCCACTTCATTGTTGCAAAAATGAAGATTCCTATAGACAGAAAAAAATCCATTTCTTCCCATGGCCTGCTCAAAAATAGGAGAGTATGAAAGTGGCTCTTTAGTCAAGTATTCATGCATTCCCAATTTTTATTTTTTGGCATCAACATATTTAATGCCAAAAAAGTATAGAACTCTGACCTGCCAAGCTTTTTCCAGTTCTTTTCAGCGTTTTGGGAAGCAAAACGGTTGGTTTCTTGTATTATAATAAGAGCAATGTCGTCGTCAAAAAGGCTAGAAAAATAATCTGTTTCTTTTGAATTTTGGCTCAGATTTAAATCAGGGTTTGTTCCACCCTGATCGTCAATAAATGCATGTTTCTGTGGCTTGGATTCGTTATTAGTCCAGGGTATAAGCTCTTCTGTCGCCTGCACTTCTTCTTGTACACCAAACTCCTTTTCAATGTTTGGCTCAATATTCTGTTCAATATGGTTGTCACTTAATTGAAACTCATTGTCGCTTAATTGAAACTCATTGTCGCTCATCACAAATTCACTTTCACTAGACGATTCTGGTACATATTCATTCCAGCTGTCGGCAAACGGGTTCTCCTCACAAAGGTAACAATCTGATAAACTGTCCACATTTCCAAGTATATCATTTATCTCTTGAGAAGCCAATCCACAGAAATTCTTTTCTTCAGCGTCTTTTTTTACCTTTTTGGCCGTGAAGGGCCCGCGTCATCTTCCAACGACATTCTAAACCACGTGCAATGCAAAAGTTTTTTTCTTCGGCAACTGTCGTGTATATGCGACAAGACCGGAGTACTCCGACATAAGTCACTGAGCCAAGTCTAATGATGACGGAATAACTCGACAACCGTACTGGAAAGATAAGAACTTTTAAAAGGGGTCGGATTAAGATGACAACCGTCCTGAGACTTGGAAAAGTAGCAAACGTATATATCCGACACTCGTATGTGTTGCAACTTTTTTGTCACCGAGTATATCCGACGTGCGTCGCGAAATGATTAAAATTATTTCATTTCTTTTAATTTCCATTTTGTAGGTTGGAAGGTCGTGTGGTGTTCCACACCAGATATTTTTAACACCTAGTAGTAATTTGTAACTTGTACAGGGTGTCCCAGATCGAGTGGGATTACATGTGAAACTTTCTTATTATTGAAGATAGAAATTTGGTTCCACACTAGATATTTTTCAAAGGCGAATAAAAAACTTTAAAAATCGGTTGACCGGTTTGAAAAATATGACGTTAAAGTTAGGTAAAAAATCAAGTACGTCAGTCATTTTTTTTTGGAACTGAGTGTATAAAAATTATGTGGCACACAATAAAATAATTTGTAACGCCCCGTATTTCAATAAACGATTTTTTAATACTAACTTGTTAAGTAAAGCACAATGGTTTTGTGATATTTCATCGGTGCCTAAGGGTTTGCCACTCTTAATAGTTAAAGTTTAAACAAAATCGTATTTGAACCTTGTGCCATAATTTATATTTTGTGCCACGGTATAAAAGGACAATAAAATTCGTTTTATCTACTCTTATGTGTTCACCATTGGCTTTACGTTTAAAGTTGTTCATTTTAACGGTTATGAAATAAAAAGTACTGTTACAGAACAAAATAGAATGCGATGCAGGGAAATTAACTCATGAAAAATGTCACAATTGGGTTACCACAGATATTATAAACATGATATATCTGTGGATTACCCATCTTTTTTACTCTTGTCTTAATTCTTTAGCATTTTGCATAATAAAATAAACTATGAATAATCTATGCTTAGATTTAATTTGAAATTAAAGCACTTTATACACAATATATGTGTAAATATGCAGATAAAACGCCTTATAATAAACATCCATTTACAATTGATTGAACAAATTATAATGTCTGATGAGATACAGTGTTTGGGTGAGTGATTAACCTCAATAAAGTGGTACTTTCCTGTCAGATTCGGTTGCACATGCATCTGACGTCAACCACTTGACTGCACCTCGCCCAAGGCCGACCACATCTCAATTACTACAATTATTTATTATGCATTGTTTTGATCGTTAGATGGCGCTGATATACGTACGAATGGAATGTGATATGCACTTTGTGTAATTGTACATCACGAAGTCGTATTTAATCCATTTATTTTTCCAATGTTAAATAAATTACATGATGGTGCTTCCATATTTGGTCTAATAATAGTAGTAACTCGCGACCCTGAGTATAAAATCAGACATGACTGAAACCAATTTGTTGAAATAAATTCAACAAATAATAACGACCTTTGTAAATTGCTAGACGCAGTAATTGTCAGATAACAATAGCAATTTTATTCAAGGTCACTAAAACCATGAGAAAAGTTAAAGTAATTGTTATAAAGTAAAAATTTTAAATTGAATTTAGAAGTAGGCAAATTTGATGATAGAGAGAAAGTGATGGAGAGAGAGAGAGAGAGAGAGAAGATTGCAGACGTACAAATTCAACATGACCTACACTAACGTTTGAGGTCATTCCGTCCCTATACATTTCGCGTTTGTGTGGCTTCTACGCACTGGGTCACTGCAATGTGTATTAATAAATTTACTAACAATAATATATTACTACAACACACAACGTCACTTTGCCTCGTATAACTTGTTTATATATGCTGATTAGAACGAAGATGGATGCCTTATTAAGTGGAATATTCTATCTCACACGTACTTCTTTATTGCATGTAAGTAAAGTACCCGTGTGAGTAATGAAACATAAACAAGATTTAAAGTTAAACCTTTTATTAGGGTTCATTAGCGGTGAACTGCATTAGGGAGACTTCTCGTTTGAAATTTATGCCACGTGTATGCATTTTGTTTGCTGCTGTGGGAACACTCACATTACGCCTGTCTTAATTAGGTTATTGTCCACTGCTATTTTTAACTTTTCATCTTCCACTGGAAAGTATTTCATTTGATTACTTTTATTAGGAGCTTTAAATATTTTAATACAAACTTTAAGAATAATAAATAAATCTGCTATAAAAATTAAGTACAAGTAATACATTCCCAATTAAGTATGTGTAGTCGTCACAACATTACAATGATTTAACGCATACGGGGTGTCCCGGGAAAAAATTCAGAAGCGATCAGATAACATAAAAATGAAATACTTGTATAATTTTGCCGTACGAAGTTCTATGTTTCTGAATTATAGATTATTAAAGTTGAAAATAGTTTTTTGATTATAATTAATTTCTAAATGGTGACACGTAAGCAGTATTTTACATATTCTTTTTCGCATTATAAGTAAATCTGAAATAGTTTCATGAGTCATGGGACGTACTTTGCCCAATTGTTGACACTTTAACATAACAAAAATAAATTCTCTAAACGTTCTGCTAACGATAGTACACTCATGTATGGCTCCGATAAGATTACCAATTAAGAGATACTTGACGTTTTGTTTGGAATTTCGCACTAACTTGTCCATTCGCCATTTTATTATGCGTGCGTTATCATAAACGAAACTGAATTCTTTGAAGATTCCGTAAATTATGCCGTATGTAACCAAAGAGGACCTCTTTTTAAAACCTGTAGGTATCGACGAAGCACAAGATTCACACCGATTTTTAAAAGGGATCACGTTGTTTGTGATGTTTTAAGGTCGTAAATTTTAAAATGTATTTTTGATTTGTACAGAAACGGCGTGGAGATCAAACGTAGAAAAATACAGCGTGTTGCCCAACACACATACAAATGTTCCGGGTGAGTAAACGATAGAGTAAAATAAACTGGCGCTTTATGGGCAAACTTTGTCAATAAAATGTATTTATCATATTATATGGCTAGTAAGTGTGCGTATTTTAAAATTATTCTTGACTGTACAGAGCGTTCCAAAAAGGAGGGCAAGCAAAGTTAGTATTTTTTTAATGGAACATCCTGTATTTCATTCGATTTTTGGATTCTACGTGCAATAATTATAAGACTCTATTTATGTAGGTGTAGGTGTCATGCATGTAAAATTTACGGTTTTTGAAATGATTTGAATTTTATCCAAAAAATGGCATTTAGAGGTATAACTAACTACGTTTGTTACGTACCATCTTGGGTTTTGTTAGGAAAACTTTTATATTTGGACCAAGGAAAGACCAAGTTTAAGCTTATGTTTTGAACAAGAAATATTAGAGATAAATGCTACAGGGTGTTCAAAATATATGTTTAAACCTGCGAAACTTGAAATTCAAAAATGTCACTTTTCTCAAATAGAACACCCCGTATATTTTTACGTTGTATTAAAGAGAATCAAAAACCACAGATTCCTCATAAGTATGCCCTACAACCCTCACTCACTGTTTTTGAGCTATTTTGATTTTTCTATATTATTCCATATTTCAATAGTTTTTCATGTGATTATTCGCAGTAGCCATGAAATTTGAAAACAAGAGAGACAAGAAGTTGCATTAAACACTAAACACTAACATAGATATAAATGAACTCCAACAGAAAATGTATTACGTTATCATAAGAACCGAACCTGATATCAAAATAAATAAACATTCTCAAGTCATTGGATAATTCAACAGTTACTAATGAGTTCTTCTTAAACTATGTTCGAAAAGTGTCCCTCCTACTGAATGTCGTTTTATTATGTTTTCTCTTACGTTTTCCAGCATCTCCAGTGTTATCGTTCCACAAGCGTCTCGAATTCTATCTTCTATATCTTCTTTTATTTTATATCAAGTTCTTATGATAACGTAATAAATTTTCTATTGGAGTTAATTTATATCTGTATATGTTAGTGACTAGTATTTAATACAACTTTTTGTCTATAGTTTTAAAATTTCATGGCTACTGCGAATAATCACAAGAAAAACCATTGAGGACATATAGGACATACTTATGAAGAATTGTGTAATTTTTTTGGCACATCGCAAAACTATTTGAGAAAAGTGATAATTTTAAATTTCAAGTTTCGCAGGTTTGAACATATATATTGAACATCCTGTAGCATTTATCTCTTAACATTTCTTCCTCATAACATAGGCTTAAGCGTGGTATTTCCTTGGTCCAAATATAAAAGTTTTCCCAACAAAACATAAGATGGTACATAATAATATAATTATATGTGTAATTGCGATTTTTTGGATAGAATTCGAACTATTTTAAAAACCGTCAATTTTCATAATTGCACGTAGAATCCAAAAATTGAATGATATACAGGGTATTTCAATAAAAAAAATACTAACTTTGTCTTGCTCTGCTTTTTGGTACACTCTGTATAGTCAAGAATACTTTTAAAATCCGCACACTTACTAGCCAGATAATATGATAAATACATTTTATTGGCAAAACCCAGTTTATTTTATTCTATCGTTGACTCACTCTGTACGGAGTCGAAGAACTTTAATTTTTACTTTTTAACTTCGAAATATTTGTTACAAAAAAAGAACAGTAGAATATTAAACCTTGAAAACATCTAGTCTGTTTGGAAAGTGATGTTAGATCAGCAGTTACAGTACTTACAACTTATGGCTGTGGCAGAGTGGCACAATATCTTTAACTGCCACTGTAGATATACTGTTACAAGGCGAAACAAATTGTGATCGGCGTTCACTGATTTGATCCCGGCAACCGTAAATTCGCTTACTGAAAATTGTTCTGTCACTATGCAGACATGTTTGTAAGTGACCACTTTAGGTTTTACTAACATAAACTGCACTAAGACGAACGTATCTGGTGATAGAAGTTCCAAACTAGGCTTCACTTTTTCATTTACAGCTTCTTCTTGAACGATGTCCTCATCATTTGAAGGTACCGTCAAAGTTGCTTCAACTTTCCCGCGTGGTGCTGGTTCTGAATCGTTTCCGTATAGTTTTTCGTTCAAAAATTGTTTCAGTACTTCATATACTGCTTGTTATGGGTGATCCTTGCTGGGAGTTTTCTGAAGCACCTTTTACGCATGCAAAGAATAGATGCATGTAGCTTCAAATACATTTATTAGGTTCCGTTTATTCCGTTTATTCAGGTGTTTCCATGTGAAGCGCCGGGAATACATCCTTTTGTAGCCCTGTGTGACGACTATGTCTTATCTTATAATTCGTTAGGATTGCTTTCAATGCCGTTTTCGTTGGTTTGAAAAATCCCCCGTTAAGTGACTAGCAAATGTGTGTCGAATGAGGCACAAGATACACAAATGGGACGTCATATAATTCACACTGGCGGATATAACGGTTTTATTAAAATATGTGGCCAGATTGTTACCTATGAGAGTTTTTTTTTTGCCGTACAACTTTTTATCATGGGGCAAGACAATGTACTCAAACCAGTCCTGAAACGTGCTTGCATTCATCCAACCATGTGAGGGACATCCAGAACGACATTATGATTTATTACAGCACGGATATCCTTTGAGTCCATTTTATCAAGAAGTATTGTAGATATGTTCGCTCTTGTAAATAACGTACGGGAAGGACAAGGTTTCGTCAGCTTATCTGCAGGCCTTGATTGTACTTTTCGAATGGTTATCAATTGTTTTATTGTATTTTATGCCACGCCTACAAATACCCTTTCCGATTCTGATTCAAAAGATTAATGTGTTAATTTAATTTGATCCAAGATGTAACTTTCTCTTCATATGGCGCACCTCGCTACCTCGTTCTGCAATTTTCTTTTTACCAAACCCTTAAAGTTTTAAAATGATTTCCATCCATCCAATTGTGAGCGTTTCTTTTTTGTTTTACGTTGCTGTGTTCACTTTCACTTCCTTTGTACGAGAAAAAGTATGTATTTACTTTACTCTATGATATCTATTTATATTTTAGACCTCGTTTTCCTTGGCTTGCAATTTTGTTCACTTTACCTGTACGTATAAATTAATTAAAAATTTCAAAATGTTTATCAACTTTTTTCACAACCTGACTTCCTTTTCACATCGTAAACCTCACTATGTTCGGTTTAACTTAAAATGAAGTTTCAAAGTATTAATTTAATTTTATCCAATTATTCTATGGAATTTTTCTTTACTTTATGAACCTCGCTTCGCTCACCTGCAATTTTCTTCAATTTGTCTGCACGAAAGTTTTCATTTAATTTGATCCAAGGTATTATAAGCTCTCTTCATGTTGCAAACCTGATTACGCTCGGCCTACTTTCACTTTACCCGAAGTCACACATCCCGGAGTAGTCGTTGCGCAGTTTGCGGAAGACCTTCTGGGCGGTTAATCGAAACAGCGAAACGGTCTCCCGCCTCATATCGAGAACCCTGCGGAAGTTCTCCAACTGGCCAAACCAGTGGAGAGTCTCTGTCAATCGGACCAAAACCCAAACTTCCTCTTCCGCCATCCTAATTACGCTGAAGATAAGTTCCCAAAGCTAGCCTCCGGAAATGTTTCCCTCGCCCTAAATCAAGAAAGACTCCCACTCCAAGATGAAATCACTTACCTAGGAATCCTCTTTACTAGAACCCTCAATTGGCTCCCCGATGTTAAAAAAACACCCAATAGGATTAGGAACCGTGCAAACCTAGTGGGCGCCATCCGGGGTAGAATCAGAGGTTGCCACCCCAAAACACTTCTACACACTTATAAGACATACATCCGCACTGTTATGGATTTTCGATCACCAATATACACCAATATAAACCCCAATCACCTTTGCTCTATCGCCTCCTGTGAACGCCGAAACCAAACACTACAGAAAAACTTTGCACATAAAAGAATCTTCGGCGACAATATCCCATACAAAGAGATCCTTACCGCAACCTACAACTATCGTTTTTCCCAATTCCCACAAAGAAAACCTAAATTAAAATTGAAACATCCCCCTGCGATCCTTACACAACTCCTCGACGACCTCCCCGAGGAGATAGAAGAATCCCTGGATACCATCCCATATGCCCTCCGCACCCCCCCCCCCCGTCTATTCGATGACGACCCAGCTTTTTTACACCAAAAACAAGCACATCTTATGATTGTAAACTATACAATAACAAAAAACACAAAACATCGCAACACCAACAAACATGGATTGACCACGGCTGAAGAAGAGAAGGACTCCTGAACAGTCCACGAATAAGATATATAAGCTATAAATAAGTAAATACTAACTGAGCATACTAACAAAAAAAAACCTCGGCTTGCAATTTTCTTCACTTTACCTGTGCGTATAAATTAATTAAAAATTTCAAAATGTTTATCAACTTGTTTCACAACCTGACTATTCCTTTTCACATCGTAAACCTCACTATGTTCGGTTTAACTTAAAATAAAGTTTCAAAGTATTTATTTAATTTTATCTTTTTATCTTTATGTTTTCTTCGCTTTGTTTCTATATGTAAACTAAAAAATAGTTGCCTACCAATTTACTTCAAAATATGATTTTTCCGTTTCACGTTGCTGCGTTTGACCTGAAATCTTCACTTGTTATGAACAACTTCAGCTTTGGTTGTTTCATTGCCATATGGGATTTATATTTACTTTACGGACCTCGCTTCGCTCATTTGCAATTTTCTTCAATTTGTCTGCACGAAAGTTTTCATTTAATTTGATCGAAGAAGCTCTCTTTATGTTGCAGACCTGATTACGCTCGGCCTGATTACGCTCGGCCTGCTTTCGCTTTACCAAACACTGTATGGTATCTCTCTTTATTTTATAGAGCTCGCTGCGCTCGGCATTCGACTTTCTTCAATTTGTCGCACGTGTAGATTAGTTTAACATTTTAAAATGTTTACCATTTCACTTCACAGTATGATTTGGTCGTATTCATGTCGTAAACCTCACTACGTTTTCAATTTTCTTTACTTTCTCCGTACGAGAGAAAATTAAATTATAGCATCTCTCTTTATGTTGCAGGTCTCGCTAGTTTATCAGCACGTATAAATTAGTTTAAAATTTCAAAATGTTTAGCAATTCACTTCACAGTATGACTTTCTTTACGCGTCATATACCTCTTTACTCTTCGTTTTCAATTTTCTACACTTTTTCCGTACAAGTAACTTAAAACTTAAACTACTAATTCACATAAAAAAAAAGAAAAAATGCAAAGTTTTGATTTCCTCACCAAGGGGGAGGGCGGGCTGATTGAGCTTTCCAAGCTTCTTCAGCTACAGTGATGGATTCTTACCATGCACCCATGCATATATTTAGTTGTGGTTAGGATCGGATCGGAAAGAACGTAATTAGGATTTTGAGGGGGAATCTACCACCTCAGCTTTCTTCATACCGCTATATGTGTATGAGGGAAACCCTCTGAAAAAATACAGGGTAGACGGTAACGGGAATCAAACCCGTTACCTGCGGAATGCTAAGCAGATCGTGTTACCGCTAACTTATCTGCTCGGTATCTCACATCAAGATGCACGGCAATTTCAATTAACAGAGACATTGAATGGGGACGTACTAATCTAGTTGATAGAATTGAATGGTGTAGATCTTAAGTTTTCAGATTTTGGTATTATGTTAGGAATGACTGTATCTTCAAATTTGTCATGGGTTAACCATCTTCTGTCAGCTACCCAATCAGCGGCTCGTAAAATAGGCTTTTTGTACAGATCTAAGCGGTACTATACATTCCGACCACTTTTCCTGCTGTATAAGGGTCAAATTCGACCTCATGTAGTATATAATTGCCACCTCTGGATTGTTGCTCGCCAATACGATCTCAATATCGTTAATCGTATTCATAGAAGAGCGATTAAGCGTCCAGTCCTTAACTTCTGACATACAGTCCCTTGAGGATAGGAGAATCGGTATTACAATGGCTATTGCGCTGCTGAATTACATACTTTGATACCATCTAGGGCCACCTTTGCTAGGAATACTCGATTTACTCATTAATATCATCAGTATGCAATACAAACCTATACTTGTACCAACCGGGCGCACTCTACATTTTATACACGACTTTTAAACTCTACAGTTCAATATCTCCACACACCCTGCTAAATGTGCTAACCGAAGGTTAAGCGCAGCTTGTGCAGTTAGGGCCACAATTATTAAAAACAACTATGAAATATAATTTTATTCAAATCGGAACAACCTCTAAGAGACAAGGCTAACAGTGCAAAATGTTACTACAAAAAAAAAACAAAATTTAACAAAATGTATGTTCCTGAGCGCGTTAGCGTGTTAGAGTAAGTAGCATGTGCAGAACCACGATTATTTAAAAAAAAACATGGAATGTAACTTTATTTTAGTAAAGATTATCTAGGTCTTTAATACATTGAATATTATTAAAACGTCTGTAGGTAGCGAACCGCGAAAATCGTATTATTGCAACAAAAAAGTTAATTAATGGAGTTTACATATTTTATTATATATTAAGTCGTAATTTGATCATGTTTTCTGGATATTTTATTTTCTGTATTTTACGTAATTGATATTTGAGTAAGGGTTGAGAAAAAAACACATGTTAGGATAGAAACAGATGTTCGCTCGAACTGCTCGAACTGAGGTAGTGTAACGAATCTTTGAAAGTCGCTGTATGCACATTCGTGTACAAATGTAGTAATAAGTTGTGTCGATACAGACCGCGATCAAAAGATATCTTTGTGGGTAAGTTGAAACTTAAGACCTAAATGTAGCGTTTGTTACGGACGAGTGAATATTTTTAAAATTAAGATGTCGCTCAATAATTAATATCAAACTGTTCCAACTTAATAATTTTTTTTTGTTTTTTTTTATTACTTTTGAAAAATAGGGGTTGATTGCGGGAGTAAATATAGTTAGTTTTGAAATCAAAGGAAAAGGGCAGTTACTATTGAAATTTTGATTGAGCCGGACGTTTTGATTTGTTTTAATTAGAAATGCCCGTTGTAAACCGTTCAATCTATGAATATTTGGTCGTATACCTTTTAGCAAATCTAAAACACTAATTCGTTCTTTTCTTTATGTGTGTGTTTTAATGTAAATTTTTCCAAAAATTAATCTGTAATCAATCGTCGCGGCGCCGATTTTTAAACCGCATATCTTAACTCATCGTGTTGGTGGTAAAGTGTTTAACTAAAGGGAATATATTCAAGTGTAAGTAGGTATTTTTATATAAATTAAGACGAGCAGCAAATAATTTTACAAGCGTATATAACGTATTAAAAATCTAGCATTGCCTTGCAAAGGTCTCATTCTCACGCGGGCTCATTAAGCTGAAATCTGCTAAAATAAAAGGCAGTACAGGGCTCCCTCACTCTTGTTTGTTGTTTACATTTATATTTGTGTAGAGGTGAGGCGTGGGCGAACGGGTACAGGATACCACTCTGGTTATTAATTGTAATGTGCAATTGCCGTGTGTGTACATACTCCCGGGTCCAGATCACATTGAACACCTCGAATTTTATTTTTATTGTTTTTTTTTTGTTGTATAGATGAATGTGTAAGTGATAAGTGTAAGAATGTGAGAAAGGGGCGCTGTATTTTTCTAACGCACTCCAACTTATACATCAGTCACGATGTTATGATTTATTTACATTTTATATGTACCGTAATTTGTCTTATTTTTTATGTGCTTTTTCTATTTAAAGACCGGCATGAATGGTTTTAAAGGGCGACATGTTTGGTATTACGATTGTTATTCTGATTATTTAGGACTCAATTGTGAGTGTGACTACAGGTTTTTCTTTGTGTTTATATGTAACTAAATGGCTTTTTATTTATTTTTCTCTTAGTGTTATAATTTTGTATGCACTTTAACCGGTTTTAATGGTGTTTTGTTATATATTTAACCCTTTAATTGTTGACTTTTTATGTTATTTGATTTATTAATGTACTTGTGCAATTACTTATTTATGAATAAAGTGGGTTTTATTGGTGGTTCTTTCCCACAATAGTATGTTAACGGGCGAAACCACCATTGCTCAAAGCTCGTTAATTTTAATTTGAGTAATTTCATTGTTTACCTACCCCAGATGATGCAACACTTACCTCATCCAGCCTATCTAATTCAAATAGCACAACGTACTTACCACTAGACGGCCACGTCGTTCCATCAGATTTGAGGTTTGCGAGTAATTAAATATCAGACTTGTAAATAAATTCTAATGTTTCAATTATTGACAGGAAAGTCAAAGTAAGGCAAGCAATTAATTTGAGTAATAGTAACATTATTGTCGGTAAAGTCAAGATAAATCACTTAGCGATTGCTTTGTTCTTGAATTTGCATTATTGCGAATAAGTTCAAATTACACTTTTCAAGATAGGGTATCTGGAGGACGCTACACATTTTGAAAATGACCAACTAGAACACCATCTACGGACGAAGGTTAACATTGAAAAATGTTACAATAAAAAAAACAAATTCAACAAAATTTAATCAAATAATAAAGTTTTTAGCCTGTGCATTGCCACAATTACATAAAAACACTATGAAATGTCATTTTATTTTAGTACAGATTAGCTAAATATTTAATAAATATTATTAAAATGCTGTGAAATGAAAAATCAGAACATACTCTAGCGAACTAAAACCTACAATGAAGAATGTTACAATAAAAAAACTTTATTGTTGGATTGTGGCATTTTTCATTGTTATCCTCTGTCCGTTAGACGCTGTTCTGATTTTCTATCATCTTCAGGGCGGTTTAATAATATTTATTCCATTAAAAATCTAGTTAATCTTCACAAAAATAAAATAAAATTACGTATTTCGTTTTCAAATATGTTAGTCAGGCTTATCTTTACGTCTTCATATATCAGACATATCAGATTTATTAAAACTGTTATCATTAACTGAGGACAACAACTATAACGAAACGTTTAAATTTGTGTAAAAGATAAATCGAAATACACGAAACAAGTAATAAGTATCTTAATGTGGTTAAATAAAAATGATATATTTGTAACTCCACTTTACCATTTACTAAGTATGTACGACGTGTATTCGAGACCTTTACTCGAAAATGATGTTTAAGCATCCTTCTTTTTATAGAGCATCTCATGTGAATACATGAACTTTGACGTCATTAAACCAGACTGTTTTACCTACATATAGACACTAGACACGAAATTAATCTTGACATAAAAGTTGTCACAAAGCGATACCACTTAGGTTTACGATTAAGTATATCAAGAAGACGGAAAGGCAAAACGCATTTCCACTCAATACGTAATTAATGTTATTTCTAGAAGCTGTTTCTCTACATATAAAGCATTATATATAAAAATATTGCATCCAATGGTAAATTAAATTATTATTTTCCATAACCTGATTTTGACGTATATTTTCTTCTAAAATTAATTTAATTGCCTTTCGTTCACTATCGGTTTTTTCTGGAAACAGTTGATGATCATTCCCAGGAAAATGGCTAACTTGTTTTTATTTGATAAGGGTTTAATCTTTCGTACAAACACTAATGGACTCTTGAGAAGACTTTCTAACCTTACTAAAAAAATAAATTGAACACTCTGAAACAGGATTTTGTGTATTATTTTCTGTATGTTTAGATCTGATAAGTGATTTTAAGGGGTTGTTTTATATTATCATGAATTTATTATTGTAAAATGAGAATAGGATGTCATTGAAATGATATTTTTTTATTAGGGTAGTAGTGTTCATTTTCTGTATTGATTTTTGCTGTTTTTTGACTAATGGCCTTTGTGCACGGACGTGTTAGTACTTTGGTTAATTAGCGATTATTTTGACGAATAAATAAGCCATTTGCTTATTAGCTTAAAATACTATTCGATTGTTCCCAAAAGTGTAGAGTGACAGAAACTCGGTTAGACAATTGTTATTCTTAATCACGAATGATAGAAAGTTACGGTTCGATGGTTTCTTCTTTAACAGTATTATTGAATGCGACCATTAATATTTAAGTTGGCACATTGCCGAATACAAGGTATCCGAATTCAGTTCTTTGCTAAAGGAGGAAGACTGTTATCTGAATTTTCTACAGGTTTAAATAATTAAAACGGAGTGATTATTAGATGATTGCTTAAGCATAGATGATTTTTGAATTATTAGTAAAGGTATGTATGTATATTGTTTTTCGTGACTAAAACTTTTTCATTTTGAATTAGGTTTATTGTTATACATAGAACGGTTTGTTCAAAAAGAAAAACTTAGTGACAAATTGTATAAATTGTTTATTGCGTTCTGTGACACCGTTATTCGTTTTGCATTTATTTGACATCTGTCAATACATCTGTCACGTAGCCTCGTTCACAGGTACTTGAGTGCATCCTTAAAGAGATGGACAACTAACCTTTGATTTTCAGATTATTTTGTTGATAGTATTTTACAATATTTAAATTACAATAACTTAATTGGAATGTAATTTAGTTACAGTGTATAACTAAAAGGCTTTGATGAAAATATTTTAGTTGAAATCGGTTAATTATACATTGCTTAATTACATTATTCTTATCTCATTGCACTTTGTACTTGGGACATTGGAAGTCTACAATTATAAAAACTGCCAGTCGTCAATTTATGCTTACGCGTGTTTATTTATTTCAGCACTGATTTAACACCACCAGGTTTTTATAAGTACATATTTAACCACTTTTTCTAAATGTGATGTTGTCTTATTATGAATGCAAATGGTCATTCACATCTGTATGTGATTTAGACATCATTAATTTGAGTAATTTGCCAATACGTTTATTTCAGTATAAAATAAAATATAACAATTTGTATCTACATTTTGGTTAATCTCGCACTCCAACATCGACCACTTCTTATTTAAAATTGTATAATCTATGTGTAGTTAAATAAATGATTCCTTTCGGGGTGTTTGCATTCAATAACAGTCAAGTTTTTAGTATACTCCTGTATCTATATGTTATAACAATAGTTACCTGTATAACAATTGTTGTATACCAAATAACCACTGTATTTTGTATTAATTTTAGTTGCAGTAATTTGAATGCTTGGACAACCTTTTAAATTGCCCATTAAAATCTTCTGGTGTGATTAATTTAAGTATTTGTTTTTTTTATTCACTCACAGGCTTAGCACTGTCATTTTTGTATTATTTTTTAATGAACCCAACGATCCATTACAATTATTAATTATCGAAGAATTGTTTTAATCTACTTAAAAGAAAAGTACATTTGTTTGATCAACATTAGCGAATTCTTTTAAATGCACATGTTCACCATAATAAATCTGAGCTAGTTGCGGTGGCTTATGTTTATTAAAAATGTAATATGAGTTGTGCCGCTGAAGTATCTACCTGATTTTTTAATAACATAAAGTAGTTGCTTTTGCAACAATATAAGGCCATTTTTTTTGTAGCTTGGTTTTCAAAAATATTTATTTTTATTCCCAAAAATAATATCAAGTTTTACGACAATTTTGCAGCAGTGTATAGATGTGTTATGCCGAGTATGATTAAGCTAAAGAGTATGTTATAATAAAAAATGAATGTATTTAAAACACGTAGCTTTTTGGGTTTTTTTAATTTTGAATGTATGTTTATACAAATCTAAACGTTTCAATAGCACTTAGAGTTATGGTTCTAAGTAGTAATACAATCTTTTAGAAGTGTTTAAGATGCCGAAACAAATTTTAGAAATATTAAAAGTTTTAAATAAAAAAATGTCTAATACACTGGGTTTGCCGACGAAATAACTTGCTCTAACCTCTATTCTCAACATGCATACTGTCCAATCAACCCCCGTCGCCACAAAGAATTTAAAAAAATCACATAAAAATACATAATGCACGGTTACTGAGAATTGGTTACGAAAATAATTCGTACTCTCATTTACAATATACATATTACCCCGTAGTCTGTGCTTCGCATTCAGCCCCCTCCTCCCCGCCATTGTCATAAAAAATTAAAAGAAATTCCATAAATATACATAATAAACCGTTGCTGGAAATGTCTTTTAACGAGAATAATTTTTACTAACTCATTTACGAAATCCATAATTTTGAACAAAATCCGTATTGTAGTAATGCACATAAAATATACATCGAGGCCATCGTATGATAGGGGCGTAGATCATATATCTAGTATAACGTCACGATAGTGGTGTTTCTTTGCATGAGGTTTTGCTGGCTGCCCTGTAGAGAGGCTCATCTCCATTGTTAGTTTGACGTACCTTGCCTTATATACTCTGATTCCCATATTTTTATACTTATAATTACTCGTATTATATAAAAGGGTCGAATATATGTTAAAATAACTACAATAGTAATATTAAAGAACGTGAAAATGTCTGAAAGTTGTGTTACAGTAATATTTCATTCGTTCTATAATATTTTGTTCGTCATTCCGATAAAACCGCAAATTTCTAGGACTAGTAGCATTTGAGGAACATTTCTGGAAGTAAGTAGACTAATATTTTTCTGGAGAAATTGTGTAACGTTGATAGTAGCGTCTAGTAACTTTAATGATGTGAAAATGTAAACTTTCACCATTATTATTATACATAATTAAAATACTTTTTTTCTCTCTGTGTAATATACAGATCGTCTCGTAGTTTGTGGTTCGGAAATAATCCTCCCATACTTAATGCATCATTGCTGTCTATGTTTGTATGAAAATAATTTGTACTAACTCTTATTTGCAATAAATATTTTGTCTCGTAGTTTGTGCTTCGTAAATAAGCCCCCATCGTCATATTTTTTTTAATTCTATAAAAATACTTACTGAACCGTTGCTGTGAATGTTTAATTTCACACTGTTGGTAATCGTTTGAAGTCTGCACTGTAAAAATCTTAATTTTATTGGGAAAACGGGCAAAACTGTTCGATAGATGAGCAAGAACAATATTTAATGGGTTTACCATGTTGGTCAGTATTCTTTGTTCATCAATTTAATTGGGAAATATGGTGAAAACTATGTACTCGATAACAAGAAGAAAATTTTAGGGTTTTGCCGTGTTAGTCATCTTTTAGAACCGATAAAGTCCAAAATCGTTATATCGACGCTGATTTCATTGGAAATACGACCTAAATCATTTGCTAAATGAATATGAACAAATCATCGTTTGGCACCTGCGATGGACAATATCTTTATTCATACACCAATTTCATTACGGAAACTGTTCAAATCATTTGACAAATGGCAAGTACAAAATTTTATAGTTTGTTCATATGGATCACCTTTTAGGGCCTGTAATGTCCAAAATCTTCTGAGAAACAACCAAACTATTTGGTCAACGGTAAAAACTAAAATTTATAATCATACAGTGTTGGTCATTGTTTTGGATCACGCAAAACTTTAATATTACATGGGAACATTTTAAATCAAATAGGTTCAAGTCTTATTGCTTCGATAGAGAAGAACTAACTTTTGTTGTTTTAAGATATTATTCATAATTTTGGATCAATGATACTCAAACTTTCAATTTACACTCCAGTTCTGTTGTGAAGAGGTCACAAGTTTTTCCTGGGTGGACAAGAAGTAAATTTTATGGTGTTGTGGTTAGTCATCTTTTGAGACATGTACTGTCTAAAATCTATATCAGAATTTTTCTTTATCGGGTGACCCTATCTAGGTCAAAGCATTTTTTTTTTGTGGAGATTGCAAATATATATTTCATTGACCTCTACTGTTGAGCAATTCGTCGCAACAGGCGTCAAACTCGATATCAATCAACAAGCAAACAGGAAATAAAAATAAATACATTATTATGAAACTGCTATGGAACTCTAATAATGTCTGTCTGAAAAACATGGAATTTCTGTTGAGTAATTTGGCGAAAAAAAGTCTCATTACATTTTGGCTTCCTATATAATAGGTAAAAATAATTTCAATAGGTTTACTGGTTTCATTAGTGTTTCTGATGAAATTCGTTAATATGATTAGGATTCTTTTGAGGTAATATTTAATTTATTAAAGTTCTAGCAAATTTTTATTCTGTCATTACTACCGATGATGACTGTACTATCATCGAAACGTATGTGTTTTGCATAATTTATCTTAAAATAGACGTTATAGAACCTAAAAACTAATAGGGGGTTTACCGCTGCGTCTCATCGTACGTGTTGTCTGATGAAATTCATTGAAATGTTCAGGAGTTACCTGTTTGTGGTACGTCAGAATTTATTAGAAGTCGATCCGACAGCCAATAAGGAAACTGTAGCAAAGAAAGTCACTTCCTTGAGAACCGTTTATAAGAGAGAATAGAGTGGTTAGGAAAGCAGAAAAATCAGACAATGGTGAAGCCGACTGTGTATGTTTTTTAAAAGATCGTTTCTCGAGAAACGATTGACGACGACGAAGAGAGTGTTTTAATAGAAAAGAGGTAAATGAACAATATATCACATATATATATTGTTCCCCTTAAACAGAATTTGTTCTGTATTATTAGTGTTTTGTAACTGTGGTTTCATATTAGTTGTGTTGATCGGTTTCGGCAGCGGGCTCTGCTTCCGTCATCAGGCTTAGTCCTAAGGACTGTTTTCGCACTTGAGTCGAATTCATATGTTCATATAATTTTTTCCCAAGCACTTGACTACTCTCAATTTCGAACTTGGTACCTTTCACTTACTAGTCCGACACCTTTACGACTGAGCCATTGAGTAATCCAATATATATTTTTAGAACATATATATATATATATATATATATATATATATATATATATATATATTATTTAACTTTTTCGTGGTTGCACATAAGTTTATTGGCTTCTTGCGCAGGTGTATTGCTCTTAAACTCTTCTCGCATTATTGGAATCCATACGGGTTCAATTTCCACACTAGCTTGGCTTATTGGATTTTCTGCTAGTGCGATGTATGTGTGTTCTTTGAGTTCCCGACGAATTGTGTTGTCCTTTGCCACTATCTGTATGTTATCCCACTGGATGTGGTGGTCTCCGTTCCAGACATGTTCGGAGATTTTTGATCTTTCTGTTTTGCCTTTGCGGACGTTGTTCGTATGTTCCTGCGTTCTCACTTTGAGTGGTCTACTGTTCTCTATGTCTCTGCCGCATTCAGTATTGAATACTTAATCTGATCTTCATTGTGTGGTTTGGTTTTGGTTAGTATTCCCCTGAGCGTTCTGGTCGATTTGAAGGCAGTGCGTATCTTGTATTTGCTGCCTTTCCTTTGTATTTTGTCTGAGGTACCTTGTATATATGGTATTATCGCTGTATATTTAGGTTCTTCTTTTTCGGTTACCCTTTCCCTGTTCCGGTTAGGTGTTAGATCGGGGTAGCCATTTTCTTTGAGTGTTCTAGCGATATTTTCTTTTTTTATTCAGGTCCTCTTGTTTTAAGCATATTGTTTTTGCTCTATCGTACAATCATTTTTCCACGCCTAACTGCACGTTTTTGTGGTGATTGGAGTTGTAGTGTATGTACCTCCCCGTGTGGGTAGGTTTCCTGTCGTGAAAGTGTTGTCATTCCTTAACAAGTTTAATAATATATATATATATATATATATATATATATACATACTATAAAAAAACCCATGTAATCACACCTACAATCGGGATCAGAATAAAAACCGTAATACCAAACATTTGGCCCTTTCAAACCAATCATGCGGGTAAGTAAATAAGCACATAAAACAATAAGGCAAATTACGGTGCTTATAAAATACTACAACATTGCACAGGACAAAAGAAAATAGACAAGGAATTTACACATACACAATTGTTTAGTGACTACTAAAGCTTAAAATACATAGGTACAGTTACAAGAAATTACATATAAAGAGAAATTAGTTCGCAGGCAAATAATTCTACTTAACAGACTGGCAAAAAACTCATTAAAACAAAGCCTTACAGGGGTAAGTTATAAGTAGATCATAACAGCGTGACCGATATATGTTTGAGTGTGTTAGGAAAATACAGCGCCCCTTTCTCATTCAACAAAAAAAACAATAAAAATAAAATTCGAAGTGTTTAATGGTTATCTGGACCCGGGAGTGCGTACCCACTGGCAATTTCTTTTACAATTAATAACCAGCGGTATCATGTACCTGTTCACCAGCCCACATCTACACAAATATAAATATAAACAACAAACAACAATGCTAGTTTATACAAATACAACAGTGAGCCCTGCACTGTCTTTCTTCGCGTGCGAATAAGATACCATTGCAAGGCAATACTTGATTTTTAGCAGGTTATATAGGTTTGTAGAATCATTTGCTGCCCGCCTTAATTTATATAAAAATTCCTACTTAGACTTGAATTCCTTTAATTGATCACAGACGCAAATCTATAACATACCCGGTTTACTTTCAAAAAGGGCGACTGTTATTTATAGATTAATAAACACATTAAAACTAACTCCCGAAATAAAGGACAAATTAGTGTTGGCTAATTCAAAAGAAAATGTACACGCATGAAATATTTTTAAGACAAACTGTTTATAATGGGAGTTTCTAATTAAAACAAATCAAAGCGTCCAACTGAATCAAAATTTCAACAGCAACTGCCTTCCGTCTTTGAAAAGTGATAAAAAAACAAGAAACATTAATTTACGTTGGAACAATTTCATATTAATTATTGTACGACATCTTAATTTTAAAATGTGCATTCGTCCGTAAGAAACCCTACATTTAGATCTCGAGTCTCCAAGTACCAAACAAAGTCGTCTTCTGATCGCGGTCTGTACCGACACAAGTTATTATTATATTTGTGAAGTTTTTACCACAAGAATGTGCCTACAGCGACTTTCGTTACACTACCTCAATAAAGGCTGTTCGAGCGAACATCCGTTTCTATCCTATCATGTGTTTTTTTGAACCCTTACTCAAATATCAATTACGTAAAATACATAAAATAAAATATCCAGAAAACATTATCAAATTACGTCTTTATGTTAAACCCCATTAATTAATTTTTCTATCGCGGTAACAATTGCGAAAAAAAATGTTTGTTGCAATAATAAAATTTTCGCGGTCCGCTACCTACAATCTGTTCTCCCTGCATAGTGTCTTATCCCTGTTTTCCTTCTCGAGTCCTATTTCATTGCCTGGTTTGCAAACATTAGTTTTTGAATCAAGTTTCTGGAGCTGTTGTTCTCTCGTATTACATCTCGTTCTTCTCCATCTGTTGTTAATTTATTATACGTAATTTTAACGTGTTTGTGTTCCTTTCTCCATTCAGCAGCCATCTTCTTATTTTTTTCTGTTTTTCCTTTCCAATTTTGTTAAATCGTTATTAATAAATATTTTTCCCGTTGGGTTTTGTTTCAACTGTCCATAACTTTTCTTTTTTCATTTTTATTCTCCATTTCGATTAAACAAAGACTTTTTCCCAGTTTATAAGCTGTTTTGATTTTAACCTCTATTCTCAGCTGATTTTTCATAAAGTTCTCGACTGCCTCCTTCAGTAGGTACTGTTTGCTTATTCTGATCTGTTTTGTTTACACTCACTACCACATTATTCTTCCTTTTTTCTTTCTCTATTCATGTTTTTCTTTATGTACTCTAATTCTTTCTTGATTTCAACATTATCTTGCTTTAATTGAACGTTTCTTTTTCTTCAAAATTTCATTTTCTTTTTAAATTTTCGCAATTTCTTGTATGATTTCTCTGAAGGTTTGTCTCAGTTCCTCTTGGTTTTTTTTTAAATCTTCTTTGATCTCTTCCTTTCACTTACGCAAGAAGCTCTTCATTTCCTCCATTTTTCTTCCTAATTCTGTCGCTGTCTCGTTTTCTCGGCCTTCTCTTTATTTATTTCTCCCACTTCTATCTCTTCCTCTGATCAACTGACTTTCTTGTTCCTTTGCACCGTTCTTTCTAGCTCTAATGTTTCGAATTGTTCCGGCAAATCTGGGTCTCTTGTACTTTTTGGTGCTAAAAATTCTGTAATTTTCTTTTGGTGTTTTTTTTGTAGTTCTCCACTCATCTATGTGTACTATAGTTATACTATTGACGCGCCATAATTTGTCTGTTACTATTTTTGCACTGTGGTTTGTCGTGTTACCGCTGTCGCGCTATGATTTTTTGTGTTAGTGTTGCTGCGCTGTAATTCTCGATATAAGGTTATCTGCGTGTCACCGCGCAGTTCGCTTTTAATAGTCTGTGTCCCACACTCAGTTATGACCTTTGTGTATCAGTCTCAAAATTGTACGGTTTTATTCTTACCTTAATTTACACGTTTATCTACCGCCCCTCACTTTTACTTATTTATATTAATTCACTACGGTCCTTTTAATTCGCTTTCTAACTATTTATTTTTATACTTCATGCGTTTATTTCCATAAATCTATTAAAATATTTGCGTACGTTGGCGGTGTCTGTTTAATGGTGATCACGCCAAACGTATAGGTTCAATTAATCAATATTAAATGTAAAAGAATTAATGCAAACAAACTACATTTGTAATTATTTTATATTCGAAACATCACATTTTGAAGTATCCACATCTAAAGTAGATGTTCAATACTTCCACGCCTTTCAACTGTTTAATAATTAATCTACAATTTTTATTACACTGAAATCCCAACCGGACGTCTATGCGTTGTCTGATCTTAAGGCTTAAGTTGAATTTTAAAAGGTCGTCGTTTGTTTGCCGTTACCTGAACCGTCTTTATTTAGCACAATATTTGGAAGCGGCACATTTACAGCTTCTTCGTTTAAAACACCCCGGTTTGCTATTGATTTCTGTTTGCCGCTTCCATGCAAAAAAAAGGACAGTATTTCATAGCATTATTCATTACTCTCTCATATTCTGGTATGTACTTTAGAACAAAATTATAATATATCAATCATCCGGATACTATGGCACCAAATTAGCATCAAGTTATAATACGGGGTGTCCCACTATATTTTCCCCTATTTCAAGGGTTTATTACTTTTAAACGAATAAAGTTAAGACACTTGCGGTTTTCACTGAAATGCTTCACAATGATACAAGTTTTGATTGGACTCATCTAATTTTTTTCTTCACTTCCGCTTAGCCAAAAAACAAAATGGTGGTTTTTATAATTTTGTTTGTTTAATTTTTTTAATGTAACATCCTGTATATTTTCTGATAAGGCGAAAGCCATTTATTTCAGCTATCCGTCGATATAAAGTTTTAAAAATCGATGCAGAATTAACTGAGCAATCAATTTTCAAGTAGAGGCCTGCAAAATCGGTAGTCAACAATTATTTATCAGTAATTTTTTAGTAGGCAGGCTCTGGAATATTTTTATCATAAATGTCACAATTATTGTGTTTGAGATCTATAACCAGATATTTTGCCATTGAAATGATGTTTTCCGATATAGATAAGTCAAATATTGTCCTTTATTTCGCTGAAACTAAATCTATTGTACAAACCAGAAGAAACTTTTTCAGGGAATTTAATAAAATACCACCAACTGCTAAGACAAAAAGAAAATGGTCCAACAATTTCAAAAACAATGCATTGTTGTCACATAAGAAACGAATTACAGGTAACAATAATGTTATTAATGATACAATAGCTATTTATGAGTTTATGACAAGATCTCCTAAGTCATCAATCAGAAAAGTCGCGTCACATTTTGATATAAGTCGATCTAAAGTGCATAGAATCTTACAAGCACTGAAACTTAAACCATATAAAATTCAGCTACATCAAAAAATAGATCAAAGGTATTACGAAAAACACGTATATAAAGTTAGCCCCCCCACCAGCGCAAAATTAATAAAAAGTTATTTTGAAATTAGGTGCTAATTAAGTGCTAATTTAGTGCTAAACTCAAAAATTAAGTGCTCAGTCGGTTTAGCAGAAAATTGAAGTTACATTGGGGGGTGCTGACTTAATGTTAAGCTGGAACCCCCCACTCAAAAAACCCAATCTGAGACATCATTTCTGAAAAATCAAAACGACCATAATTAAGTGCTAATTAGGTGCTTTAAGAAATAATATCATATTATGATTAAAATTATAAAACTGCTGTTTTACCAGATAGTACCTTACATGAATGGAATGTACATATTTTTCATTTAATAAACGCCGATATATATATATATATATATATATATATATATATATATATATATATATATATATATATATATATATATAAAACTTTCCTTTATAAACGTACAATGGAAATATTTTATCGTAAAATTTGTTGCGTGTCCCCTTAAGCGAATATAGGATTTAGACGTCAACTTCGCGTGGTACACTGACAAGAGTAAACATATCTTAAATAATTACGTGCTAAAACATATTGTATACGAAAACCTTCGCTTATAAACGTACAATTGAAATATTTAATCCTAAAATTTGGTGCTAGCCTCCTTAACAGAGTGTTTGGACTTCGACATCAACCTCGCGTGTGCACTAACAAGAGTAAATATATCTTAAATAATTACGTGCTAAAACATATTGTATACGAAAACCTTCCTTTATCAACGTACAATCAAAATATTTAATCGTAAAATTTGGTGCTCGTCGCCTTAAGCAAATGTTTGGACTTGGACATCAACCTCGAGTGGCGCACTGACAAGAGTAAACATATCATAAATAATTACGTGCTATAACGTATTGTATACAAAAACCTTGGTTAATTAACATACAATCCAAATATTTAATCGTAAAATTTGGTGCTCGCTTCCTTAAGCGAATTTTTGGACTTAGACGTCAACATCGCGTGTGCACTGACAAGAGTAAACATATCTTAAATAATTACGTGCTAAAACATATTGTATACGAAAACCTTCTTTTATAAACGTACAATTGAAATATTTAATCAAAAAATTTGGTGCTCGCCTCTTTAAGCGAATTTTTGAACTTAGACATCAACCTAACGTGTGCACTGACAAGAGTAAACATATCTTAAATAATTAGGTGCTAAAACATATTGTATAGGAAAACCTTCGCTTAGGAACGTACAATCAAAATATTTAATCAACAAATTTGGTGCTCACCTCCTTAAGCGAATTTTTGGACTTAGACGACAACCTCGCGTGGTGCACTGACAAGAGTAAACATATCTTAAATAATTAGGTGGTAAAACATATTGTATAGAAAAACCTTCGTTTATGAACGTACAATCAAAATATTTCATCGTAAAATTTGGTGCTCGCCTCCTTAAGCGAATTTTTGGCCTTAGACGTCAACCTCGCGTGTGCACTGACAAGAGTAAACATATCTTAAATAATTAGGTGCTAAAACATATTGTATACGAAAACCTTCGTTTATGAACGTACAATCAAAATAATTAATCCTAAAATTTGGTGCTCGTCGCCTTAAGCAAATGTTTGGACTCGGACATCAACCTCGAGTGGCCCACTGACAAGAGTAAACATATCATAAATAATTACGTGCTATAACGTATTGTATACAAAAATCTAGGTTAATTAACATACAATCCAAACATTAATTGTAAAATTTGGTGCTCGCTTCCTTAAGCGAAATTTTGGACTTAGACGTCAACCTCGCGTGGTACACTGACAAGAGTAAACATATCTTAAATAATTACGTGCTAAAACATATTGTATACGAAAACCTTCTTTTATAAACGTACAATTGAAATATTTAATCAAAAAATTTGGTGCTCGCCTCTTTAAGCGAATTTTTGAACTTCGACATCAACCTGGCGTGTGCACTGACAAGAGTAAACATATCTTAAATAATTAGGTGCTAAAACATATTGTATACGAAAACCCTCGCTTAGGAACGTACAATCACAATATTTAATCAACAAATTTAGTGCTCGCCTCCTTAAGCGAATTTTTGGACCTAGACGTCAACTTCGCGTGGATCACTGACAAGAGTAAACATATCTTAAATAATTACATGCTATAACGTATTGTATCCGAAAACCTTCGTTTATTAAAGTACAATCGAAATATTTAATCGTAAAATGTGGTGATTGTGTTTTTAAGCGAGTTTTGTTAACTTCACTGACAGGCGTAGAGAGTACCACTAGTACTTTAATATACATGTGTATCTGAGAAACTGTGGGTCCCACTTAATAATTCTTACTGTATGCTTTACCAACAGTTACAGTTTTATTCAGATCATAAAAAATCTCCTTATTATAAGCTGAAACCTATGCAAAATTGTTTTGTATAATATACTGCATTATTACGCATTACGCAAGTATACGAAGTACGGTATGAAATTTACACTTAATGGATCAGACGGGATAAAAAAATGCGAAAGCCGGGTGAGTTCGTGGGAAACGTGATTTTAACAAATGCCGACAGAATGGTTCCCTCAGTGATATAACAGTTTCAGTTTAAATATTTATCCTTTTATACTTCCTTATTGGTGAAGCTTGATCATGATGTTTAACTGGAGTTATTAATCATAGGGCATTGTCTGTGTTATCAAGCCCTTGAAATGGATACTGCTGGGTGTAGCTTGGTAATGCATAAAGGATAAAGCATGTTTCCAGGAACTAACAGTTATTGTTTAAAGATTATCAACCTTCCACATAAATACCCTTTTGAAACATCTTGCAAATTTGGTAATCTGTCTTGGCATTCCTTACGGATTGCTGTGAAAATAATTTAGTCACCTAAGTTGTCCTTTAGAAGTGTGTTGTTAGTTACTTGTAATTTACATTTTTTCATTTAAATATAATTGTTTTGACATATCATTAAAATTAAGAAGGTTAAAGATGCGACGTGTAGGAAGACCCGATAAAATTAATAAGAGTGTTATAAAGGAGATTTTAGTAAAATATAAAAAGATCTTATAAGGGACAATCTTCGGGTAACATCAAAAATGATTTAATATGGAATAAAATTTCATTAGAATTAGATAAAATTATGACATCAAATGCTTTGTATACGTATGTGTCGTGCAATAAGTTTGGAATAAGAGATACACTATCGGAACACCCTGGTGTACCTGAAATTGCAGTCAGCGAGGCAGTCGGTGAATCAATTGATGGAAGTAGTAATGAGGCACCTTGCCGCCATCTTGGATTTTGACGTCACAAGCCCGCCCACGTGGGGACCGGATTTTCCACCCTTATTTTTACACGCTTACGTGTGAGACAGGATTTTCCACCCTATTTTACACATCCACGTGTGAGACCGGATTTTCCACCCTTATTTTATATACCCTCGTGTGAGACCGGATTTTCCACCCTTATTTTTATATATTCACGTGAGACAGGATTTTCATCCACGTAAAATTATTTTTTACTATCCACGTGTGAGACCGGATTTTCCACCCTTATTTTCGCAATCCACGTTGAGACCGGATTTTCCACCCTTATTTTATATACTCCCGTGTGAGACCATATTTTGTCCCTAATTATTTTTAACATCCACGTGTGAGACCGTGTTTTCAACCTAAATTATTATTTACTCGCTTACGTATAGGACATGTATTACTCCTAATTTTATTATTTCTTTTGAGTCTTATGGTTGTATTAAGGACCTTTTGACGGATAGGACTTTTGTTAACGTGAGGAACTGGTCCTGGTTTGGTGCTGAGCTAGGGATAAGTCTTAGAGTTTGGACCTTGGTGGTGGAGCTAGGGTTGGAGTCAGGTCTTGGTGGTGGAGCTAGGGTTTAGAACTGTATTTAGGGTTGGACCTTGGGGCAGGACTTGGACTTGGTCTTAGAGTATTTCTAGTAAATATATCTTCAACACTTAATTAAGGTCCTTTATGGTTGTAACCCCTGAGGCTGCACACCGTACAATGTTAGAAATTGTACAAAGATTATTATTGAGAAAACGTTTCTAATAATGATGTAAAATAGCAGTTGTCATTAGGATTAATCATACTTGGGGAATTTGAATGACAGTATAAATTTAATTATAGAACACTTATTTTATTGTAAATTGCGTACTTATCCTCAGTGAACTATAAAAATTACTGGCATTCCTAATGAAACAAAAACATTTTATTAAGTTAATTAATCACATTAACAGTTTGTTTTCTAAAACGCATATTAAAAACATAGTTTACCTGCATTGAAATAATATCTATCCGTCCGCTAAGAATGTTGTACGCCTTAATATTTTTAAAGAAACTTAATGCTTAGATGTTAACTGTAATTAAAAATCTGTAAATAAATAAAAGGATTAACACAACACATACCAGATCTGTAACGTTTTAAGGCACTGAGTGATGGTCACCGCTTTGTGTTTACTTGTCAACTAAACTTTCTAGTTGTGTAAAACTAGCTATTGATTTTCCATCATTAGAATGTAAAATATACAAACAACCTCATTGTCTTTATTACACTTGCAGCAACATACATTTACCTTTCTCTTAAAATAAATTGTTTGAAAATATTCGTATACGGACACACAACGTGTTTTATAAAAACCATATTAAGTGTTTGGAATGTTTAAAATTCCATAACATTTTGTAGTAAGAAATTACTGCTCACATTTACTAATTACCGTGTAATTATATAACTTTGTTTAATTTAATAGTCTAAAAACCAATATAAAATGGTTAATATATTTTCTAAAAATATTATTAGAGTTGATACGCCGTTTATTTCAAGTAATTGTTTTCAATATATATAAAATGTGTAAGTGGACCTGTATTATTGTTACTTACTTACATAAAATCAACTTATACACGAATTAATAACGACCTCCACTAGTTTATAACACAATCGCAATGTAGCGTATTTTTTATCTACACTCGTACTTCTATAAACTATTAACGCTCCATTTTAATAGGGTGATCAACTATCTGAAAAAGGTTTACTGTTAAAGTATACGATGAAGATCGTTTGAAGCAAACCCTGTATTATTCTTATATACGAATGATATTTCAAAAGTACTAGTATAGTTAACATGAAGGTTTATAAATCTACATTCAGACAAGGAATCAGTTTTAAACACAAAGAATTTAAACTTTTATAAAAAATGTACACCTGAGTTTAAGTTGACGTATATTGGTTTATGAATATTTTATTATTCTAAGAAAAATGTTATTAAAAATGTTTTCTATTAATTAACCTTTGTAGACTATATGTTTTATCTATATACGAAATTTTATTTCACAACAGCATACTCATTCTACCTTGAGAAAATTGTTAACCTAGAGAAACAAGTAGGTTTGAAACTCAAACAACCCTCTGTTACCACTCTCGTCAATAGGTAGAGGTCCAATGCTGGTCGGGTTTGTCTGCAGGGTCCGTGTTTACGATAATCGCACTCGGTCGAGGTGCGTGTCTGGGTAGTTGATTAGAAGCACATACAAGTCGAAAACACATTCTTATTGTGGCTGGGGGTCGATTTCAAGCATCTCAACACTTCTGCCGCATATATCTTTGTGGATTTTTTATCAGATGGGATTAATAGCAATGTCAACTAAACGTTTTAAAAAATTTCTAATTTGAAAATAAGAGTGACGTAAGCTAATTTTATTTGAAATTTCATGGAGTATCATCATCATCGAACTTTTGAGATACTACCATCTCATCGTCTTCACCTTGAACGATTATATTGTAACCTATAAAAGCAAGCTAATAACCCTAATAGTTTATCAGACATTATTACATGGACATGAGGTTAGTCCTAAATTAAATGGTTTCAACGCTGCTCTGGGAATGCTGTACGCACTTAAAACCTTTAAGTCTGCTCGCCGAAGTTGTACCGTATTCACTTTCTTCAATTTTTTATTTGCACTCTGTTTCGAAGCTGTAATACGTTTTTCTAATACATAAACAGAATCTTCAATACTGTGATACGTGTAGCAGCAAAACACATGAGCTAGCTAGTTTCACCTCTATATTACTTTACATGCAAGCCTGATCTTATCATAAATAAATACATCTGTCAAAACAAAAGCTGATTAAACATAACTCCACGGCCAGGTATAGCAAGCAACGCTTCCAATTATAGCTCTTAGTCAACACAATAGGGCCTACAACTACATACAATCGACTAGCACTGCTTTAGCACGAGGATCAGACGAAAAACGCGCACGCACGCACGCACGCAGGCTCGACGTACGCTCGCACGTACGCACACGTGCGAACGCTCGTACGTACGCCTGCACGCTGCACGTACGCACGAACGTACGCACGCTCGCACGTACGCAAGCTCACGACGAGCGTTCGCACGCCCGTACGCGCTCGCACGCACGCACGTATGCACACACACACACACACACACACACACACACACACACACGAGAGCGAAAACACGCTAAAGCGAAAACTTGTAAACTTGCAAACATGAATCAAGACGGTGGAGCACCGCTAGAAAAAACAGGTTTATTAACAAAACCGAAGGAAAGCTTAACGTTTTGAAAATATATTATTATTATTATTATTATTATAACAACAATACATCATTACTATTTAATAACATGCTTTATCGGTTTTCTTCTTCTTCTTGACCGTGAGTCGTCCTCATCATCATCATGATTTTGAGATTTGCCCTTCCCCACCTCATTGCTCTTCTTTCTTCTGTGAATCATCATCTTGGATGTGAGATACATCCAGCTCAACCACGTCATCGCTTTCATCATTATCTTGAACGGTTATGTTGTAATAGTTTATTAACAAGTCAGTAAAATCTCTAATGTCCGCTGATGTTGGCTCATAAACAGGAGAATACATTATAGTAATGCTCACTCGATGACAGTTACACTTTAAAGAGCAAAACACACGAGAAACGAGAACGCAGCTAGCTTTGGGTCTTGTGCGCAAGCGTACTCGTCAATGTTAGGGTATAATCGGACATATTCGGGGATGTCTGAAGTATTGACCGGCGTCTTAGGAGAAAATACCTCGACCATAAAAGAAGCGTTTAGATTTATAAACATATCCCAGGGACTATGTTAGAGTGTAGTTAGGTCAATACTTCAGACATCCCCGAAGATGTCCGATTCTACCCGAACGTTGACGAGCACACTTGCACAAGACCAAAGGCTAGCTGCGTTCTGGCTTCTTAGGATAAAATACCTCGACCATAAAAGAGGCGTTTAGATTTATAAAACATGCCCCCAGGGGCTATGTTAGAGTGTGGTTAGGTCAATACTTCAGACATCCCCGAATATGTCCGATTATACCCTAACATTGACGAGTACGCTTGCGCACAAGACCCAAAGCTAGCTGCGTTCTCGTTTCTCGTGTGTTTTGCTCTTTAAAGTGTAACTGTCATCGAGTGAGCATTACTATAATGTATTCTCCTGTTTATGAGCCAACATCAGCGGACATTAGAGATTTTACTGACTTGTTAATAAACTATTACAACATAACCGTTCAAGATAATGATGAAAGCGATGACGTGGTTGAGCTGGATGTATCTCACATCCAAGATGATGATTCACAGAAGAGAAAGAAGAGCAATGAGGTAGGGGGGAAGGGCAAATCTCAAAATCATGATGATGATGATGAGGACGACTCACGGGTCAAGAAGAAGAAGAAAACCGATAAAGCATGTTATTAAATAGTAATGATGTATTGTTGTTTATAATAATAATAATAATATATTTTTCAAAACGTTAAGCTTTCCTTCGGTTTTGTTAATAAACCTGTTTTTTTCTAGCGGTGCTCCACCGTCTTGATTCATGTTTGCAAGTTTACAAGTTTTTCGCTTTAGCGTGTTTTCGCCTCGTCGTGTGTGTGTGTGTGTGTGTGTGTGTGTGTGTGCATACGTGTGAGCGTACTAGGGCGTGCGAACGCTCGTACGTGAGCTTGCGTACGTGCGAGCGTGCGTACGTTCGTGCGTACGTCAAGCGTGCAGGCGTACGTACGAGCGTTCGCACGTGCGTGCGTACGTGCGGCGTACGTGCGAGCCTGCGTGCGTGCGTGCGTGCGTTTTTCGTCTGATCCTCGTGCTAAAGCAGTGCTAGTCGATTGTATGTAGTTGTAGGCCCTATTGTGTTGACTAAGAGCTATAATTGGAAGCGTTGCTTGCTATACCTGGCCGTGGAGTTATGTTTAATCAGCTTTTTTGTTTTGACAGATGTATTTATTTATGATAAGATCAGGCTTGCATGTAAAGTAATATAGAGGTGAAACTAGCTATCATGTGTTTTGCTGCTACACGTATCACAGTATTGAAGATTCTGTTTATGTATTAGAAAACGTATTACAGCTTCGAAACAGAGTGCAAATAAAAAATTGAAGAAAGTGAATACGGTACAACTTCGGCGAGCAGACTTAAAGGTTTTAAGTGCGTACAGCATTCCCAGAGCAGCGTTGAAACCATTTAATTTAGGACTAACCTCATGTCCATGTAATAATGTCTGATAAACTATTAGGGTTATTAGCTTGCTTTATAGGTTACAATATAATCGTTCAAGGTGAAGACGATGAGATGGTAGTATCTCAAAAGTTCGATGATGATGATACTCCATGAAATTTCAAATAAAATTAGCTTACGTCACTCTTATTTTCAAATTAGAAATTTTTAAAACGTTTAGTTGACATTGCTATTAATCCCATCTGATAAAAATCCACAAAGATATATGCGGCAGAAGTGTTGAGATGCTTGAAATCGACCCCAGCCACAATAAGAATGTGTTTTCGACTTGTATGTGCTTCTAATCAACTACAGACACGCACCTCGACCGAGTGCGATTATCGTAAACACGGACCCTGCAGACAAACCAGACCAGCATTGGACCTCTACCTACATTGACGAGAGTGGTAACAGAGGGTTGTTTGAGTTTCAAACCTACTTGTTTCTCTAGGTTAACAATTTTCTCAAGGTAGAATGAGTATGCTGTTGTGAAATAAAATTTCGTATATAGATAAAACATATAGTCTACAAAGGTTAATTAATAGAAAACATTTTTAATAACATTTTTCTTAGAATAATAAAATATTCATAAACCAATATACGTCAACTTAAACTCAGGTGTACATTTTTATAAAAGTTTAAATTCTTTGTGTTTAAAACTGATTCCTTGTCTGAATGTAGATTTATAAACCTTCATGTTAACTATACTAGTACTTTTGAAATATCATTCGTATATAAGAATAATACAGGGTTTGCTTCAAACGATCTTCATCGTATACTTTAACAGTAAACCTTTTTCAGATAGTTGATCACCCTATTAAAATGGAGCGTTAATAGTTTATAGAAGTACGAGTGTAGATAAAAAAATACGCTACATTGCGATTGTGTTATAAACTAGTGGAGGTCGTTATTAATTCGTGTATAAGTTGATTTTATGTAAGTAGAAGTAACAATAATACAGGTCCACTTACACATTTTATATATATTGAAAACAATTACTTGAAATAAAACGGCGTATCAACTCTAATAATATTTTTAGAAAATATATTAACCATTTTATATTGGTTTTAGACTATTAAATTAAACAAAAGTTATATAATTACACGGTAATTAGTAAATGTGAGCAGTAATTTTACTACAAAATGTTATGGAATTTTAAACATTCCAAACACTTAATATGGTTTTTATAAAACACGTTGTGTGTCCGTATACGAATATTTTCAAACAATTTATTTTAAGAGAAAGGTAAATGTATGTTGCTGCAAGTGTAATAAAGACAATGAGGTTGTTTGTATATTTTACATTCTAATGATGGAAAATCAATAGCTAGTTTTACACAACTAGAAAGTTTAGTTGACAAGTAAACACAAAGCGGTGACCATCACTCAGTGCCTTAAAACGTTACAGATCTGGTATGTGTTGTGTTAATCCTTTTATTTATTTACAGATTTTTTAATTACAGTTAACATCTAAGCATTAAGTTTCTTTAAAAAATATTAAGGCGTACAACATTCTTAGCGGACGGATAGATATTATTTCAATGCAGGTAAACTATGTTTTAATATGCGTTTTAGAAAACACAAACTGTTAATGTGATTAATTAACTTAATAAAAATGTTTTTGTTTCATTAGGAATGCCAGTAATTTTTTTATAGTTCACTGAGGATAAGTACGCAATTTACAATAAAAATAAGTGTTCTATAATTAAATTTTACTGTCATTCAAATTCCCCCAAGTATGATTAATCCTAATACAACTGCTATTTTACATCATTATTAGAAACGTTTTCTCCAATAATAATCTTTGTACAATTTCTAACATTGTACGCGTGTGCAGCCTCCAGGGGTTACAACCAAAAGGACCTTAATTAAGGTTGAAGATAATTACTAGAAATAACTCTAAGACCAAGTCCAAGTCCTGCCCCAGGTCCAACCCTAAATACAGTTCTAAACCCTAGCTCCACCACCAAGACCTGACTCAACCCTAGCTCCACCACCAAGGCCAAACTCTAAGACTTATCCCTAGCTCCAGCACCAAGACCAGGACCAGTTCCTCACGTTAACAAAAGTCCTATCCGTCAAAAGGTCCTTAATACAACCATAAGACTCCCAAAAGAAATAATAAAAATTAGGGTAATACATGTCCTATACGTAAGCGAGTAAAATAATTAGGGTTGAAAACACGGTCTCACACGTGGATGTGTAAAAATAATTAGGGACGAAAATATGGTCTCACACGGGAGTATATAAAAATAAGGGTGGAAAATCCGGTCTCACACGTGGATGTGCGAAAATAAGGGTGGAAAATCCGGTCTCACACGTGGATGTGTAAAAATAATTAGGGATGAAAATCCTGTCTCACACGTGAATATATAAAAATAAGGGTGGAAAATCCGGTCTCACACGAGGGTATATAAAATAAGGGTGGAAAATCCGGTCTCACACGTGGATGTGTAAAAATAGGGTGGAAAATCCTGTCTCACACGTAAGCGTGTAAAAATAAGGGTGGAAAACCGGTCCCCACGTGGGCGGGCTTGTGACGTCAAAATCCAAGATGGCGGCGGAAGGTGCCTCATTACTACTGATGGAAGTTATAAAGACACTGATCTAAATACAAGTCATTCTCAGACCATGCTAAATACTACCCAACTCGATAATGCGGGTGGTTTATTTACGTTTATTATAAACATACCTAAAGAAGATTTTAAGTCCATGATCATACATAAGATGTACCGGAGAGCAGATAAAAATCGACCCGTTTCAACACGAATGTATACCATACTACAACCCGGTATATGGCAACATATTTTTAACGAAAAAATATGGGAAGCTACAAAAATAAGTTGTGGGTTTAATTTTAAGCGCCACAAATTGTCGTCCAATGCAGAGTCCGGATATGCATGTGGTACCTGTAAATGTGGTTCGATCATTAAATGTAATATTAATAATTCGGAAGAACTGACTACAAAACTACAGTGTACCTATATTGAAGGAGAAGGACGTTGCGGAAAACGATATTTACGAAATCCAGTAAGAAGAGTTATTGCAGAAAAACTTCAAGGAATCAGCGTATTAAAGTATAGAGCGAACATGGCAGAAAGTTTGTTGCAAGACGGTGATGAAATTATAGAACATCCGCATTTATACAGCAGCGATGTATTAAGAACTGCTAAACATCAAATTAAACAAAAGGATTATCTTGACAAGGATCCAATAAAATCACTAAATTTGATGAAGTTAAATTCATTTAAAAACGTTATTCATAATATTGGACTTAATCCATTCTTTGTTCACTATTGGTCGAACCATCAACTGCATGTGTATCAAAGGTATACCTCAGACGAATCCAGTTGCATATATATAGATGCCACTGGAAGCATTATACGAAAAATTAAAAGAGAAAATGCAACTAAAACAAGTCACATTTTTTTGTATAATTGTGTTGCAAATTCTAAACAAAATGGACTCTTTCCAGTATGCCAAATGCTTTCGGAAAGTCATCATACCAATGCAATCCAGTATTGGTTAAGCGAGTGGGTTCGATCTGGAGCACCTTGTCCACGAGAAGTTGTGTGTGATGCTAATCGAGCACTGTTAACTGCAGCGACCCGATTGTTTTCAGGGTATATTACAGTAGAAGATTACTGCGAGGCGTGTAAAACTGAAAATGTACCTGCATGTTACATACGAATAGATGTTGCACATTTTATCAACACATATGCTAAGTTTTTAAAGGACGTTGGACCACGTGTAAAAACATTTTATTTATCATTATTAGGACAATTAATTTTGTGTCGCAGTATTTCTACTGCAGAAGAAATACTAAAAGGTATGTTTATTATAACACGAAGTGAAACAGAAGGATTAACAAATGACGGAAATAAAACTTTATGTGAAATATATAAAACAAAAATGAAAGAACTATTAATCTTATCCAATGAAGATTATTCATGTTTTCAAAGTGAAGCAAAATATGACTGTCAAGTAAATAGTGAAATGGAAGAAAGTGTTTCGAATACATGGACTCAATGGGCAAAAGATTTAGATCGTGACATACAACAAATGATTGCTGATAATGATGGAGATCGTGAAAATGCACATTACTTGCCAGCACTTGCCGATAAGTTAATAAAAGATTTGAAATTAATACCGATGTGGTCATGTATATGTAGAGATAAATTTGGATATGGAAGAATACCAGCGAGTAGTGCGTCGGTGGAAAGTGATTTTAATATAATAAAAAATATTTTCTTAAAGTCGGAGAAAACGCCAATGCGGGTTGATGAATTTCTCGAAAAACACATTCAATTCCTAAATGGACGCTTAAAACTAGGACTTCTTAAGTCACAAGATGAATTACACAGATCTCGAAATTTTTCATCCCAAAGTTATACTGACAACGCCTCTAACATAAGGCATATGACCGAGGATATGACCAATAACGGATGCCCTGCCTGTAATAATGGAGACCAACCAAACGGTGCACATACATGTTATATATGCCAAAAAAATGTGCATGCACTTTTTGAGTGTTCCGCCCCAATAGGAGAAGAAGGATATGGGCAAAAAAGGCTTTGTAAAAGTTGCGAAAACACTAGTACAAAGCATATAATTGCGTCCCGGGAAGTAGAAGATTGGCGTGGTCATGCGACAATGAAAACACAAAGAAAAGGAAAGTATTTACAAAACAAATTGAAAATGAATTTCTAATAGAAAAAATAGATAAAATGCCAATAATAAAAAATGGAGGTAGTGTAAGCTTAAAAGCGGTTGCATTTGGCAAGAAACGATTTTCTTTCACTAATACTTGCGCCTTTGACAGCATTTTACAACTCTGTATCGCTGCTTATCTTGATACAAAAAAAATGAAGGAATTAGTTAATAGCACATCAGACAACATATTGTTTAAGTTAATTAGCGACATGGTTGCTAACGGTGTCCGTAAAAATTCTTATAGACTACGCGCTGAACTTCTATCAGACTTATTTTTAGGGCAAATGTTACCAAGTAACAGTATTTTAATAGATTGTCAAGTAACTGCCGGTTTTTTGTGTAGAAAATTATTCACAGAATATCCAACTTTTCGAGAAGTATCTAAATGTTCAAATTGTTCCACGGAAAGATTGAAGATCCTACCTTTGACTTATGTTAACATCGACACACTAATACAAAAAAACTACAACCAAATAGAAAAAGATTTGACAGTACAACCACTCAATTGCAACCAAGACAACTGTGATGGAATTGTAATTACTACTATTTCACACACAGGTACGTCAATTTTAGTTCACAGCTACTTACAGGAAGATTCACGCTACTTGGCGATGAAGGTATCTTACGAACTTGCGGAACATGTGCCCGTATACATTAGTCAATGCGTATACATACCTAGATAATTTTATTATTGAAATCTTTTATTGCTAATTGCTAGTGCTATTTATAATAATTCTTCGGAATATACAAAAATGTAATAATATAATGCTTTTCCTATTGCTTATGAAAGTATAAATAAATCAACCGTGCCACTGACTTTAATCGTTTCGTGTCAAGTGATGCGCGCTCCGCCAAGTTACGCGGATCTTCCTCTACCTGCTTATCCATTAAGTAGTAAGCCAATACCAAATTAAGTTTGGATCGCTGTGTCGTTTTATTGAGTAATGAATGACAAAAATTGAAAATAAAAGTAAAACTTTGACACCCTGTATCTTGAAAATTAAGAACTTTAAGGCTGCATGTTTCTATATCAATTTTTATAAAAATGCGAGGTCTATCACCCGTCAAGCGTTGTCGGTCAATTTCCGGACACCCTGTATATATATATATATATATATATATATATATATATATATATATATATATATATATATATATATATATATATATATATATATATATATATATATATATATATATATATATATATATATATATATATATATATATAAATGCATGTAACTCTGTATGTCCTTATGCATTACTACACCATCCAACCGATCGCCATGAAAGTTTGGGAAGTTATTGAGTGCACTCCCGAGTAGGTTTCTGGAATAAAAATTCAAAATATCGGCGCTGGGCGGGGGGTATTACTTCTGAGATCGCAGTAACGCGTCCCGCATGAAACTTTGGAAAGTTTTTGAGTACACTACCGGGAAGGTTTCTGGAATACAAAAATTTAAATGTCGACCCACAGGGCGCGGGGAAGGATATTTCTTCTCAGATCACAGTAACGCGGGACGGGTAAGCTAGTAAAGTATAAAATTGAATTACTAAAAACCCCATTCATTGCTTCAAATTATGTACCACCGAAGCAGCAATAAATACACAACTTCCAATAATAGAACACATTTAATTAAATATCAATTAAAATATTGCGGGATGCATTTACAAAATCCCATCTGAATAAATAAATTAAAATATCCTCTATTTTTAGGATACTTTCTCATCTTTGAAGTATACTCAACCGATGAGGTTATCAATGTTAAACTTCAAGATATTCCTCAAAAGATAAAGCTGTCGTTTATGAAAGAAGAAGTTTCATTAGTTGGAATTATAAACTACAAATCACCAGTAATTCCTACTAGGAAATCTAATGGGGATGCTATTGGGCATTATACGGCAATATGTCATCGTAAAAAATATAGATGGATACAATATGATGACTGCAAGGAATCTGAAATCATGTTAAAAAAGAAATATTTACTAAGTCCCCATATAATCATGTATTCCAGCTAGATAAATTTTGTAAAAAGTGGCTTAAGGTGTAAAACCATATGTAATTTACTTATTAATAAATATTGTTTTCAAGTTTTTTCCAGTAAGTTTATTACGTGCACCAAATTTTAGGATTAAATATCTTGATTGTACGTTCATAAACGAAGGTTTTCGTATACAATATGTTTTAGCACCTAATTATTTAAGATATGTTTACTCTTGTCAGTGCACCACGCGAGGTTGACGTCTAAGTCCAAAAATTCGCTTAAGGAGGTGCGCACTAAATTTGTTGATTAAATATTTTGATTGTACGTTCCTAAGCGAAGGTTTTCCTATACAATATGTTTTAGCACCTAATTATTTAAGATATGTTTACTCTTGTCAGTTCCCACGCGATGTTGACGTCTAAGTCCAAAAATTCGCTTAAGGAAGCGAGCACCAAATTTTACGATTAAATATTTGGATTGTATGTTAATTAACCAAGATTTTTGTCTACAATACGTTATAGCACGTAATTATTTATGATATGTTTACTCTTGTCAGTGCGCCACTCGAGGTTGATGTCTAAGTCCAAACATTTGCTTAAGGCGACGAGCACCAAATTTTTTGATTAAATATTTCAATTGTACGTTTATAAAAGAAGGTTTTCGTATACAATATGTTTTAGCACGTAATTATTTAAGATATGTTTACTCTTATCAGTGTACCACGCGAAGTTGACGTCTAAATCCTATATTCGCTTAAGGAGGCGAGCACCAAATTTTACGATGAAATATTTTGATTGTACATTCATAAACGAAGGTTTTCGTATACAATATGTTTTAGCACCTAATTATTTAAGGTATGTTTACTCTTGTCAGTGCACCACGCGAGGTTGACGTGTAAGTCCAAAATTTCGCTTAAGGAAGCGAGCACCAAATTTTACGATGAAATATTTTGATTGTACGTTCATAAACGAAGGTTTTTGTATACAATACTTTATAGCACGTAATTATTTATGATATGTTTACTCTTGTCAGTGGGCCACTCGAGGTTGATGTCCAAGTCCAAACATTTGCTTAAGGCGACGAGCACCAAATTTTACGATTAAATATTTTGATTGTACGTTGATAAAGGAAGGTTTTCGTATACAATATGTTTTAGCACCTAATTATTTAAGATATATTTACTCTTGTTAGTGCACACGCGAGGTTGATGTCGAAGTCCAAACACTCTGTTAAGGAGGCTAGCACCAAATTTTAGGATTAAATATTTCAATTGTACGTTTATAAGCGAAGGTTTTCGTATACAATATGTTTTAGCACGTAATTATTTAAGATATGTTTACTCTTGTCAATGCACACGCGATGTTGACGTCTAAGTCCAAAAATTCGCTTAAGGAAGCGAGCACCAAATTTTAAGATTAAATATTTGGATTGTAAGTTAATTAACCAAGGTTTTTGTATACAATACGTTATAGCACGTAATTATTTATGATATGTTTACTCTTGTCAGTGCGCCACTCGAGGTTGATGTCTAAGTCCAAACATTTGATTAAGGCGACGAGCACCAAATTTTAGGATTAAATATTTTGATTGTACGTTGATAAAGGAAGGTTTTCGTATACAATATGTTTTAGCACGTAATTATTTAAGATATATTTACTCTTGTTAGTGCACACGCGAGGTAGATGTCGAAGTCCAAACACTCTGTTAAGGAGGCTAGCACCAAATTTTAGGATTAAATATTTCAATTGTACGTTTATAAGCGAAGGTTTTCGTATACAATATGTTTTAGCACCTAATTATTTAAGGTATGTTTACTCTTGTCAGTGTACCACGCGAGGTTGACGTCTAAGTCCAAAATTTCGCTTAAGGAAGCGAGCACCAAATTTTACAATTAATGTTTGGATTGTATGTTAATTAACCTAGATTTTTGTATACAATACGTTATAGCACGTAATTATTTATGATATGTTTACTCTTGTCAGTGGGCCACTCGAGGTTGATGTCCGAGTCCAAACATTTGCTTAAGGCGACGAGCACCAAATTTTAGGATTAATTATTTTGATTGTACGTTCATAAACGAAGGTTTTCGTATACAATATGTTTTAGCACCTAATTATTTAAGATATGTTTACTCTTGTCAGTGCACACGCGAGGTTGACGTCTAAGGCCAAAATTCGCTTAAGGAGGCGAGCACCAAATTTTACGATGAAATATTTTGATTGTACGTTCATAAACGAAGGTTTTTCTATACAATATGTTTTACCACCTAATTATTTAAGATATGTTTACTCTTGTCAGTGCACCACGCGAGGTTGTCGTCTAAGTCCAAAATTCGCTTAAGGAGGTGAGCACCAAATTTGTTGATTAAATATTTTGATTGTACGTTCCTAAGCGAAGGTTTTCCTATACAATATGTTTTAGCACCTAATTATTTAAGATATGTTTACTCTTGTCAGTGCACACGTTAGGTTGATGTCTAAGTTCAAAATTCGCTTAAAGAGGCGAGCACCAAATTTTTGATTAAATATTTCAATTGTACGTTTATAAAGAAGGTTTTCGTATACAATATGTTTTAGCACGTAATTATTTAAGATATGTTTACTCTTGTCAGTGCACACGCGATGTTGACGTCTAAGTCCAAAAATTCGCTTAAGGAAGCGAGCACCAAATTTTACGATTAAATATTTGGATTGTATGTTAATTAACCAAGGTTTTTGTATACAATACGTTATAGCACGTAATTATTTATGATATGTTTACTCTTGTCAGTGCGCCACTCGAGGTTGATGTCCAAGTCCAAACATTTGCTTAAGGCGACGAGCACCAAATTTTACGATTAAATATTTTGATTGTACGTTGATAAAGGAAGGTTTTCGTATACAATATGTTTTAGCACGTAATTATTTAAGATATATTTACTCTTGTTAGTGCACACGCGAGGTTGATGTCGAAGTCCAAACTCTCTGTTAAGGAGGCTAGCACCAAATTTTAGGATTAAATATTTCAATTGTACGTTTATAAGCGAAGGTTTTCGTATACAATATGTTTTAGCACGTAATTATTTAAGATATGTTTACTCTTGTCAGTGTACCACGCGAAGTTGACGTCTAAATCCTATATTCGCTTAAGGGACACGCAACAAATTTTACGATAAAATATTTCCATTGTACGTTTATAAAGGAAAGTTTTATATATACATATATATATATATATATATATATATATATATATATATATATATATATATATATATATATATATATATATATATATCGGCGTTTATTAAATGAAAAATATGTACATTCCATTCATGTAAGGTACTATCTGGTAAAACACAGTTTTATAATTTTAATCATAATATGATATTATTTCTTAAAGCACCTAATTAGCACTTAATTATGGTCGTTTTGATTTTTCAGAAATGATGTCTCAGATTGGGTTTTTTGAGTGGGGGGTTCCAGCTTAACATTAAGTCAGCACCCCCCAATGTAACTTCAATTTTCTGCTAAACCGACTGAGCACTTAATTTTTGAGTTTGGCACTAAATTAGCACTTAATTAGCACCTAATTTCAAAATAACTTTTTATTAATTTTGCGCTGGTGGGGGGGCTAACTTTATATACGTACGAAAAACGCCATTTTATATCTGAGATTTTATTGGATTTAATGAGAATTATTCCTGACCTCCAGTTAATAATGTCCGATGAAGCAAGTTTCCATCTAAATGGAGCGGTCAATAGACACAACTGCAGGATTTGGAGTGAAGTGAATCCACGTGAATTAAATGAAATTGTAAGAGACTCACCTAGAGTAAATGTTTGGTGTGCAGTAAGTAAAAACGAAATTTACGGGCCGTTCTTTTTTGCTAAAAAAAACAGTAAACGGTGCTAACTATACGGACATGTTAGAGTTATTTTTTTATCCACAAATAGACCAGAATGAAAATGAAATTTATTTCCAACAAGATGGGGCACCTGCCCATTATTCGCTAATTACTCGAGAATCTGTATCCAATAAATTTAGTAATAATTGGATCGGCAGGGGAGGTCCAATTGAATGGGCTCCAAATTCGCCAGATTTGACGGTACCAGATTTTTTTATATGGGGTTATGTTAAGTCTCTGGCTTATAATCCTGCACCCCAAAATTTAGAAGATCTAAAAGCCAACATACGTCGCGCTTTTGAATCTATGACACCCCTCACGCTACGAATTTAGTAATGCGCTTACACAAATGTATTAGTGAAAACGGGGGTCATATAGAACATTTGTTAAACTAAGGTGTCTACGGGACTATTATTTTATCCACTAAATATGTTTTGTGATTATTTGTTAAATTGTTCTCCATAAATTGTCAAATAAAAGATCTTATACATTTAATTTTGTTTTCATGAACTGTTTTTGCAGACTTACGCTATGAACAGCTCACTAAATTGTGATATTTATGATAAAAATATTCGAGAGGCTAGTTACTAAAAAATTACTGATAAATAATTGTTGACTACTGATTTTGCAGGCCTCTACTTAAAAATTGATTGCTCAGTTAATTCTGCATCGATTTTTAAAAACTTTATACCGACGGATAGCTGAACGAAATGGCTTTCGCCTTATCACAAAATATACAGGGCGTTACATTAAAAAAAGTCTACAAAAAAAATTCTAAAAACTACCATTTTGTTTTTTGGCTAACCGGAAGTGAAGAAAAAATTTGGATGAGTCCAATCAAAACTTGTATCATTGTGAAGCAATTCAGTGAAAACCGCAAGTGTCTAACTGTAGCACCAAATTAGCACCTAATTATGGCACAAATGATTTCGTTACGTTGTTGGCAGTACTAAGTTTATGTTAAGCAAACACAGCCTTTAATTTTTGTTAATGATAGACGCACCAAATTTTTCTTTGTGCTAACAAATTAGCACCAAATTATGGTATAGGTTTCAAACGATTGCGTTGCAATGGCTGTTCTAATTTTGGGTGTGTGGTTTTTGTGACAAACTGTAATGTTAATTTTATTATCTAGTATGAAAATTAAACCTCAAGTGTCTAACTTTATGCGTTTAAAAGTTATAAGCCCTTGAAATAGGGGAAAATATAGTGGGACACCCTGTATACCAATCATCTTGATAGCATGCTTCGTTTAAGGGTTTTCGTGATTTTCATAAATTTTAAACCCAAAAATATTATAAAAAATACGAGCAACAAATTTTAGTTTAGGGTAGCAAAGTAGCACCAAATTAGCACCTAATTATGGCACAAATGATTTCGTTACGTTGTTGGCAGTACTAAGTTTATGTTAAGCAAACACAGCCTTTAATTTTTGTTAATGATAGACGCACCAAATTTTTCTTTGTGCTAACAAATTAGCACCAAATTATGGTATAGGTTTCAAACGATTGCGTTGCAATGGCTGTTCTAATTTTGGGTGTGTGGTTTTTGTGACAAACTGTAATGTTGATTTTATTATCTAGTATTAAAATTAAACCTCGTGTCTAACTTTATGCGTTTAAAAGTTATAAGCCCTTGAAATAGGGAAAAATATAATGGGACACCCTGTATACCAATCATCTTGATATCATGCTTCGTTTAAGGGTTTTCGAGATTTTCATAAATTTTAAACCCAAAAATATTATAAAAAATACGAGCAACAAATTTTAGTTTAGGGTAGCAAAGTAGCATCAAATTAGCACCAAATTATGACACAAATGATTTCGTTACGATTAATTATACGTTGTTGGCTGTGCTAAGTTTATGTTAAGCAGACACAGCCTTTAATTTTTTGTTAATGATAGACGCACCAAATTTTTCTTTGTGCTAACAAATTAGCACCAAATTATGGTATAGGTTTCAAACGATTGCGTTGCAATGGCTGTTCTAATTTTGGGTGTGTGGTTTTTGTGACAAACTGTAATGTTGATTTTATTATCTAGTATTAAAATTAAACCGCAAGTGTCTTAACTTTATGCGTTTAAAAGTTATAAGCCCTTGAAATAGGGGAAAATATAATGGGACACCCTGTATACCAATCATCTTGATGTCATGCTTCGTTTAAGGGTTTTCGTGATTTTCATAAATTTTAAACCCAAAAATATTATAAAAAATACGAGCAACAAATTTTAGTTTAGGGTAGCGAAGTAGCACCAAATTAGCACCAAATTATGACACAAATGATTTCGTTACGATTAATTATACGTTGTTGGCTGTGCTAAGTTTATGTTAAGCAGACACAGCCTTTAATTTTTTGTTAATGATAGGCGCACCAAATTTTTCTTTGTGCTAACAAATTAGCACCAAATTATGGTATAGGTTTCAAACGATTGCGTTGCAATGGCTGTTCTGATTTTAGGTGTGTGATTTTTGTCACAAACTGTAAAGTGGTAATTTTATTATCTAGTATTAAAACTAGTTAAAGAAAGATGTTGGTTATAAAACTAAAAAGGTAAATATTATGGTTTTTATATTAAATAAATACACAGTAATTATTAAGACTACTCTCCTTAACTCCCGAATGTGCAGGCTAATCATTGTAAATACATTAACAAATTTAATTACGCATTTGTGCATAAACCGTAATAATTAGTTGCATTAACGTAAATTGGATTATCCGGGAAACGTACAATGACAGGGAAAATTACACACACACAAACCCCCTCCACCAACGCTTTGAACTTGTTGGCCATGAATTATCTCGATTTCCGTTATTAATTTTTTCATTTTTAATTATTTACAAATTACGTAATCTATTTGTATACATACTTGAAAATGTCGCTTTTTGTACACAAAGCCCACAGTCTCATTTTATCTCTCATGTCACGCTGTGAGCTTGACATTGATCAGAAAACCTCCAGACCCTTTTTTTACTTTGGTATATTTATTTTTTGATAAGTGGTGTAGAAACTTTAAACAGAATAATCACAATGGGGATCATTTCTTTATAGTCGTTATTCATTACAAACTTTCTCTATTTTAAATAATCCGTCTGGCGCCGCCGCCATCTTCATTTATAAATCTATGTTTAAATTAGAATACAAGAAAATTAGAAAGTTTCATTTGAAAATTAATTGGGAATATTTCACCTGGGAGATTACAGATATTGACTTTGAGATATATTCTTGTGGTGCATGCAGCATCTAGTAGTCCGGGTAACCCACTTTCTCATCTAGCCGCACCTAGCTCATCTTATCTCGTTTTTCCGCCCCTTCAATTTTGATGGGACGTATTCTAAGATTGTTCTAATTTAAACCGTATGTGCTATTGCCCCATGACCTATTTCATAATACCCGTTTGAAAGTGAATTTTAACATTCTCTCAAATCTAATTTAGAGTAACGCACTTCCGGTTGAGTTAAAAAGTTTCCATCGTCGCTCACTATGAATTTAAAATAATAAATTGATAAAACTAACCGCGCTTTGACCTGAATTCTTATATAAAAAACGAGATTGGTCTCATTTTGTGTATGGTTTAAATTAACCTTGAGCTGATAACTACAAATACGCCAAAAGGCGCACGTTAAAAATTCGTCTCACTTTTTACATAAAAAAATTGTAACGAAGCGTCGATGTCACCCTCTTCCCCCACTACTTTTATGACACTTACCCCATTGTGCAAGTCTCTGACCTGAATAAGAAGAATGCAACGCGCCGTCGCGGCGCCTACTCTCCTTTTCCTTTTAGCCTCACTCTCCCGCGATTTTCTCCCAATCCCAAATATTCTAGCAACATCTAATAATACAATAAATCCTGTTACACTAAATAGCTATAAATAGCACTGACCATAGAAATAAACTCGTCTTCCTCAATTAGTAAAATTACGCTTATATAATATTAAATTTAGGTATTAAAATAATAAACCCACCACATCTCTTTCTCCTTTGTGTAAAACCCCCAACTTCATTTCATTTGTAACCCCATTCAGAGTGTTGTCCCGCAGTATCGATCTGTTCCCGGCTTGGATATTTACTCTTCCCTTACTTCTCTCTCCTACTAGAATGCAGCTGAATCAGCTCTACCGTGACCTCTGAACCCTGGTGAAGGCTGCGACCTAGATATAGGATTATTGGGGTGAGGTACTCTCGAGACAAAGACAAATTAAATGCCATCACGTTAACTATGACATTCGCTTTTTTATGTACAATGTTATCTGATTCGTTTACAGATTTTTTGCTTGTATCTTTATTACAGTTAATTTTATGATATCAATTGTGTTAATTGAGATTATTATGAATGTAGGTATATAATCCCGGCGCCCTTTGTCAATTGGTCGATATTGTAAATATTGAAAGTGTTTTCATAAGTCATAACATTGATTTTTGGTGGGACTGTTGTTAACTCGTTAGAAGATGGACGCCGGACGCATGTTGTAAATTAACGTTTATTTAACCGTGGAATAATCAATGATTAAATTTGTCAGTGTTAATTTAGACTTGATTGTATTTCGTAAAAAAATTACCACATGCACATCCGAGATTAAAGGAAAATAAATGATATTGATTAAAAATATATGTGATAACAAAAAATTTATTTTAGGAATCCATAGAGTTTATTTACTAAACAACGAGTAATAAAGACCGGTTATTAGGTAAATAAACATAATAACATAAGGTTCATTTTCGAGTGGTTCGTTAAACCCACTATAGCGCAATTACTGTAAGTGGAAATTTTACAATCCGCTGAAACAGTTGTAGTGGCTTTAGGTATCTCAAAAACATTTCACCAAATTTGGCAAAGTGTTTATTTGCCAAACTTACCTTCGTTTATGTTAAATAGGTTTCCAGTTTCCTCGATAAAAGACGAATACGTGTCGCAGTTGATGCTGACGTGCCGCAGGGATCAGTTATAAGCGCCTAGATTTTTTCTGCTATACATAAATGATCTTATTTCTTCAACGACTAACCTGGTCCATTGCTTTGTTGACGACCACTCTTCACTGTAGTCCATCTCACTCGCAACATCAAGATGGCGTTGGAATTTTTGGACTAAGCTTGGCAGAAATTGCAATTGCAATTCTTTTGCGTTTGTGTTCTTCTTTGCATATTGAGGCTTCGATTATGCCTAGAGTGCGGCAACGTGAAAATTATCGACAACAGAGTGAATTCGACAGAGGTCGCATTATTGGCTTACGTGAAGGTGGTTTTTCATTCAGAGAAATTTCTAATCGTCTGAACCGTAATCAGTCCTCTGTAGTAAGTACGGTGTTATCAAGCATGGCCTAGAGACGGTCAAAAACGCCGTAGAAGAGGAAGTGGACGGCTAAGACAGACAAACGTGGTCCAGGACCGCCATCTCCGATTAATGGCATTAAGAGACCTATTCTCGAGTACAAGATCACTAGCCGATCAATGGTTTGGAAACGAAGGACGTCCTTAACCATTTGTACAGTTTACCGTCGAATTATTAAAGGTTATCTTGTGCTTCCGCTGACTGTTCGTCATCGACAATAACGTTTGGAATGGTATACCTTGCGACTGGATTGGAACGTGGCATGGCATAGGACGGTCTTCAGTGACGAATCCCGATTCTGCTTGGGAATGCATGATGGTGTCATGAGGGTCAGACATAGACGTGGAGAACGTCGCAATGTGCAGTTTTCTGTTGAGCGGCATATGCACCACACTGTGGGGGTTATGGTATGGGGTGCTATTGTTTATGGAAGCAGGTCTCAGTTGGTATTCATCCGAGTCAATGTGAATGCCCCCCGATATGTTGATGAAGTGGTAGAACCTCATATCCCTCCATTCCTCCAGAAGCTGGAAGACCCGATTTTCCAACATGATAATGCCCGTCCCGACATCGCAAGGCATTCTATGAAGCACTTCGAAGAGGCTAACGTCAATATCTTGCCGTGGCCACCCAGATCTCGCGACCTTTCGCCCATCGAACATGTGTGGGACATGATGGGTAGAAGAATCAAGCAATTAGCCTAGAAGTTCTCTGGCATGAATTACTGATTTCCTGGGATACAATATCTCAGGAAGAAATCGACCACATGTTGAAATACATGCCAAGAATGGAGCGGCAGAGTGAAACTAATAGGGGTGGTCCAACACATTAATAAAAAAGGCCGTTAGCTGTTGTTTAATTTCTTTGAAATTTTATTCAATTACTACATTTGATTAGTTAAACATTTCTGCCAAGTTTGCTCCAAAATTTCCAACGCCATCTTGGTCTTGCATTTTTTATGTCACAGAGTGTGTATATACATCTTGTAGTTGTTTGTTCGCCTGCGCCACTCTTTTCCTTCCTTTACACCACCGTAGATTCTTCTTAGTAATTTGCTCTCCCATGTTGCCAGTTTCTTTTCTTCTGCTGTTGTTAGTACCCATGTTTCACTCGCGTAAGTTTAGATTGGTCGTATATAGCTGGATTTTTTTGACTCTTGAAATACTCTTATTTACCAGAAAGTGATTTAGAGCACCCGCGCACTTTGATACACTTATTACTCTGTTTTTTATTTCTTCTTCCTGCCTTCCTTCGCTATTCATTTCGACACCCAGGTATGCTACACTGCGTTCCAGCTTGAAAGTTAGCTTTTCCTTTGTTGATTCAATTTTCTTGTTGTTTCGTGTTTTCTAGCACCATGTAATGTGATTTTTTCTCGTTGATTTTCATTCCTATTTTCTATGCTTCTTTTTCAAACTTCGTCACTATCGTTTTTAACTGTTATTTTGTTCTGGCTATTATTGATAGATCATATCTGCATCAAGTATTCTAAAACGATGTTAAATAAATGAGTGATAAGGGATCTCCTTGCTTTAAGCCTATATTGCTTTCGAACTCCGCCTTTGTATATCACCTTGTTGTTTGTTCTCTCCAAGGTCATCGCTACTAAAGTTATAGTTTCGTTGCTAAGGTGTAGTTCTTCCATTGCTTCTATTATCACTGTGATTTTTATCCTATCAAAAGCCTTTTGGAAATCTATAAATATCCCATGGATTCTTATATTTTTTTCTCTGCAGTTTTCGTGTGTTTGTTTAATAATAAATATTTGATCTACTGTACCTTTCCCGGCTCTAAATCCGGATTGATAGTCTCTTACCTTATCTTAGGATTCTTCTCTCACTTTCTCTGTAATTAGTGCTGTTAAAGTGTTGTACTTAGTAGTGCTATTGGCCTGTAATTTTATGCTAATTGCTTGTTCCCTTCTTTAAATATCGGCCATATCATGGCTACCTCCCAGTCTTTAGGCATTTCTTTGATTGTCCATATATGTTTAAGTTCGAAAATTCTTCTTTGCATTTGTTCGCACCCATATTTTATTCATTCTATTGGTAATCCATCGGCTCCCGGGCTGTGTAACTCCCCATCTTCGTCTTTCAGTCCTATAAACTGTTGGTAACCCTTCTTCTTCCATTTTATGATTTTCTAGAATCTCTTTGTGTCCTTTGCGTTGTATGATATTTATAGTCTCTCTTCTTTCTTCTGCATATTGTTTCAACTCTGTTTCTTGCCTTTTTATATTATTGTTCTGCTTCCAATGTCTGTTTCTGTAGCCAAAGCTGTTTTGCTCTTTTACTGTTTTCTATTGCTTCTTTGCATTCTTGGTCGAACCAGCATTCGTTTTCGATTCTTTGTTATCTTCAATTGCTTTTACACTTTCTTTAAGGTTGTCTGTGTGTGGCACCATTCTTTTTCTATGTCGGTTTCAATATTATGTTTTCTTACTCTCTGTTCTAGCTCTTCGAAGTACTTCCTCTGAATCTTTCCTTTTTTTATACTTTCTGTTGTGTCTCCTCGGATGGGTTTGCGTTTTAGTATGTGTTGGTTTGATATGTCTGGATTTTTTTGGTTGTGTTTGTATGTCTTTTCGAGATTAGCACGATCTATTTGATTTTTTGTTCTTCGATCTGGATGTGCATGTGTATGTTTTGCTTTGTTGCATAGTACTTTTGAGTATTAGGTTATTTCTTGCCACGAAATTGGTTACGCGTTCTCAGTTGTTGGTTGTTTCGTGAAGACTTTCTTTGCCTATAACTGTTTCGTATTCTTTTTCTTTCCCTATCTTTGCGTTTTGGTCGCCTACAATCAGTTTTTTGTCGTATTTTGGCATATTATTAATTGGGGAAGTAATAATCTAGTTCAATGTAATGCTAATAAAATTCAGTTTTGCCGTGTGTCCTCCAAAGAAGATCCATCATATCCTGTTGTATGAATAGCTGAAGTTTTGATTGTATTACTATGTTGGGAGTTTGACTTATGTCTTCAAATCTATCAGGGGTTAACCATCTTCTGTCAGCCAATAAGGCAGCTGCTCGTAAAATGCCCAAACTTGACCTCATTTAGAATAAAATTCTCACATCTGGTTTCGTGCTCCCCAATACTGTCTCGATATCGTTGATCGTATTCAAAAAAGAGTAAGTAGGTTTATAAATGTACCGTCCTTAACTTCTGACATACAATCCCTTTAGCATAGAAGAATCTTTTCAGTGAATGTTTTGTATTATCGGTATTACAATGGCTATTGCGCTGTTGATTTACAATCGTTGATACCATCTGGAGCCACCTTTGCTGCAAATACTCGGTTCTCTCTTTCACATCATCAACATGCAATACAAATTTGCATTTGTCGTACCAAACGGGCGTAATCTCCACATTCTTCTAGATGGCTTCTAAACTCTGGAATGATATTCCTAGTTCCTGCTTTCCTTTCACTTATAATATGAAAAAATTTAAGGTATCTGTTCATAGGCATCTATTGGCAGTTAAATATTCCCTATCCATCCTCGTAAGTGTTGCTGAATGCTTTGCACAATAGGGTAAACTTAGCCTGTTCAGGACCTCAATTATTTAAAAAAAAGTGCGGATACGCGAAGTTTAAATGTTCGCGGTTACGGAAAGTGGGCAGACAAAAACGCGTAGAAAGAAACTTGAGTAGGAAAATTAAGTTTTTGAGTAATATAAAATTATATCATTTTTAGTCTAATCCCAACGCGCTCGTACAAAAAGGGTTCCCAACACATTCGTAAAGTGCGTCTTTCGCACTCAACTTCTTGATCGAACTCCGCTTCGCGTCGTTCCGTTAACGGCAAAATTGTGCGAAAAAATCCACTCTCCGCTCTACCTTCTACGAATGTTCGGAAAATCGACTTCTCCACACACTTTTCAGTACAGAAAAACGACTTTTTCTCACTAGTACACAACAGAATTTTTCTTCACTGAACTGCGTGCGAGAAATTCGATTTTCGACACGCGCGTAGAAAACTTGTTTTTTTTGAATAAAATAAAATAAAGCTCTAGCATTTTTAGTTTAAAGTCTACACGGTCACGCAAAGAAATTATTCATTAACATATATGTAAATTCTCTTTTGCGTACTCGTCAGCCTTTGACCAAACGACGCGAAGCATAGTTTGGTCAAAGGCAGACTCGTGCGAAAAAGTATCTTTACACTATTTTCTACAACTTCATCTTGCAAAGTAAATACTCTACTTTCCTTTCCACCTTCCCGATTGAACACCACAATCTTAGTTTTGTTCACGTTTAGGTCCACGCTCTCACAGACTGTATCAAACTTCCTCCGAGCAGTTTGTAGCTCATTCGCACTGTCACTTAATAAGACTGTGTCATCTGCATACACCAGAACTCGTACATTTACGTCACCAACCATTACACCATTTGTATCGGTGCATGCTTGCCTAACACAGTATCCATGTATACATTGAATAACCACGGTGACATCACACAGCCTTGTCGCGCTCCTTGCTCAATATTAAAATATTCACTCACACCTCCTCTCACCCTAACACATGCCCGGCTACCATTGTACACTGCCCTTATTCCGTTTTATTAGACCTTTACTTACTCCATAACCACAGCCTCTTCCTATTCACACTGTCATATGTTTTCTCCATATCTACAAACACACAGTGCACCTTCTTTTTTACACTTAAACACTTTTCAGTCACCTCCTGGAGAGCAACCATTGTTATGAAACGAGATTTATAGCAGTTACGTAACATTAAGTAGGAACTGGCCTCTTACTTCGATGTTAAGTTGTACATTTTTTGTTTTTTTGAATCACGTCCGGCATATTTTGAATTTTTATACTGCTGTTACAAATACGTATTTATGATTGGTTTATATACTCCGCGATACCGTGGGATAGAATATGCGATATAATTTGTTCTGTATATTTTTTGTTATTGCAAAATATTTGCGTGTTTGTAGTTTATATTACGATGATATGAGTTTTAACATTCGTTAAAAGAAACCGTTTTCTTTTTTTTTCGTAGAACTTCAATGCTATAGTAATCCTAATTACTATTTGCGTGCCTTTTTTTTTATAAATTTTCTATAAATTTATAATTTTCCAAACCCGTAACTTAAAAAACTATAGGTATGTAGAACTATAAAGTACTGCAGGTGTCTGCATGAGTTAAAGTTACATTTAACTTTGATGTAAATAAAAAGTGTTACATAATGTGCCATTACCTTATCGCTCATCGTTTAGTGTTGTAGTCTGTCGTTAAAACAGCTAATTATTAGATTAAAAACCGGAAATCGCGATAATTAATTGATTAAAAGACCAATCAAACCTCGAATCGATTTAATTGCCTTTGAAAGCCCCAAATCAAAATTGAAATCAATTACTATGGTAAAAAAACAGGGTTTGCAAATCATCCTATAGCTGAAGTATACGTGCTATTTACGTTTAACCAACTATAATTTAGACTCGTTTTTCGATGATATTGGTAAAAGAATGTAATCCAGCTACCATCCCAAAACCTTTGTAACATATATACTGATATAAACGTTAAAAAGTGACTGGCGCATAAACTAAACACAGTGTGAAAGTGTAAACTTTCACGATTATTACACATAATTAAAAATTACTTAATTTTTGGGTTTTTTAAATCGTGTATTTTTCTATTTATATTTTATATACAATTATACTTCTTGATTCCAAGTACAGTTATCGTTCTCAGTAAATGGTAATATCTTTAAGAATTACTCGAGATGTTGGTACAAATGTACGAAATATGAAAAAGAGGAAAATGCAAACATAAGCCTGCTATTAATATAATAGTTTGATAAACGTACAAAGCCAACTATGGAATACAATATTAATAAAAAATAACTAGATCCTTAATAAATTAAATATTATTAAACTGCGTTGAACTTGACAAATCAGAACACCCTCTAACGGACGAAGGCTAAGAGTGAAAAATGTCACAATCAAAGAGCAAATTTAACAAAATTAAATCAAATTATGGCGTAAGTGTAAAGTTGTGAAAAACTTTAATTTGAAATTGAGACACAAATAGAAAATTGTCATACCAATTAAAGATCTAGTCAAATCTAACAAAGAAATAGTGTTTGGTTAATAATTGTAATTGGTATTGTACAGTGAAAAGACAATGTAGTGCGTTTAATATGATTTTTAATTTTAACTACATATGTTATATTATTATAGTGTTGTGGTAAGTTAACATATCTAACTGGTAAAGCATTTACTTCAAGCTTTAGGAAAAAGAACAGCAAAAAAAAACGAGACATACCAAAAGCTAAAATTAAGACGTTCCAGTTTGCCTTTTTTTAATTATAAGGTACCAAAACCAATTCAAACGGTTTTCTTGTCTATTAAAGCTATTAGGATATGTATCTCAATAGATTCACGTTGTAGACGAACATAATAGTGAGTTTGTCTTGACAATATTTCTATATTACCGAATTGAATGGCATGATTTAAATTATTTAACTCATGCTCAGCTACCGCAGATTTCTCTAGTTGACGTAATCTATAAAATCTCATATGTTCTACGTTTTGTGGTTCCATTGTATACTTTTCCACAAGAACAAGATTACTTATACTGTCCGGAAGATGGCAATGAGTTTGAAACATCTTGAGTTGACCTTAAACGTTCTTTAGTCTTTTTTGTAGATTAAAAAACAATCCTAATGCATGATTAATTAGCATTTTTCGATTCTTTCTGTAACGTTAGTTATAAAAGGGAGAAAAGCAGTACCAACATTCTAATTTTTCTTTATGCTTATGTCTAATATTATTAATATCTTTAAGTGAATATTCATTAGCTTGTAGTGATTTTGTTAAATATTTATATTCATTTTTCAAAAATTCAGGATTCCACATTCATTTAGCTTGATCCACTAAAGATTTAATTACACCAATTTTTTGACGTGGATGGTGGTTTGATAATTTATGAAGGTATCCGTCGGTGTGTGTCGGCTTTTGATAAACCTTAAAAGATAGTAAATTATTAGTTTTAGATACTAGTATGTGAAGAAACGGTAAGATTTCTTTAGTTTTCTTTTCCATGGTAAACTGAGTGCTTGGATGAATACCATGGCTCCAAATAACAAATGTGTTTACATATCTATACCAAACTAAAGGTTTTTTAGGTGCGTTTTGTAAAGCTAACGTTTCAAATTTTAAAGATTGTAGCGTCCCCCAGGTACCCTATCTTGAAAAGTGTGATTTGAACTTATTTACAATAATGTAAATTCCAGAACAAAACAACCGCTAAGTGATTTATTTTGACTTGACTGACAATGTCACTATTACTCAAATTAATTGCCTGCCTTACTTTGACTTTCCTGGCAATAATTAAAGCATTAGAGTTTTATTTACAAGTCTGATATTTAATTACTCGCAAACCTCAACTCTGATGAAACGAAGTGGCCGTCTAGTGGTAGGTACGTTGTGCTATCTGAATTAGATAGCCTGGATGACGTAAGTGTTGCATCAGGTAAAAAAAAAAATGAAACTGCTCAAATTAAAATCAATGAGCGTTGCGCAGCGGTGGTTCAACCCGTTAATATACTACTGTGGGAAAGAACCGCTAATAAAACCCACTTTATTCATAAATAAGTAATTGCACAAGTACATTAATAAATCAAATAACAAAAAAAAAACAAAGTAAGGGTTAAATATTTAACAAAACGCCATTAAATCAGGTTAAAGTACGTACAAAATAATAACATTAAGAGGAAAGAAAATAAAAAGCAGTTTAATTACACATAAACACAATAAAAAAAACCCATGTAGTTACACCCACAATTGTGTCATAAATAATCAAAATCACAATACCAAGCATGTGGCCCTTTAAAACCAATTATGCCGGTGTTTAAGTATATAAGCACATGAAACAGTAAAGCAAATTACTGTACATATAAAATACAACAACGGTAAAATTGCACAGGTGATGATAATAAGGTAAAGGCAAGGATAAAAGAAAATAGACAAGGAATTTACACGTATAAAATGGTTTAGTGACCACTAAAGCACAAAATACATAAGTTAAATTACAATAAATCACATACAAAGAGAAATCAGCTCGCAGGCAAATAATTCTACCTAACAACTGACACAAAAAAAAAATCATTAAAACAAAGCCTTATAAGGGCAAGTTATAAATAGATCACAACATCGTGACCGATATATAAATTTGAGGGCGTTAGAAAAATACAGCCCTCCTTTCTCAGGTTACACATTCATCTATACAACAATAAAAACAATAAAAATAAAATTCGAGGTGTTGAATGGTTATCTGGTCTCGGGAGTGTGTACCCACTTGGCAATTGCCTTTTACAATTAATAACCAAAGCGGTATCATCTACCCGTTCACCAGCCCACCTCTACACAAATATAAATATAATGTCTTTTATTTTAGCAGATTTCAGCTTAATACCTTTGCAAGAAAATGCTCGATTTTTAATAGGTTATATAGGCTTGTAGAATTTAACTTCAAAAAGGGTGACTGTTATTGATAGATTAATATTTGAAAAACATATTACAACTAACCCTGAAAGAAAAGACAAATTAGTGTTGGCTAATTCAAAAGAAAATGTGTGTTTTCAAGACCAACTGTTTACAATGACGGTATTTAATTAACTCAAAATCGATCTGGCTCGATTGACACTCTAACTGTAATTTGGTAATTTCAAACCAACTATCTTTACTCCCGTAATCAACCCCTATTTTTCAAAAGTAATACAAAACAAGAAACATTAATTTACGTTGGAACAGTTTCATATTTATTATTGCACGACATCTTAATTTTAAAAATATGCGTTCGTCCGTAACAAACCCTACATTTAGCTCTCGAGTTTCCAAGTAACAAACAAAGATATCAGTTTTAAGCGTACACCTGCTACTCAAACCCCAACATGTATTTTTCAACCCTTGCCAAATATCAGTTACATACATTTTCACATTTCTTACATAAAAATATATAAATAAAATATTTGGAAACATTAGCAAATTACGACGTATTATCAAGGATATTAAAAATCCACGAATTATCTTTTCTATCGCGGTAACAATGGCGATTTGACTAACGTTTATTACAATAATAAAACTTTCGCAAGAAAAAGTCTCCGTTTAAATGGCATTCATTTTAGCTTTTGGTACGTCTAGGTTTTTTTGCCGTATTTTTTCCTACGTTGAAGTACTAATTAGATATGTTAAGTTACTACAATACAATAATAATTGAACGTGTGTCGTTAATATTAAAAATCATATTAAACGTACTATATTATGTTTTCACTGTGCAATAACAATTATTATCATTATTAACCAAAAACTATTTCTTTGTTAATCTTTAATTGGTATGTGAAGTTTCTATTCGGGAATGTTTTCATCAATTTCAAATTAAAGCTTTTCTCAAATTTACTAAGTAGCTTCAATTTTCAAGGTCGAATGCGCTCTATAGCAAGAGTTAGAAAATAGGATCGAGCTGATTCTAGTATTTATTTGCGTACAAGCAACTTTGTGTACAGTCCGTGAAAAATGTTAAGCATTTTGGTAATTGATAAATTAATGCGAAATAATGTATTCTAAAACTTCCGCCGTACCATATTTTAAGATTAAATATGATGTGCCTTTAATTAAATATGATGAAAATTTAGACAAAAAATAATTGTTTGAAATTATAATCTTGTGAAATTTATGTAGATGAATTTTTATATTGTTATAATTTGTTATCGCGTTAATAAATTGTTGAATATTTATCATCGCAGTGTTGAATATTTCGAGAAATGTTTTTTTATTTACACTGAAAGGTATTTTAAAACCGGTAGTTAACCATATATGTAAGGAAACTTGTTTCACTGATTGAACTTCTAAAGATCCCATATTTTTAACTTTTTCTAATACCAACTTTCTAACTTACTCTTCTCCCCATTTATTTTAACCTTGAAAGTTGTAGCTAGTTTGCATTTTCTGTTCATGGAAATTTTGTTAAGAACAAGTTTCTTTGATTATAACGTCTTTTCACCGTTAGCCTTCGTCCGTTAGAGTGTGTTCTGATTTGTAATCTTTAAGGCATATTAATAATATTTAATTTATTAAGGATTTAGCTATTCTTTACTAAAATTAGATTGCATAGTTGTCTTTATGTGCTTATCAAACTGTCGTATTAATAGCAGACTTAACCCTCTTATTGTGTTCGGGTCAATATGACCCAATCGCGTTCTTCTAATGTGCATAATTCGTTAATTTATTTAAATATTTCGTTGCCACTGCATGACTTTTGTTTCATTACTCTAATAACGGTGGACCTAGATTGATATTAGAAAATTATAATTAGTTTTTTTTAAATGCATTTGTTACACTCACTGTGTTTGGGTCTATATGACCCTGTGATTTGTGTGGTTCAAATTAGAAGAACGAGAAGCAGATTAGTATCATAGACAAATGTATTTTATTAGTTTTGTTTTATTTTCACAAATATAAATAACTTGCATAATATTACCATATTATTGCGCATATTGCATGCGTTATTTGCGTACCGGTAAACAAGTTTATTTTTGTTGAAACTTGTCTGTGGCTCCGCATGCCGCAGCCAGTGAGCATATGTGTGTTGGTTTCGTAATAAATATCAAACTTGATGCTATACTCTAATAAGAAATACCTAAGATTGAAATTTATTATTGAAAATGTGTAGTGAGAGTGCTTACGGATAGTGAACTTGAGAAACTTCTGTGTGTTTCTGATAGTGACTCTAATGCTTCTGAAGAAGAAGACCATTTGTCCGAAACCGAGATATGTAATAGCGAATCGGACGATGAAGTGGAAGCTACGATAATCACGTAACTTCAAAATATGGCAATATAGTATGGAATGAAAAGACACATCAATCGGGAAGGTTATCAGCAGTAAATATTATTTCGTTGATTCCTGGGCCAACAAGGTATGCTACGTCGCGAATAATTGATATAAAATCCGCGTACTTCTTATATTTCACACCCAAAATTGTAAACCTAACTTTGAAAATGTCAAATTTAGAAGGCAAAAGACTTTGTAGCGACACGTTTCAAGATCTAACATTAGTTGAACTAGAAGCAATTTTGGCCTACTGTTTCTAGTTTGGAGTGTATAAATCTCATGGAGAGGCAACACGCAGTCTGTGGGATGGAAATGTAGGTCGTCCAATATTCAGAGCAACGATGTCCCTACAACGATTTCATGTAATTACACGAATCTCTTTGACGATAAAAAAAACTCGACCACAACGACACCAAACTGATAACTCTCATGCGGTACTTGTTGGATGAATAGGTTGCTTTTCTACCTAAGCTCAATATGTTCAAATGTAACAGTAGATGTGCAACTGGTACATTTTATGGACCGTTTATCCTTTTAGACAGTACATCGCGAATAAACCTGCTAAATATGGAGTCTTTATGCATATAACATGCAAGTTTATCTCGGTAAAAAAGAAGGTGAACCTCCAGAGTCAAGGTAAAATAGTTGTGCCAGATCTTACCTATGGTCTAAAAGGTCACAACGTAACGTGTGATAATTTTTTACCTCATATGATCTGGGGCAAATGCTATTGAAATGAAAAATAACCATGCTTGGCACTAGTCGCAAAAATAATCCTGAATTGCCAGTCGCATTGATCTGCAACAGGAAATTTTACTTCCGAAAAGGAATAAAAATGTTACGCTCATGGGTATCATGCACCACGATAACGGAGTGTGTAACCAAGATAAAAACAACAAAATTAAAGGTGCTGTAGACACAGTAGACAAGTTAATAATAACATACACATGCAGACGCCAAACTAAAAGATGGCCAATGACTATCTTTTACAATATCTTGGACGTTTCAGCTTACAACGCTTATGTTCAGTGGTGCGAAGTAACCCCGACCTGGAATGCTGAAAAACTTAACAAAACGGAGACTATTTCTTGAAGAACTGGGTAATTCCTTGATCACTTCATTATTGCAAGAAAGAATACGTCTCCCTCGACTGTCCAGACTGTAACAAATAAATGTATATATCTAACTACTACGTTTTTCAGATGTTCTTTACATAACTTTTATAATATCTAATAAAAATAAAATAATGTAATAAAATGTAATAAATAATAAATATGTACTATATCTTATTTCTTATTAATTATTATTATTGTTTCGTCACCTATGCAATTTTCACCTGCATTAAACTTTTTAATTCTTGATTCGTCAACTACAAAATAATTAAATTCGTCAACTGGTTTTAAAATTCTCGTTTCGTCAACTACACAGCTCTTATATATTTATGTATTTATTACAAAAATAAAACAACAGAAAGCAGACTCGATAACTTCATTTACAATTCATCCAGAATTGGAACCGGAAAAGTAAAAAATTAACTTTTATTTTATATTTCCTACAACTTATTTACCAGCTGCTTCGTCATATATCTAATCTAGTCGTTAATCAGAATTTTTAAATATAAAGGTAGGTTTTTCAAATTTTTTTTAGTTAATCAAAGTCAGTTACATCTGGAGGATACAATAGTTAAAATATCTTATGTTGTGAAATATGTTTAATACTTAGATTGAAAATTTGACGAAGCTGCTGGTAAATAAATTGCAAATAAAAAATAACTTGGAACACGCCAAATTTTGGTCGGTAGCCCTTTTAATGTCCCTCAGGGTTGGTTTTAAACGACGTCACTACTTTGTGAATAATTATATAATGTAAGCTGGACCTGTTGTAACAATTTTTATTATCTAAATTGTTATAAAATAAATCAAACTCTATGTAACAAACTAAATAAGCTTAAAATATTCTGGTTGGCCCCGTTCCCAAAACTGCTAGGGACGCCGCTGATCGGCTTCTTTTGTGCTCGTGTCGCCCTCTATGGGTAAAACTGTAAAGTAGGTTAGTACACAGATGTTTAATACACACCTGAAAATATTTCTTTAAGAAAAGGGCAACAGGTGTTATGTGGATGTACCTGGACCGTGGTGAATGAAATGGGAGTTATACAGGAGGTGGTAACAGGTGAGTGGGTTTTTGATACTGTTCTAATTATGTAGGAAAATTATGGTATACTCCTGATAGGGGTGGATTCGGAGTCGGTGTAATTAATTATGGGTGTATTGTCAGAAGTTTCTGGAGTATAAGGGACAGGGATATCGTATACGGGCCTAAATACGGCAACGTTTAAAGGGATGGATATGTTTAAGGGAGCTGGTCTAAGTAAAAGTAGGTAGTTGTTCGGGGAACCCGTCTCGGTGCGAATCATAGCCAAGATGAAGGTTTGAATGATACTTTTCCTTTTGTGAGGGTGGTTATATAGAGGTATAGGGATGTTCTGGGTCATCGGAATATTTAGCTATTCGGGGCCTACCCTCCGTCAAACTAATTATCTCGTTCTTTAGGCATGTTTATGTACCGCACTTGGTTCTAAGAGCAACCAAGAGCGTTTTACATAAGCGTGACTGTAACGATATTGGGTTAAGGGGGTAGGACTAAGTGGTGGATGATTGAGGTGTGTGTGGTGTAAGATTGACAAAAGGAGTGGGAAAGGAGTGAACAACTGATAACATTTATTAATAATGACAATACAGTTGTGGAAATAACTAGAAAATAAAGTTTGATATGAATTATTTACTAGGATAGAAAATTTATATAAATGATGCGCAGGATCATTACAGGTGTATATCAATAAAATATAAAAATCTAACTTTTTAATTTGCCAGTCCTAAAAACCTGGATGAGGCACGTTTATGTACCGTACTTGGTACTAAGAGCAGCTAAAAGCGTTCTACACAAGCGTGACTTAAAAAAGGGTGGCTGTAACGATATTGGGTTAGGGGGTAAGACTGTAACTGGTGGATGATTGAGGTGTGTCTGGTGTAAGATTCACAAAGGGAATGGGAAAGGAGTGGACACCTGATAACATTTATTAATAATGACAATACAGTTGTGGAAATAACTAGAAAATAAGGTTTGATATGAATTATTTACTAGGATAGAAAGTTTATATAAATGATTCGCAGGATTATTACAGGTTTATATCAATAAAATGTAAAAATCTAACTTTTTAATTTTCCAGTCCTAAAAACCTGGATGAGACACGTTTATCTAACGCACTTGGTACTAAGAGCAGCCAAGAGCGTTCTACACAAGCGTGACTTACAAATGGGTGGCTGTAACGATATTGGGTTAGGGAGTAGGACTGTAACTGGTGGATGATTGAGGTGTGTCTGGTGTAAGATTGACAAATGGGGTGGGAACTGATAACATTTATTAGTAATGACAATACAGTTGTGGAAATAACTAAGAAATAAGGTTTGATATGTATTATTTACTAGGATAGGAAATTAATGTAAAGGATTCGCAGGATCATTACAGGTTTATATCAATAAAATGTAAAAATCTAGCTTTTTAATTTGCCAGTAGTAAAAACCTGGATGAGGCACGTTTATCTACCGCACTTGGTACTAAGAGCAGCCAAGAGCGTTTTACACAAGCGTGACTTACAAATGGGTGGCTGTAACGATATTGGGTTAGGGAGTAGGACTGTAAGTGGTGTATGATTGAGGTGTGCCTGGTGTAAGATTGACAAATGGAGTGGGAAAGGAGTGAACAACTGATAACATTTACTAATAATGACAATACAGTTGTGGAAATAACTAGGAAATTGGGTTTGATATGAATTATTTACTAGGATAGCAAATTAATTTAAAGGATTCGCAGTATCATTACAGGTTTATATCAATAAAATGTAAAAATCTAACTTTTTAATTTGCCAGTCCTAAAAACCTGGATGAGATACGTTTATCTACTGCACTTGGTACTAAGAGCAGCCAAGAGCGTTCTACACAAGCGTGACTTAAAAAGGGGTGGCTGTAACGATATTGGGTTAGGGGGTAGGACTGTAAGTGGTGGATGATTGAGGTGTGTCTGGTGTAAGATTGACAAAGGGAGTGGGAAAGGAGTGAACAACTCATAATATTTATTAATAATGACAATGCAGTTGTGGAAATAACTATAAAATAAGGTTTGATATGAATTATTTACTAGGATAGGAAATTAATGTAAAGGAATCGCAGGATCATTACAGATTTATATCAATAAAATGTAAAAATCTAACTTTTTAATTTGCCAGTACTAAAAACCTGGATGAGGGACTTGGTACTAAGAGCAGCCAAGAACGGTCTACACAAGCGTGACTTAAAAAGGGGTGGCTGTAACGATATTGAGTTAGCGAGTAGGACTGTAAGTGGTGGATGATTGAGGTGTGTTTGGTGTAAGATTGACAAATGGAGTGGGAAAGGAGTGGACAACTGATAACATTTATTAATAATGTCAATACAGTTGTGGAAATAACTAGGAAATAAGTTTTGATATGAATTATTTACTAGGATAGCAAATTTATGTAAAGGATTCGCAGGATCATTACAGGTTTATATCATTAAAATGTAAAAATCTAACTTTTTTAATTTGCCGGTTCTAAAAGCCTGGATGAGGTGTGAAGGAAGTTATAGAGTCTGCTTTCTGTTTTGTTTTTCTAAAATTGAAATAAAATTAATAATTATCGAAAAGCAAATCATACGCAAACTTAAATAAGTATATCAGTTGACGAAACAAGAATAAATTATTACCTGTGCGCAGGTAAGCACTGTATAGTTGACAAAAAAAGAATTTTTGATAAGTTGACAAAACACGAATTGGCGAAACGGGAATAAATCGTTATTATTTACCGTTATATCAATTTAACGACAATAAAACAACTATACGCTCCGGGGTCATAATGACCCGAACACAATAAGTGAAACCAAAATGTTTACTAAATAGGAGGGTTAAGTTTTCGTTTTCATCATTTTCTTAAAGATATTACCATTTACTGAGACGATAACTATAGCTGTTATCATATAAATTTAGAGAAATATAAATAGAAAAATGCACGATATAAAGTAGTTGTAGTAGGTATATATAATAATTGTGAAAGTTTACATTTTCACACTTTGATTAGTTTATGCGTCAGTCACTTTAGACCATTTTTGTTTGGCGTCTACATCAGTTTTTGCTGTACTAGATGGATTACTTACTAACATCATCTCATTCAAAATAGTCCTTTGCTCTAACCGCGGAGGATTGTTACAACCTTGAAATCAACAGTGTCTCGAACAGATGTGGAAACTCTTAAGCATAAAACTGTCAATATTGTGACAAAAGCGAAAAGCCTTTTCATTGGACAAATGTGACTATTGCGTTATACCCAGAGTTGCTTCTTATTAGTGTTATTATTTTTTTAAGAATAGTGAAAGGTTTAGTTGCAAAAATAACATAATTTGTTGGTTCATTTACTAACAGCTCATTCTTTTTTATACAAACTGTCCACAAATTTGAGCGATTGAGAAATTTGTTTATTATAATTTTTTTTAGTGTTTAAAATTTTAAACTACTCGTGGACAAATTTAACAAAAAAATAAATTACGGTGCATTACAAATCAATAAAATCGTACCGACCTTTCACACGACATTAAAACAATGGAAAGTTCAGCTATATTCATCACAAAGTTTTGATGGTTAACAAACATTTCGATTATTTACAACCCATTCATTTTGTTGATGCAATTTGGTAGTTTCACATCAACTGTCTAAATAAAATGGTGTTTTGAGATTTGTCTGCAATACATTTTCGAGTAACTCATATAATTAATCGATTAGAAACGTTTCTAAAATAAGTTGAGAAAGAAATCCTAAAAGAGAAAGTTAATTAAATAAAGTTGGATTGAAATTGAGAGAATAGGACAGGTGCAATGTTGTGTCTGCTGATATTGATTTCGCCTAAAAGCGCGGGCGTCCAGACGCGTCTGGCTCTGATAGAGAACCGGTATTGTAACTGCATTCAAACCATGGTTTACATCATCCTGAAATGAAAAAGGAAAGATTTTTATCCATATCGTGTTTTATATTTATATAAAACGAGGAAATATTTTAGTGTTGTTAAAACTAAAAAAGATTGGAAGGGAGTTGATGGAAATAGAGTTTTTATGCGTCGGGGATTTCACTTTCCCAGTTCCACGACCTCGTCCTTGTGTTGCTGCTGTGTTAGTCCTTACCTCTCTTCTATGCCCTTCCCTTTCTACGTTTACATCGCATTGCGCTGCATTATCCCCATTCCCCAAACTCCATCGTCTAGACTACCCTAATAGTTAGTTAGTTTTAAATAAAAAGCTTTCTCACAATTACTATAATGACACGTTTCTACTATTTTCAAATTAATTCATAATTTCTGAAATTTGGTTTCTTTGCTCTGAAAAGAAAAAAAGTTAAGTACCGACTGACTATTGATAAAAGTGCTTTCTGAAGTTTATAAAGCGTAATAAGAGTTTCGCAAAAATCAGGTTAATTGCTTGCATGTATGAACTATTATTACAGTTTCTAGAGAGATAAAGCGAAACTTCCACTATGAAGTTATCGGGTGTTTTATCCTCCTTTGTCTATTTTTGCGCTCAATTTCTAATTTTCAAGAGAATAATTTTCTTCCACATTTCTGATTTTAATAACTGTTCCCGATTTTTTTTACTACAAACGTTAATAATGGTTTTTATACTCAACAGATGACACTAGTAAAGTATTACTAAACAAAGACGTCACACCATATACAATGTAATGCAGATGGCAGCATCCGTTACTCAAATACACAGAGGAATTACACAAATTGAAGTCTAAGTTAACTCATCCCTAAATGCGGATTTAAAAGAATTATTGTTGGAAAGACAAAATATGTGGTGAAGCATTTAGGACATTTTCAATTAAGTTAATTGGCCTTTCTCTACACTCGGCCCATAGCGACAAAGGCTTAGTTCTGCTTAGATTCGTTCAGTAATCTCCTTATTCCATCCATCTCAATTTTTCAGAATCCCTAAAAAAGGCTGTATAAAAATATAACCATTACATTAAAATTTTACTGGGTGGGTGTCTACTGTGACGGAGGATTTCTCCTTAACTATTAGAGATATCAAAACCAATTTTGATGTGGTAATACACGATCATTGGACCTACATTCTAAAAATATTTAGGTATATACAGGGTGATTGGCAAAAATATGCCAACCCAAACCTGTGTTTTTTTAATGGAACACCCTGTATATTTTTACATTTTTGGATTCACTGTTACATTTAGAATAAAAGTATAGAAATTTGTATCTGTATCACTAACCGTTCTGCAGATATCGTCACTTTAGTACAAAATAGCGTTAACTTTGGAATCACGATACGAGCGTTGTCACCACGATTTTGTAAATCTGTTTATACCACCGACTATTAATAATAGTCTACTAACCAACAAACTGGGAAATTTTTCGAAAACATGTAAAACTATACAGAATGAAATACTTATCTTTTTTGAGATTTTTTAATGGTGTACTTTAAATTATACAATCTAAACGTTTCGATAACACTTACAGTTATCTTCGTCAATAGTAATGTTTGTTAAAAATTGTTAAAGATGTAGTAAACAATTTTGTCAAATTTGAAAAATTAACACATAAACATAAGCCTGCTATTAGTATAACAGTTTGGGAAACATAAAGCCAACTATAAAATTTTTAGTAAAGAATAACTAGGTCATAAAATTAAATATTATTAAACTGCCTCAAAGATGACAAACCAGAACACTCTCTACGACGAAAGCTAACAATGAAATTTGCCAGCCAAAAAACACATTTAACAAAATTTAATCGAGTTATGATGTAAGTGTAAAGTTGTGAAAAACTTCAATTTTAAAATGATAGAAGCATTCACAAATCCAAACATTACATCAAATAAAATAACCCAGTTAAATCTAACAAAGAGATATCTTTATCAATAATTGGAAGTGTTATTAACAATGAAAAGCACAATGCAGAACGTTCTTTGTAATTTTTAATTTCAACTACTTATGTTAAATTATAGTGCTGTGGTAATTTAACATATAATTGGTAAAGCATTTGCTTCAAGGTCTAGGAAAAACACAGCAAAAACCTAGACATACCAAAAGTTGAAAACAAATTAAAATCAAGGGTTCTTATTTTTTTTAATTTAAATGCCAAAACCTATTTAAAGGAATTTTCCTTTTTCTATTAAAAATTTGGGGTTTATAAAAAAGAGGCAAACAACATAAAATGGGTTTTCTTCAAATTTTCCTAGAAATTGAATTCATATTTAGCTTATTACATTCAAGAATTCTTTTACCCATCTTCAAAATTCAGGGTCCTTTCGTTTTGCTCGTTTGATTTAAACAAATTACCTAAATTGGTTTAAATTTGGAAGGACATTCGTTTGGTTTTGAAACAAATTAATTGATTACTTTTTATTAATAGACCAAAAATTATAAATTTTCCCATTAAAAGGAAATTTTAAAAAACAACAATATTTTAAAAAATTAAAATCCTTTTAGGTAACAAATAAATTTAAAGGAAATTAACTAAACACCAAAAAATTTTATTTTAATTTAATTTAAAATTTTTTGTAGGATTGGGTAAAATTTTTTAACGTTTTAAATTAGGAAAATAAATTTTGAACATTATGAACTTGGAATTTAATAATTTCACCAATTAGAAATTAATTGTTGTAAAAAACATTAAAACCTTTTTGAATTTGTTTAATTATGCTAAACGTTTTAAAGGAGGAAAATTTGATAAACCAAGAGTTACAGGAATTATAATTTCAAAATCCAAAATTCCTTAATTTTAACCTTTTATTTAATGGTTTAGAAAAAGTTAAAATTCTTAAACAAACCTAAAAAAATTTACCCTAAAAAATTTTATTTTATTTAAACGCAATGAAATATTTTAAAAATTAATAAATAATGCAACTTTATATTAAATAAACATTATTAAATAAAAGAACAATTTTTACCAAAACTTATCGTTTCCAAAAGTAACAAAAGGCTTTTATAAGAGTGATTAAATTACTATTCCTAAAGGAAAAAAATTTTTAATCAAGCATTTCACAAAATTTTTAACCAAAATTATAAATATATTCCTTTAAGGCCTATTGATAGTGCAATTGGTTCTCCTACATATAACCTTGCAAAACATCTTACATTGTTATTACAACCTCATATAGGAAAAACACCCCATTACATTAAAAATTCTGCCGACTTTGTTGAAAAAATGCATAGTTTCAAAATTGAAGAGGGTGATATAATGGTTAGTTTTGATGTTGTTTCACTTTTTACAAAAGTACCTCTAAAAGAAACTATTGAATACATTGATCATCTTTTTCCAAAGGACATAACCATTCTTTTTCAGTACTGTCTTACTACAACTTATTTTCAGTGGAATAGTAAATTTTATGAACAGATTGAAGGTGTAGCAATGGGTAGTCCCCTTAGTCCTGTTATAGCTAATTTTTATATGGAAAAATTTGAAACATTAACGTTACAAAATACACCTAAAAAACCTTCAGTTTGGTATAGATATGTAGATGACACATTTGTTATTTGGAGACATGGAGAAGAAGCACTGCATGAGTTTTGGTTTTATAAATGGTATACATCCTAGTATTCAGTTTACCATGGAAAAAGAAACTAATGGAAGTTTACCATTTCTTGACATATTAATATCTAAAATAATAATTCACTATCTTTTAAGGTTTACAGAAAGCCGACACACACTGATAGATACCTTCATAAATTATCCAACCACCATCCACGTCAAAAATTAGTGTAATTAAAATCTTTAGTAGATCGAGCAAAACGAATTTGTGACCCTGAATTTTTGAATGATGAATATAAATATTTAAGAAAATCCTTACAAGATAATGGATATTCACTTACAGATATTAATAATGTTATTACACCTTCTAGGCGTAACCTTAAAGAAAAACCAGTTCTTAATGTTGCTACTGCTTTTCTTCCTTTTATAGCTAATGTTACAAATAGAATTGAAAAAATCCTAATCAAATATGGCATTAGGACTATTTTTAAACCTACAAGAAAAATTAAAGAACATTTAAGATCACCTAAAGATGTGTAAAACCTTTTATCATCTGAGTGTATAAGTTATCTTGTTCATGTGGAAAAGTATACATCGCGACCACAAAACGTAGCTTTGATACAAGTCGCAAAGAACATATGAGATTTTGTAGATTGGGTCAACCAGAGAGGTCTGCTGTGGCTGACCATGCCCTGAATAATCTAAATCATGACATTCAATTTGACAATATGAAAATATTGTCAAGACAAACCCATTATTATGTTCGTTTGCAACGTGAAGCTATTGAAATATATAAACACCCGAATAATTTTAATAGACAAGAAGAAAATCTCCGTTTAAATAGGTTTTGGCATCTTATAATTAAAAAAGAGCATAATGATACGCCTTGATTTTAATTTGTTTTCAACTTTTGGTATGTCTAGGTTTTTTGCTTTGTTTTTTCCTAGACCTTGAAGCAAATGCTTTACCAATTATATGTTAAATTACCACAGCACTATAATTTAATATAAGTAGTTGAAATTAAAAATTACAAAGAACGTTCTGCATTGTGCTTTTCATTGTTAATAACACTTCCAATTATTGATAAAGATATCTCTTTGTTAGATTTAACTGGGTTATTTTATTTGATGTAATGTTTGGATTTGTGAAAGCTTGTATCATTTTAAAACTGAAGTTTTTCACAACTTTACACTTACATCATAACTCGATTAAATTTTGTTAAATGTGTTTTTTGGCTGGCAAATTTCATTGTTAGCTTTCGTCGTAGAGAGTGTTCTGGTTTGTCATCTTTGAGGCAGTTTAATAATATTTAATTTTATGACCTAGTTATTCTTTACTAAAAATTTTATAGTTGGCTTTATGTTTCCCAAACTGTTATACTAATAGCAGGCTTATGTTTATGTGTTAATTTTTCAAATTTGACAAAATTGTTTACTACATCTTTAACAATTTTTAACAAACATTACTATTGACGAAGATAACTGTAAGTGTTATCGAAACGTTTAGATTGTATAATTTAAAGTACACCATTAAAAAATCTCAAAAAAGATAAGTATTTTATTATGAGTGTTAATGGTGAAAGTTTACATTTTCATATATACAGAATGAACATACGCGAAATGTAATTTTTCTCAATTTTTTAAATGCATCACTCTGTATATTTTTTCACATTTCGATTTCCCGTGAAAAGTACATACTAATTGATAATCGGTTTCATAGCCATAAGTCTGGCCCTTCTTGAGATATTGATGCTTTTACGTAAAAATATTCTAAAGTACAAATTTACTATTACAATAGAATTAATTCAACAAAACAAATCAGGTAGGCTGGCCGCTCGTAATAAAAAGGAACAATTGCATATATTGTTTTGACGTTTGTATAATCATTAAAATTATTTTATTGTTTAGTTATTAATTAAGTTTTCCTATCAGTTAAAGAATTTATTTGCCATTCGTATTTTTTTATTTGCTCTGAATTTTGTTTCATTTGTTCTTCTGTATGTCAATATTTTCAAATAAAGCGTCAATATCTCAAGATCTCCGACTTATAGCTATGAAACCGATTATCAATTAGTATATACTTTTCACGGGGAATCGAAATGTGAAAAAATATACAGGCTGTTGCATTTGAAAAAATCGAGAAAAATTACATTTCGCGTAAGTTAATCATTCTGTATAGTTTTACATGTTTTCGAAAAATGTCCAGTTTGTTTGTTAGTAGACTATTATTAATAGCCGGTGGTATAAACAGATTTACAACGTTCGCATTGTAGTTCCAAAGTTAACTCTATTTTGGTACCGAAGTGACGATATTTGCAGAACAGTTAGTGATGCAGATACAAATTTCTATACTTTTATTCTAAATATAACAGTGAATCGAAAAATGCAAAAATATACAGGGTGTTCCATTAAAAAAACAGGTTTGGGTTGCATATTTTTGTCAATCACCCTGTATATACCTAAATATTTGGAAAGTAGCTACAACGATCGTGTATTACCATACCAAAATTGGTTTTGATACCTCTAATAGTTAAGGAACAATCATCCGTCCACGCCCTGTATATTTGTCAAAATGATTTTGATTATAATATACTTATTCAATAATATAGCTTTTCTATTTTGCTGAATTACAGTAAGATAATGCATTAGCCCGTGGTTATCTCCTTTTACCATCTCTTTAGTCACAAACTCCACCCACTAGGTCTTAAAATGTCTCAAGGTTGTATGTGTTGTGAAAAGGTAGTAATAAAATTAATTCCACCAAATCAAAAGTCACTGCTCTTATAATTATTATCTGATTACCGGACACTCCAAAGTTAGTGGTGATTTAACAGATCTACCTATGTCAACGTAATATGATCATATCGTGTCTGTCTTACGATATTGTCACCAAATTGGTGATACTTTCAGTTAAAATTGTATGTGTCCATATTTGTTGGTTTAGTTTGAAGTTTTTTTAATCTTAATATTAATACATATTATAAAGGATTTGATAAAGGTTTTTGATGTTATTTTAAATATTTTTTTTCTTTTGTGAGAAGAATGTTACCGCCAACATTTTTCTTATTTCAAATATTACTAAATGCAGTTTAATATAGGTAAACATGTATGTAAAGTTTTTGAAGCGCTAAGCTTGTTTCCAATCGGCAAAGTTGGCTTAAGCATGTTAATCTCGTATATACAGGGCGTCTCTAGAAGGGCTGAACGAAACACTAGGATAAATTCCTGAGACTAAAATAAGAGGATCTAGTCCAAAAGTTAATAGTTTCCGAAATGCAGGGTGTCAAAGTTATTATTTTTTTAAACTCTCTTTTAAATATATATCTTAATAATAACAAGATTTCCATGAAATTTGGTACCTAGATGCTTTCTATGATGAGAAATCCATATTTGATCATAGTTTTGATGTATCTTCCAGAGGGCGCCACCAGCAGCCCTTTATCTACATTTAAAGCTCCATAACTTTTTTTTGTCATCATCAAATTTCTAGTCAGAAATTCTTATTCCCCGATATGTTTTGTTCGAAAAAGGTATACCTTGTAGATGTCGTTTCGAACGGCCGCTTTTGTGATGATCGACTTTAAATGTTTCATTGCGTACTAACATTCATCATACCCCTCCTTCACACCTTATCAAGGCTTACGACTGGTCCAAGAAATTTGGAGCGTGTTTAAGGATCAACCGGCCAACAACAACAGAGCTCTACACAACATAACAACATAAAATGTTTACTGTTCTCTTAAAGTTCTGTTAACCGTATGCTTAGAAACGCCAAGATCCAAACCAATGAGCCTAGTGTGCAGACTCGGACCTTCTTCAAATCGTTCTAAAATTTCTTCCTCAACCTCTGCTGTTCTAATAGTACGATTCCGTCCATAATTAACAGTAGCAGGAGCAAAACTACCGGTTGCTCGAAGACTCCTTTCAACAGTGGCAAATGTTTGATGGTTTGGAACGCGTCCATTTGGAAATCTTTCTTGGAATACTCTGACCGATTCCCGACCATTTTCTTGGCAATAACCATAAACTAATATCATATCGGTCATTTCTGCTTAATGTAGGGTACGGCCATAGCGAAAAATTGAAGAAGGAAATAAAAATTATTATAAAAATTTGTTGGACTGAATTGTTTGACAGTACTCTTTTGTAACTAATGACAATACTTAATAATGTTTAGTCGTTGCTATGATGAATTTTAGTACGCAATAAAACATTTAAATTCGATTATTCCTACTGGTGGCGCCCTCTGGAAGATACATCACAACTATGATCAAATCTGTATTTCTCATCATAGAAAATTTAAAAAAGAGTTTAAAAAAATAATAACTTTGATGCCCTTTATTTCGGAAACGATCAACTACTAAGGTAAATTAGGGTAGATATTTTGTCCTAGTATTTTGTACAGACCTTTTAGAGACACCGTGTAGATAGAATTTAGCAAAATTATTTGCAAAAATTGTTGATGCACCAAAACTTACTAACCAAAAAAGCCAACTTGTTGTCTGAAAATATACATATTTCACCCCGTTATATGAACATCAGCAAAACTGTAAAATGTTTGAAGCACTAAAATGTACTTACAAAGCACTAACGAAATGTCGCTTTATTTCAAGTCTGTTAAATTTTTTTGCCAGTGTGACGTTGGAATAAACACGTTGGACACCGTTTAGTTAGCATATATGTAAAGTTTTTGAAGTACTAAGAAGCATTCACCTAAAATGTACACTTATCCAATCGGTGAAAGTACTTGTTTACCTAAAGTTTAAATATATTAATAGTGTATATACCTTAGCAAAATCATTTGTAAAATTCTTGGCACCGTATAATATTCGCCAAAAATGTAACCTTGTTTCGAATCGGTGAAAATGCTTGCTTACGTAAAATTGGCTTACCTAAATATGTTAATGCTGGACATTAGCAAAATTATTTGTAAAATTCCTGATGCACTAGCTGATCCTGCTGAAAAAGCCAGCCTCTTTGTCGATCACTTTGCATTAAATTCATGTCTCAATGATTCTGGTAAAACTGTGTCGCCTCCCAAATCTACCCCGTACGCTATTAAAACCAATCCACTTTCTTTACAAGCTCCTAGAATCAATTATCAATAAACTTGACTCAAACAAGGCGACTGGCGGTGACGGTATTCCAGCTATCGTCCTTAAAAAAGACTACCCCGAGCTAGTACCTGTATTCTCCAAACTTTTTTCGCTCTCCAGGTCATCTGGAGAGTTTCCCTCATCGTGTAAGTGGACAAATGTCCGACCTACTCCTAAAAAGAGCGACAAAACCGATCCCTCAAACTATCGACCAATAGCTGTCACTTCCATTCTGTCGAAAATCATAGAGAAAGCCATCAACCACCAACTACTTTCGTTCCTCGAGTCCAATAAACTCTTAAATGGCCACCAGTATAGGTTCAGACAGATTCGTTCAACGGGTGATCTTCTTTCATGTCGCCCAAGTTTGGAATAACACATTAGAGAAGTCCGGTGAAACAGTTGTAGTAGCTTTAGATATTTCAAAGGCTCTGACCAGGATTGGCACAAGTGCCTACTTGCCAAGCTCACTTCGTTCGGCTTATCCGATACGCTCATCAATTGGATATCCAGCTTTCTTGACAAAAGAGGTATACGCGTTGTCGTCGATGGCTTATTTTCGAAAGAAACTACTATTATCGGGGGAGTACCCCAAGGATCAGTGATCGCCCTCCACTTTTCCTGCTATACATAAATGACCTCATTTCCTCAACAACTAACCCGATCCATTGCTTTGCAAACGACAGCAGTCTATATTGTAGTTCTTCTCAGTTTTCCCACAACAATAAGTCTAGTCAGGACGTTAAGATGAAAATGGCAGCCTCAAGAAAGGAATAATCTACTCACGTCCAACGCCGCCAAAACGTAGTGTTGCTTTGTGTCTGCCAAGAAAGACTGATCATTTCCTGCTGTAAATATAAATGGTTTAGAACTCAAGTTTACAAAATCTGTCGGGGATGTCCGTATTATCGAACCTTTCATGGGTGACCACCTTTTGTCAGCCAGCAAAACAGCTGTTGGTAAACTGGGCTTTCTATACAGATCTAAACAGTACTTCACATCGCAAAAACTCCTTTTACTGTATAAGGCTCAAATTCAACCTCATCTGGAATATAATTCTCACCTCTGGGTCAATGCTCCGCAATACGCCCTTGATATGGTAAACCGCGTCCAAAAAAAGAGCTGTAAGGCTTATAAATGGCCCGTCTCTGACTTCTAACCTACAGCCTCTTGAGCATACAAGAATAGTTTCGGTTCTTTCCTTGTTCTATCGCTATTACCATGGTAAGTGTGCCTCCTAAATACACTCCTTAATACCTTCGCAGGCTATCTTCGCTAGGAACACTCGGTTTGCCCACTGATATCATAATTACGCACTCAAAATTCCATCGTATCACACTAAACGGGCTCAATCTTCATTTTTCCAAACGGCGACCAAATTGTGGAATGCACTACCCAGTTCCTGTTTTCCTTCAAACTTTGACTTAAGTCAATTTAAGGTAACCACTCATAAACATTTCTCGTCAGCCTAACAATATCCCTAAACCCTCCCAGTGTTCTTGAGTGCTTTAGCACGTTACGAAAATCTTAGTCTGTTTGGGAAAACTATAAGTAAAAAAAAAAAAACTAAATGGAAATTACTGACCAAAAAAGCAAAATTTTTATCTGAAAATATATGCATTTCATCCCGTATATCGACAACAACAAAACTGTAAATTTATTGAAGGACTAAAATGAACTTAGAAAGCACTACATAAATGTCGCAGTTTATTTTAATTCTGTAAAATATTTTGCCAATGTGACGTTGAAACAAACATGATAGGTACAGTTTAGTGTAGGTATTAGTAAATATATGTTTTTGAAGCGCTAAGAAGCATTCACCACACATCTATGTTTGTTCCCAATCGATGCTCCTTGCTTACGTTAGGTTGGCTCAAACATGTTAATGTTGGCGTTAGCAAAAGTATCTGTAAAATACTCGAAAAGGAACTGGCTAATCATAAAATCCAAATTCCCGTCTGAAATTTTTTAAACATTTATTGCTTCAGGTACATAGCCATCAGCAGCACTGTAAAATTCGTGAAGACTAAATTGAATTTACAAAGCACTTAACAAATGTCGCAGTTTAGTTCAAATGTAAGAAATTTTTTGCCAACGCGACAATTGGAATAAACATGTTAGATACTGTTTAGTGCAGATGTAAACGTACATATAAAGCTTTTGAAGCACTAAGAAGCGTTCACCGAACATCTAAGCTTGTTTCCAATCGGTAAAAAAGCCTTCTAGGCCTTTCACACTAAAGTGAACTTATTAATAAAAAAATCCAAATTCCCGTCTGTAATTTTTTGAAACATATTACATCCGGTTACAGAAAACGCAAAACTGTAAAATTCTTGAAGCAATAAAAATTTCCAAATTACTAAAAAAATGTCGTAGCTTATTTCAAGCATGTGCAATTTTTTTCCAGCGCGGCGTAGGCGTAAATATGTTACACACCGTTTGGTGTGGGTTAACATCTACGTAAAGCTTTCGAGCACTAAAAAACATTCAAAAAAAACCTAAACTTGCTTCCAATCGGAGACAGTTCTTGAATACTTGAAGTTGAACATGATAATGTAGACTGTAGTATATATAGAAATTAGCAAAATTATTTATAAAATTCTTGCCGCACTAAAGGTATCTTACCAAAAAAAATCCCAATTCCCTACATTTTTTTTAAAATATTAAATCCAATTATAGGTAAAGCAAAACTGTAAAATTCTTGAAGCACTGAAATGAACTTTCAGAACACTAAAAAAATGTCAGTTTATTTCAAGGCTGTAAAAATGTTTTGTGATCGCGACGTTAGCGTAAACATGTTAGGCACAGTTTTATATAGGTAAACATCTATATAAGATTTTTGAAACATTATGAGCTTGTTTCCAATCGTTGAAAGTGCCTTCCTACTTGAAGTTGACGTAAGTATGGTAATGTCGTGTATAAACATTAGCAACATTATTTGTACAATTCTTGTCTGAAAATATGACTACATACTGTATATAAACGTCAGCAAAACTGTATATAATCAAGATTGTTTCTAAAAGGAACTTACTAATCAAAAAATCCAAATTCCCGTCAAAAATTTGTTTAAACATTCATATTACATCTGGTTATAGAAAAAGAAAAAGTGTAAAATTCTTGAAGCACTAAAATAAATTTACAAAGCACTAAATAAATATCTCATTTTATTTCAAGGCTGCGAAAATTATTTGCTAACGCAACGTTGACATAAACATATTGGGCATCGTATTATATAGATAAACATACATGTAAAGTTTTGAAAGCACTAAGAATCATTCACCAAACTTAGCTCGTTTCCAAGCAGTGACACGGCTTGCTTATGTGAGGATGATTTAAATACGGTATTGCCGTAAAGGACATTATCAAAAATTTTTTAAAATTCTTAATGCACTAAAAATGTCTTACTAACCACGAAAGCTGATATTACATCCCTTCTATAGACATCAGCAAAACTGTAAAATTCTTGAAGCACTAAAATTTACTTACAAAGCACTAATGAAATGTAAGCATGTAAAATTATTTTGATAGCCCGACGTTCGAATAAACAGGTTGGGTACCGTTTAGTGTAGGTATTAGTAAACGTATATGTAACGTTTTTGAAGCACTAAGAAGCATTCACCATAAAAACTAAGCTTGCTCCCAATCGGTGAAAGTGCGTCGTAAAAGAAGTTAACTCAAATATATTAATGTTGTATATATACATTAGCAAGATTATTTGTAAAATTCGTAAAGGGAACTTATTCACCAAAAATGCCAAATTATTTTTGAAAATATACATATTTCATCTCGTATATAGACGTCAGAAAACTGTAAACTTCATGAAGCCCTAAAATGGCCTTACAAAGCACTAATCTAATGCCGCAATTTAATTCAAGCTTTTAAACATTTTTTGCCAGTGTGACGTTGGAATAAATATGATGGGCACCGTTTAATGTAGGTATTAGTAACATACATGTAAAGTTTTGAAGCACTAAGAATCTTTTACCTAACATTTAAGTTTATTTCAAATCGATGAAAGTGCTTGGTTACGTGAAGTTAGCTGGGAGTTATTAATGTTGTATATAGACATTAGCAAAATTATTTATACACTAAAAGGAACTTACTATTCAAAACATCCAAATTTTCATCTGAAATGTTTTTAAACGTACGTATTACATCGTTTATATACGCATCAGAAAAACTGTAAAATCTTAAAGCATTAAAATGAATTTATAAAGAATGAATTTATAAAGCATCAAACTAATGTTGCAGTTTATTTCAATCCTGTAAACATTTTTGCCAATGCGGCGTTGACACAAACATGTTAGGCATAGTTTAATATAGGTAAACAAGTATGTACATTTTTTGAAAAACGAAAATCTACGCTTCTTTCCAATTGGCGAAAGTTCTTAACTTTTGTAAAGTTGGCTTAAATATGTTAATGTCGTACATAGACATTAGCAACATTATTTGTAAAATTTTTGACGCACTAAAAGGAAATCCAAGTTCCCGTTTAAGGTATTTTTAAATATATTTATTACATCCGGTATATATCCATCACCAGCAACACTAAAATTCTTGAAGCACTAAAATGTATCTACAAAGAACTAAACAAATGTAGTTTATTTCCAGTCCGTAAATTTTTTTGCCAGCACGGCGTTGGAATAAACATATTAGGCAGCGTTTAGTATAGGTAAACATATATATATATATATATATATATATATATATATATATATATATATATATATATATATATATATATAAAGTTTTGAATCACCTAAGCATTCACCAAACATCTAGTTTGTTTCCAATCGATGAAAGTACTTGTTTACGTGAAATTGGCTAAATCATTAGCAAAATTCTTGACGCACTAAAAGGAAAAGCATTACATTACATCCGGTATATAGCTATCAGCAAAACTTGAAGATTCTTGAAGTACTGAAATAACCCTCAAAGCAGTTAACAAATGTGGCTGTAACATGTGACGATAAAAATGTGGCCTGTTCTTTCTCCATTTTTAGACTGTTAGGGTTTTATTTCCAAAAAATTTCTGACGCCCTGTTAAAAAGCCTATGCTTATTAACATTTATATTAGTCTAGTTCAATTGATAATTATTTTCACTAGACAAACCACACAATCCAAGTGCTCTAATTACTCTGATAGCTGCTAGTCTGCTTGGTAGATTGCGCCGGGTTAAAGTCTACTAGTCACAATCGTTCTTGAAGCCCTAAAATGTCCTTACAACACACTAATCTAATACCGCAATTTAATTCAAGCTTTTAAACATTTTTTGCCAGTGTGACGCTGAAATAAACATGATGGGCACCGTTTAGTGTAGGTGTTAGTAACATACATGTAAAGTTTTTGAAGTACTAAGAAGCTTTTACCAAACATCTAAGTTTATTTCAAATCGATGAAAGTGCTTGCTTACGTGAAGTTAGCTTGGGCTTATTAATGTTGTATATAGACATTAGCAAAATTATTTATACACTGAAAGGAACTTACTATTCAAAACATCCAAATTTTCATCTGAAATGTTGTTAAACGTACGTATTACATCCGGTATATACGCATTAGAAAAACTGTAAAATTCTTAAAGCATTAAAATGAATTTATAAAGCATCAAACTAATGTTGCAATTTATTTCAATCCTGTAAACATTTTTGCCAATGCGGTGTTGCCGCAAACATGTTAGGCACAGTTTAATGTAGGTAAACATTAGCAACATTATTTGTAAAATGTTTGACGCACTAAAAGGAAATCCAAGTTCCCGTTTGAGATTTTTTTAAATATATTTATTACATCCGGTATATATCCATCACGAGCAACACTAAAATTCTTGAAGCACTACAATGTATCTACAAAGCACTAAAAAAATGTAGTTTATTTCAAATCCGTAAAATTTGTTGCCAGCACGGCGTTGGAATAAACATATTAGGCACCGTTTAGTATAGGTAAACATATATTTAAAGTTTTTGAAGCACTAAGCATTCACCAAACATCTAGTTTGTGTCCAATCGATGAAAGTACTTGATTACGTGAAGTTGGCTAAATCATTAGCAAAATTCTTGACGCACTAAAAGCAAAAGCATTACATTACATCCGGTATATAGCTACCAGCAAAACTTGAAGATTCTTGAAGTACTGAAATAACCCTCAAAGCAGTTAACAAATGTGACGATAAAAATGTGGCCTGTTCTTTCTCCATTTTTAGACTGTTAGGGTTTTATTTCAATAAAAGTTCTGACGCCCTGTTAAAAAGCCTATGCTTATTAACATTTATATTAGTCTAGTTCAATTGATAATTATTTTCACTAGACAAACCACACAATCCAAGTGCTCTAATTACTCTGATAGGTGCTAGTCTACTTGGTAGATTGCGCCGGGTTAAAGTCTACTAGTCACAATCGTTCTGCTAGATTGATTATAAAGTCGGTTATAAATTGTCCTGAACAATTTCACATATCAGAAATTGTTGCTATCGCAACCGAATGCATAAGTATTCGTTTAGTGTGGCTTAAATATTAATTTACATTACATTTACATACAACATGATTAAAGTTTATATCATGGTAACAGCAATATTTCCTGCCATTGATTTTGTCAATTAACGGTCTTGACAGCAGTCACTGAAAATATTAGTTTTATAGAAATAACGTTTATACGGACTAAAAGCTTACATGTTTATGGGTATTTACAATATTTATTATCATTGGTTTTATTGACTAAATGTCTTCATAAGTGCCGACAAAGATTCCTCAATAACTACAATGGCAGCATTTTTTTTGTTACTGGTCATATTGTGCACTGTCGACCACTATACGTATAAAGTATTCCATGCAGCCAAGCCATATTTCGGACATCACTGCTGACTTAAGGTCAACCGACGCTTCCTGTAAACGATTTTGTGTACTTTGGTGACGTAGTAGTAGTGGTACCTAAATAATGAAGTGCAGTCAAAATCACTAAGTTTTAACAAGCGAAACTGTTGAATGAAATTGTTAGAAAAAGGTCAAGCAAGTATTTAACTATATCACCCTTTTTTCATTTGTGAAGCAGTAACGAAACTTTAAGGGACAGTGAAGAGCACTAATTTTAATGAATGGCGTGTTATTGTCGGAAATTTCTAAAAAAAGTTACAGTTAGCTAGTTCTAGGCCAAATATTTAAATTTATCATCATATCTTCATTTGTTAAGCCGTAACGAAACTGTAAAAGCAATAAAGAGCACTAATGAAGCACTGACGACAATAAGTTGGTTTACCAGAATAGACAAAGGTTACGACTAGCTGGATCGTGTTTATCAGAATTTGTTATAACTAACCACCTTGCAAAGAACGGAACGGTATTGGACGAAATTTCTAAAAAATGAGGGCTGTCCAGGTCAAGGTCCAACATAAAATTATCACATTTTTTTGTTCAGCAGTAACGAAACATTGCGGGCTGTGAGGAGCACTAATAAAGCTCTAACGAACATAAGCTAGGTTAGCAGAATCGACAAAGTTGCGCCTAGTTTGATCGTATTCATTCGGATTTGTAACTTTCTTATTTTCAAAGTAGCAAGGAAATCTTAAACGGTAATAGAGCATTAATAAAATTTTAACGAACGCAATTTTATTGGACGGAATTGTCAAAAGTTACAGTTGGACACGTCAACGTTCATTATTTAAATGTATCACTACATATTCATGTGTAAACAGTACTAAAACAAGGTCACGTATTTAAGTCAATCACATCATATTTATTTGTTTAGCAGTAACGAAACTTTAAAGGGCTGTAAATTGCCCAAATGAAGAACCAGAATAGACAAAGTTACGGGCACCTTGATCATGATCATTTGAATTTGTGTTAACTTTCTTATTTGTAAATCAGTAACAAATTTTAAGCAGCAGTAAAGAGCCATTAACTAAGTGTTTTTGAACGGAATTTGATTAGAAGAAATCGCTAGAAAGGTTTCGGTTGGCCAGGTCCAAGTAAAATATATAAATGTATTACTTCATCTGCATTTTTTAAGCATTAAGGACAGTAAATAGCACTAACGAAGCACTAATGAATATAATTAGCTTACCAGAATAGGTAAACAATTTTGGCTAGCTTGATCGTGTTTATCTGAGTTTGGCGTTAATCTTCTTATTTGTAAAGCAATAACGAAATTTTGAGCGGGGGTTAAAGAGCACTAACAAACTTATCGGAATTTTGTTGCACGTAATTGCCAAAAAAGTCACGGTTAGCAAGATCAAGGTCAAATATTCATTTGTTAATTAGTCACGAAACGTTAAAGAGTGATAAAAAGCACTTATGAAACACTAACTCGTCGAAGTTGGTTTACAAAAAAATCCAATAAAGTAACGAATAGGTTAATCGTGTTCATTTATAACGCAATTTAAAGTTGCAGTAAAGAGCAACGAATGGCATTTTATTGTACGAAATTTTTAAGGAAGTTACTGCTGGTTAAAGTCAAATTTAAATGTATCACCTCATATGAACTTGTTAAGCAGTAACATATGAGCAGTAATGAGCACTAATGAAGCACTAACGAACAAAATTAAGTTTACCTGAAGAGGCAAAAGATTTGCCGCTATATTGAACATGGGCACTAACAAAGTTTTAACAAACGAAAAATTTTATTTGAGGACCTTTCCAAAAAGCTACTGCCGACCAGGTCAACGTTAATTATTTAAATATATCACTAGATATTCATGTGTTACGTAGGTACTAAACTTGAAAGGGGAGTAAACAACAATAATGAAGCACTAACTAATCGAAGTTGACCAAAAATTGCACAAAAAGGCAAAAGTAACTAAATTCTGTTTATTTGAATTTGTTGTAACTTTCTAATTCATAACACAGTCGTGAAATTTCTAGAAAAGTTACAGCTGGTCATATCAACCTCAAATATTTAAATTTCATCTTATATTCATTTGTTAACCGGTAACGAAACTTTACAAGGCTAGAATGAGCACTAATGAAGCAATATAAGGTAGTTTACCCGAATAGACGACGTTGCGGCTAGCTTGATTGTGTTTATTTGAGTTTATTGTAACTTATTTGTAAAGCCTTAACGAAATATTAAGCGGCAATAAAGAGAATAATTTTAACGAACGGAATGCTATTGGATGAAATTGGTAAAAGAGTTATGGTTGCCCAGGTTCTGGGTAAAAATATTTAAATGTATCTGCATTTGTTAAGGAGTAACGGGATTTTAAATGGCAGTAAAGAGCACTAATGAAGCACTAACCAACATAAGTTAGTTCACCCAGAATTAACAAAGTTACCACTTGCTTGATCATGTTCATTAACTTTTGTTAAAGGGCAGTATAAAAAAATAATGAAGCACTAACTAATTCAAGTTAATTGACCAAATAATCCAAAAAGCAAAGGCTAGCTAAATCTTAATCATTTGAATTTGTTGTAACTTTCTTCTAAGTTATAACGCAATCACGAAATTTCTACAAGAGTTACAGCTGTTCAGATCAAGCTCAAATATTTAAATGTCACCTTATATTCATTTGTTAAGTAGTAACGAAACAAAGCTGGGATGAGCACTAATGAAGCAATGTATGTTATTATTAATTTTATTAAATACATAAATAAAAGTTTACCTCGAGTAGGATTTGAACCTACGACCAGTACCTTGCTAGAGTACCGCGCTAACCAACTGCGCCATCAAGGTTCAAGCCCCAATCGTTGTAAATTTTGTCTTTATGTATGTAGAACTGATGTAAATTCTAAATATAATGAGATTACAATCAAATTACTTATATTAATGGAATGTGAGCCTGCAATATCGCAAGGATTCACACATACCAAAGCAACCTGACTAATATTAAATTATTATAAGTTTTTGTTGCGAACGAATAAGTTCAAAGGTAAATATGTAATTAAAATTTATTTACCTTTGAATTTATTCGTTCGTAATAGAAACTTATAACAATGTAAGTTGGTTTACCCGAATAGACAACGTTGCGGCTAGCTTGATTGTGTTCAATTGAATTTATTGTAAGTTTCTTATTTGTAAAGCCGTAATGAAATATTAAGAAGCGGCAATAAAGAGAATAATTTGGATGAAATTGCAAAAGTTACCGCTGGCCAGGTTCCGATCAAGTATTTAAATGTATTACTACATTTGCAATTTGTTAAGGAGTACTAATGAAGTACTAACGAATATAAGTTAGTTCACCCAGAATGAACAAAGTTACCACTTGCTTGAACGTTATTCATTTGATTGTAAAGCAAAAAGGAAATTTTATACGGCAGTAAAGTGTACTAACAGAACTTGAACTCATAGAATGTTATTGGACGAAATTGCTACAAAGGCAGTAACGAAGTTTTTAAGGATCACTAACAAGCACCAATCAAGCACTGCTGACCTGATCAAGGTCTATCATTTAAATAGATCACTTGGTATTCATTTGTTAACAGCAACAGATCTGTAAAGGGTTATAATGAAGCACTAACGGTTCAAGCCAACTTTACTACAATACACGAAAAAGTTTCAGCTAACGTGGACAATAATTAGTTGTGACGAAAATTTGAGCAGCACTAAACGGCACTAACAAAATCTTAACGCATGGAATTTTGTTGGTCGAAATTGCTGTAAACGCAGTAATGAAACTTTAAAAAGCACTAAATGGCACTAATGACGCACCAACGAATGGAAGTTACTTTACTGTAATAGATGAAAAAATTACTAACGACGTAGAAAATCATTAAAGTAAAAATTATGTAAAATTATAAATAAAATTTGAGCGACAGTAAAGAGCACTAACAGAATTTTAACGAAATTGCTAAAAAGTTACGTCTGGCCAGGTCAAGGTCAACTATTTAAATGTATCATATTGTATTCATTTGTTAAGCATATACTTTCACCTTTTCCTTTTTACAGCCATCACAAAATACTGAGAATTAACTGAAAATGATCTGTTTTAAACAGAAGTAACAGAGTAGTAAACTAATGAAGCACTAAGGGATTGAGGTTACTTAACTATAATACAGAAAAACATAAGGCTGGTGTGGACAATAATTAAAGTAAAGTTGTAAAGAAATTTTGAACAACACAAAAGGGCACTAACAGAATTGTATTGGACGACAATTTTACGAAAGCAGTAACAAGGCTGTAAAAAGCAGAAAAGGGCACTAATGGAGCACTAACGATCAAAGTTACTTTACTGTAATAGACGAAATAATTACGGCTAATGTGGACAATAGTTAAAAGGGCTCATTCTTCTTTTTCAAGAACTGTAGCAACATAATTTCTTACATTAACAGCAGACAAGATGGTTTTCGATTAAACATTACACCTTTTACTGCTACGTTGACGCCCATCTCCATATCCGATACTGAAAAAAACTAAATATGCCTTTCAGAGTTTTATATAAAATGGGAGTAGGCGTTGAGGCTGCCTTTACAATATATTCAATGCATTATTTTTATTTTCCGATTTTGCATTCAATCAATTTGTTTGTGCACCTTCATATTTTCTTAGATGTAGGTACTTTTATATACACGCTCCAATGAGCCAATTATTTCTGTGTTTACGCTTACATTGCACGCATGTCTTAGTATGCAAAGTAGATGTAGTAAAAAAAGTATTTAAGAGTACAGTAACATCCGTTTGTCGGTATTTTACATATCGCATAATGTTTCTTAAGTGGCATCATTTTTCTTGACGATAAGGGTTGTTGTTATAAGTAGTGGGTGGCTTTTACAATTAACGTTCTTTTTCTCTTTTGTTACAGATTGTGATAACATGCCGCGCCTCGACCCACGCCGGTAACGACGCAGTTAAAGTGTTCAAAAATCGTACATGTATCGTAAATCATGGACTTGAAACAGGAGATGATGTACCGGGAAGATACTTTATTAGTTAAAACCGAGCCCAGGTTGCATTCTCCCTGTGGCACGAGTGCAAATGGATTAACGAATCCAAATATATTAAGTGTTAGTTCGACCGGTGGCTTAACAGCAAATGGACTGACAACTAGTGTATCCAGTAATGGCCTAGGTATTGCGACGAATGGTAATACCTATACCGTCAGTGGTACCAGTAATAATAAACGACCGCGAACTGACGATTGGTTAAGTTCACCTAGTTCGGGAACAATTAGTGTTAGTGTACCTCCCCTTACACCATCACCTGGACCTCCTAGCCAACAATACACTACCGTTATTAGTAATGGATATTCATCCCCCATGTCTTCAGGCGGAAGTTACGATCCATACAGTCCCAACGGAAAAATAGGTAAGTGGTGAAAAGATTAATATCGTGATTGCCATCGTCACAAACGTGACTCTTATTATCATTTCGCATTGTACATTAAGAAAAAAATGTATAATGGCACTAATCACGGGCAATAGAAGATTATGGTGTACGAGACACGCTAAATCAATTACTCATTGAATTTTGTGATTATGTACCTGAAATACTAAAAAGAATTTAAAAAAAAACAACATTCACTCTTTGTTGGATTGCTGCTGTATATATGTATGATAATTTCGTAATGAATTGCATTTAATTACAGATTTATCTAACTGATAGTATAGTATAACTCAGTCTAAATAATAAATGCTACATAATTATGGACGTTGCATTTTAACTCTTTAGATTTCTCTTGACCTCGTGAGAAGATTAAGAGACTTCACACACTTAATGTTCGTTGTAGCTTAAAATATCACATTTTTTTTTATTACTAAAAAATATTACTCTTTGAAGTAGATATAAAACGAAACAAAATCACATTCCAAACTAGATTTTATAATTATTTCTTAATGCCGAAACATTCATTAATTTTAACTAACGATTCTTGATCCGTTATTAACCCAATTTTAAGGAATTTTTTTTTATTCGTGTATTTAATAAAATTAATAATAATTTTTAATTACATATTTACCTTTGAACTTATTCGTTCATAACAAAAACTTATAATAAATTAATATTATTAGTCAGTTGCTTTGGTATGTGTGAATCCTTGCGATATTGCAGGCTCACATTACATTAATACAGGGTGGGTGTTTACTGCGTAGATGGAGGATTTCTCCTTAACTATTAGAGAAATCAAAACCAAGTTTGGTGTGGTAATACACGATCATAAAAATATTTAGGTATATACAGGGTGATTGACAAAAATATGCCAACCCAAACCTGTATTTTTTTTAATTGAACACCCTGTATATTTTTGGATTTTTGGATTGACTGTTACATTTAGAGTAAAAGTATAGAAATTTGTATCTATATCACTAACCGTTCTGCAGATATCGTCACTTTAGTACCAAAAGAGAGTTAACTTTGGAACCACGATCGAGGCGTTGTCACCAATATTTTGTAAATCTGTTTATACCATCGACTATTAATAATAGTCTATTAACAAACAAACTGGGAAATTTTTCGAAAACGTAAAACTATACAGAATGATTAACTTACGCGAAATGTAATTTTTCTCAATTTTTTCAAATGCAACACCGTGTATATTTTTTCACATTTCGATTCCCCGTGAAAAGTAGATACTAATTGATAATAGGTTTCATAACCATAAGTCGGAGATCTTGAGATATTGATGCTTTATTTGAAAATTTTGACATACAGAGGAACAAATAAAACAAAATCCAGAGCACATAAGAAAAGACGAATGGCATAGAAATTCTTTAACTGATAGGAAAACTTAATTAATAACTAAACAATAAAATAATTCTCTATACCTAAAAATAAGTTGAACAAGTAAACATAAACGAATAAAACCTTAAATTCAAATTAAATGTTCAAAATACTGGCCACGTCTAGCAACACTTTGAAATTCGCTCGGTAAATGAAAGATTCATTCACAACAACATTAGAGGCGAAATGGATTGAAACGCAGCTCTAATTCTATTTTTCATAGCTTCACTTGTGGTGGGAGGATGTTGGTAAACTTTTTTTTAACGTAGCCCCAAAGGAAGAAATCATGGGGAGTAAGATTCGATGATCTGGCTGGCCAGTTTTGCAGACCACCTCGTCCTATCCACCTCATCGGATAATTTCTATCGAGATATTGCCTAACGTTGATTGCATAGTGTGGAGGGGCGCCATCCAGTTGAAACCACATCGTACGAATATTATCTACCTCGATATTTTCCAAAAGCTCGGGAAAATCATTTTCCAGAAATTGTAAATATCTTTCTCCAGTAAGACTCCCATCAAAGAAAAAAGGACCACTCACATTAAAATTGATTATACCACTCCACACATTAACTGACCATCGATGCTGGTGATCAACAACTCTTAAGATGTGTGGAGTAGTAGTAGTAGTTGCCTCATCCGTAAATAGAATGTTATTAACAAAATTGGGTTCTTCATTTACTTTAGTAGTTACCCATTGGCAGAAAGATTCACGATTTTGAAAATCTATTTCACTTAAGCTTGATGTTGCTCGATATGATAAGAATGCAATTTGTTTTTTTTTTTAATAAAAGTTGCGAACTGTATTTCTATTTAGGTTTGGTGTGCAATTAGCTCTTTGGTACTAATTTGTGGATTTTCTATGAGATGCCACAACTTGAAACTCAATTTCTTCATTTGGGCTTGTTTTTGCGCGCTTGGGATAACACACATTTCCACAATTCTCTCCGCTACATTCATAAACGATTCTTTCCGCGGCTATCTTCTCTCTGGGTATCGTTCACAGTACAAACGGGTAGCCAGGACCATTTCTTCTTTGGAAAAATTTATTTTATACCAAAATTGACAAAACGACAATCCAAAAACACACAAACTAATGGAACAATATTTTAATGATTATACAAACGACAGAACAATAGATGCAATTGTTCCTCTTTATTACGAGCGGCTAGCCTACCTGATTTGTTTTGTTGAATTTGCCACGTGTCTAACCATCATATGGCAAAAAAGAATGAGTGGGCTCGACTAAACTCAGGCGTACGGTCGGATGCGTGGTTGTTTTGGAGGTGTAGCTGAAAATAATAGTAGTCTGGTTAGATAGGAACCGGATATGAGCAGGCGCCACAGGCTTTAATAAGGAAGTACTCAACTAGTGTTTAAAGGAGAGTAAACCCTGTCAAGCCTGAAACAGGATTTACCAAAAAGAAAGAAATGAAAGAAGAAAGTAGAAATGAGTTGGAAATTCCCCCGATAAAGTAATTTTTATTGTCGGTATCTTGACAGAAGAATAAAATTTAAAAAAAATTATATATAAATTAACATTCCACCAAAGCCCAAGATGGCAAGCAGTGAGCATCAGCTTGTGCCCACGACAATTATAATTTAAATTTCAATTAAAATAAAAATAAAATTATTATATTCCCCCTTCCGGCCGTTGTAAGATCTTACTGTTCGTATTCGGAGTTGGTTAATTTAACACATAATCCCATTGGGATGTTTAGTAAGAAAAAAATAATAAAGAATTTAATTAAGGAACGTGCTTGCCTTACGCTTCACACTGTATACAGTAAATAGGAAAGCTTGTTCGGTCCACAGTAAATAACTACAATAATAAACAAAGTAGTCAAGAAATTTATAGGAAGTAAATTGGCCCGAACAACCTTGTCCACAAGAAAAGTAATGCACATAACACAAAGATTACGAGATAAAAATTACAAATTCATATAAAATTAAATGTTTAACATTTGTAGTAGTTCACGTAATACAGATAATCGTTACACCCGGTATATTGCAATTAAAGTAGGAGTTAAATCGTTGGTTGAATGTAGCCACAGAAGCTAGAATTAATTAGTCAAAATGGAAGCTAAAACTGTTTAGGTGTGGTCTATCTATTTTAAGGATTCAATCAAGGTTTTAATTATGGTTGAGTGCAAAAATATTCAAAACTGAATTAGTGAATATATATACCGTTTTAGATAAAAGGAATTTTATGAGAGTGAAATGCTGGAAGTACCATAAATATATAAACTTAATTAAGAGGTAACAATTTTCGATTATTTGATTACAAAAGTAATAATATCAGTCCATTTATTTTCGTTGTAGAAATTCACTAAAACCTCCTCGGTGTAATTGAAATTTGGAAACACAATCGGGTAACCAGGTGATAAAGAAAGAAAAAAAATATCTGACCTTTATTGTTGAAACTATTACTTATTTGATCTTGCAAATTTCGGGTACCATTCCAATCATCTAGCAGCCTTCACGTATATGATCATGGATGTCAGCAAAGCTCTTACGCCTTCCAGCGGTAACCATGTACCTTGGATGTAACGTAACAGTAAAATGTGAGCAGAAAACTTAAGAAGGAATGACGTTAGCAATGTAGGTAGTACGGAGATGCTCGTACGTAGGTAGTACAGAGATGTTCGTACATAGGTAGTACAGAGATGCTAAAAGAAGGTAGTACGGAGATACTAAATGCAGGTAGTACGGAGATACTAAAAGAAGGTAGTACGGAGATGCTAAAAAAAGGTAGTACGGAGATGCCCTTACAGGTGACAAACGAGCCGATAGTGAACATTCAACGTAATTTCGATTGAAGTGTCTTTATATGTGAAGAATTAATATTGAATGCTTTTATATACGAAAACCGAATATGTGGACGAATGAATAATTTCATTTATATCCGCCTTTTAAAAGCGTTAGTAAGACTTTTACTTAATAAAGTATTACTTTAAATGAGAATTTTCCAAAAAAATGATGCTTCAGCATCCAGAACCAGAAACGAAAAATTCTCTAGAAACTCGACATCCACCATCAATGGCGTTCTTAAAAAGGAAGAAAGAAAAATTGGCCAACACCTTAAAAACCAATTTTACAAACTTGGGAAAATTTCTATTTAAATCATTGTTGCCAAAGTTAAAATTTGTAGAAAATGTTTATTTATTATATGTATTTGTATTATTTGACCTTCTATTTAACTGCTTTATATTAAATGATCCGAAATCTCAGAGATGTCGCTGAAGGTATTAAATTTGACTTATATAACTAACTAAGAAATGTATACGAAAGTTACATACGTTAATTAAAATGCAATTAGAGATGCGTAAAAATTTGCGAAATAGTTAATTGGTAGCATTCAACCGAAGAGTAAATTGCTATTTTTAGTACGTAAATTTGACAAAATGACGAACGTTATCAAAAAGAAACGTTTTCCAATTAAGCACGTAACAAATTCTGTCATAGTTTTGTATTTTAGAATATTTTTACGTAAAAGCGTCAATATCTCAAGAAGGGTTCCTCTTATGGCTATGAAACCTATTATCAATTAGTATCTACTTTTCACGGGGAATCGAAATGTAAAAAAATATACACGGTGTTGCGTTTCAAAAAATTGAGAAAAATTACATTTCGCGTAAGTTACTCATTCTGTATAGTTTTACATGTTTTCGAAAAATTTTCCAGTTTGTTTGTTAGTAAACTATTACTAATAGTCGGTGGTGTAAACAGAATTACAAAATCTATACTTTTGTTCTAAATGTAACAGTGAATCCAAAAATGCAAAAATATACAGGGTGTTCCATTAAAATACACAGGTTTGGTTTGGCATATTTTTGTCAATCACCCTGTATATACCTAAATCTTTTTAGAATGTAGGTCCAATGATCGTGTATTACCACACCAAAACTGGTTTTGATTTCTCTAATAGTTAAGGAGCAATCCTCCGTCCACGCAGTAGACACCCAACCTGTATAAGTAATTTGATGTAATCTCATTATATTTAGAATTTACATCAGTTCTACATACATAAAGACAAAATTTACATCGATTGGGGCTTGAATATCGATAGCGCAGTTGGTTAGCGCGGTACTCTAGCAAAGTACAAGTCGTAGGTTCAAATCCCACTCGAGGTAAACTTTTTATTTATGTATTTAACAAAATTAATAATAATTTTTAAATTTTTGAAGTGTACCGATTGGCGGCAAAGTTTTTCATCCTGGAATTTTTAAAGTGTTTAATATTAAAGTTAATAACGATTGGTATAGAAAAAAATTAATTACTTCTTCGGACATCGCTCTTTCAGTATCTGAAGTCATCCTCATGGGAATGGAGTTATATATTCCCAAAAAACAGTACCGTATAGGTCATTCACGTTCCCAACCCTGGTTCAATAAGGCTTGTGCTGATGCAATATCTTTAAAAAATAAATATTACATTAAATGGAAATCTAATAAATCGGTCGACAGTCTTGTAGAATACGTTGGTGCTAGAAATATCTGCAAAAGTGAACTAACTCACTAAAACTAAAAAGTTGTTCGAACAACGAAAATGCAATGAACTAGCTACATCTCCTTTAGGCAGTCGTAAATTTCGGTCTTTAGCTAAAGCCATTAGTAAAAACTTTGGAACATCTTCATTTCCCCCTCTGACGTCTATTGGCGGACCGGTAGTTGCTGATTCTGTAGACAAAGCCAATGTTTTCGTGGATTTGTTTGCATCAAACCCGTGTCTCAATGGCTCTCGAAAAGATGTGCCCCTAGTCAACCCTTCTTCATACGCTATGAAATCAATTGATTTTCGGTACAATCTCTTGGAATCGAACATCAGACGGTATCCCAGCTATTGTCTTAAAGGAATGTTCCCCCGAACTGGTACCAGTCCTATCTAAGCTCTATACGATCTTTATGTCTTCTGGGGAATTCCCTTCATCATGGAAGTTATCAAATATTCAACCTACTCCCAAAAAAGGCGATAAGACCGATCCGTCAAACTACCGACCAATTGCCATTACTTCTATTTTGTCTAAAATCATGGAAAAAGCCATCAATCAGCAACTGCTCACGTTCCTTGAAACTAACAAACTCCTTAGTGACCACCAATATGGGTTTAGGCAAAATCGTTCAACAGGCGATCTTCTTTCATATGTGACCCAAGTTTGGAACAATACAGTAGAGCAGTCCGGTGAAACAGTTGCAGTCGCTTTAGATATCTCAAAGGCATTTGACCAAGTTTGGCATAAGTGTTTACTTGCCAAACTCACCTCATTTGCGTTAAATGATACGCTCATCAACTGGGTTTCTAGTTTCCTTGATAAAAGACGAATACGTGTCGTAGTTGATGGCTTTTAGCATTAACGCGGGCGTACCACAGGGATCCGTTATAGCGCCTACACTTTTTCTGCTGTACATAAATGACCTTATTTCTTCAACAACTAACCCCATCCATTGCTTTGCTGACGATAGCACACTTCACTGTAGTTCATGTCAGTCTACTCACAGTGATAATCCACCTTCTATGTCAAATCAAGAAATTAAAGCTGAAATGGCAAATTCAATCAACAAAGGCATTCAACGTATTCTCGAATGGGGAAGCAATAACCTAGTTAAATTCAATGCTAACAAAACTCAGTGTTGCCTTATGTCCGCCAAAAAAAATCGATCATTTCCTGTTGTAAGTATGAATGGCTCAGTTCTTAAGTTTTCAGACTCTATTATTCTGTTGGGTATGACTGTATCTTCAAATCTCTCATGGGTTGACCATCTTCTGTCAGCTACTAAAACAGCTGCTCGTAAAATAGGCTTTTTGTACAGATCTAAGCAGTACTTTACCTCTCGAGAACTTCTGCTGCTGTATAAGGCCCAAATTCGGCCTCATCTGGAATATAATTCGTACCTCTGGGTTAGTGCTCCCCAATACGCTCTCGATATCGTTGATCATATTCAAAAGAGAGCGATTAGGCTTATAAATGACCCGTCCTTAACTTCTCGCATACAGTCCCTTGAGCATAGGAGGATGGTTTCCGTTCTTTCTTTGTATTATCGTTACTACAACGGCTATTGTGCTGCTAAATTATATTCTTTGATACCACCTCGGGCTATCTTTGCGAGAAACACTCGGTTCGCTCATTCACATCATCAGTATGCAGTACAAATCTCCACTTGTCGTACCAAACGGACTCAATCCACATTTTTCTACACGGCTTCTAAACTCTGGAATGATCTCCCTAGTTCCTGTTTTCCTCTCACTTTTGATATGAGAAAATTTAAGGTAGCTGTTCATAGGCATCTATTGGCAATTCATTATCCCTCTATCCATCCTCCTAAGTGTTACTGAGTGCTTTAGCACGATAGGCCAAATTTAGCCTGTTCAGGCCCACAATAAAAAAACATGTATACAGTAAGGTAGGTATATATTTGCTGGGCGAAATTGGTTGTCCTTATAGGGGATTTTGGAAACCTAATTGGTTGTTTTGGAAACTCTAAGAGATTGAGGTTTACGACCTCTTTTTTTATGATGCACATGGTGCCGAAAACCGCATATTACCATCATTGTTTGTTTTCGAGTTAAAGGCCAAAATTGACAGTTTGACAATACAGATAGGTACCCCGAAAGTTACATTTTTGAAAAACCTGTCTACAGAATTTTTCTTAATTAGAATGCAGTGCCTCAATCAATTTAATTTATGACCTAAAGTTGAATTTTTTTTAATATGTAGATATACAGGGTGGACGAAATTGGTTGTCTTTATAGGGGATTGTGAGGTTGCGGTTCTCGACTTCTTTTTTTATGACGCATATAATTCCGAATACTACATATTAAGATCATTTTGGTTTCGATTTATACAGTGTGTCCAAAATTGGCGTGTGCAGAAATCTTGGAAACTATAAGAGATCGAAAGAATGGAGAAAGTTTTAGAGAATTTTAAGCCCACTAAAATGCCATTCTGAAATCAAGGCTATCTCAAATATTTTTTCAAAATATTCTAAAAAAACTGAAAATCGACAATTATTACTTAGCTATATCTCCTTTATTTGAACAGTTATAAAAAAATAAATTATACTTTGCCATTGCCACTTTTTATCCTCTATTGATTGATGATAGAAAAAAATTAACCCGACGTTTCGTCGATTAGAAACCATCATCAATTTTTATTTTTTCATATGGGGCGGGAATTAGCTAATGGTATAAAATGATTCCTTTTTTTATTTTAAATCCAACGATGTATAACACTTAATGATAATTCGACGTTTCGACCCTCATTCTTGACATTTACAAATATTTCTTTTTTTTTATGAATAATTTTTGAAAAAAAAACTACCAAATTCATTTTGCAAATGTACATTTATTTCAACTCATAAGTTATAATAGGACGTTTCGACTTATCAAAAACATCATCAACTATTTATTACGATATCGGAAAAGCCTTTCCAAAACTTGTCTTTAAAATATTCAAATGTTTACTTGGTATTCATAAATAAATTCCTCAAGCAAAGGAGTGAAAATAATGGGGAATATTAAAAAAAACACATAGTTATTAGTAATTAAATGTTACTCATTTAAACCATAAAATTATGACTAAAAAGTAATTAAAAAACATTTTTAGCAATGTATCATAAATTTTACAACGCTACACTATCCAATAATTTTTATAAGTGTTTTATATTAATATTAAATGTATTTTACAGGATAATTATAAAACCGACATTAGTTCTACATACTATTATTCAAAATGTCGACCATTTTTTCAACGCACTTTTCACATTTTTTTGCGACAGTTCTGGTTACTTGACGTATTTTATTACGATTAATGTTTTCAATAATATTAATAATTCGATGTTCCAGAACTTGCCTATTTTCTGGGGGATCAAATTCATACCCCTCATTTTTGACATATCCCCATAAATAAAAGTCTAATGGGGTAAGGTCCGGAGACCTAGCAGGCCAACGCACAGGACCACCGTTGGATATTATTCTTTTACCACAAATCTCCCGTAAAAATGCTCGAACTTCCCCTGAATTGTGTGCGGGGCATCCATCTTGTTGAACCAAAATTATTAAATTCATGGAATGATTTGGGTTTGTAACATTAAAAGGTATCGTTGCTCTGTGTGGTCATAAATAAATGGACCAATCTGACGATTTCCTGAAATTAATTGGGAATATTAAAAAAAATGCCAAAAAAGTCGTAGATAATTTATGAAATGTTACTCAATTAACTCAAACAAAGATATTACTTACCGATCATTCCGCACCACACATTAAAACCAAATCATACTTTTTATTGAAGACTCCACAGTTGGTAAAACGTATCTCATCTGCCCATATAACTTTATCAGAAAAATCAAGATTTTCTTGACATTTATGATGGTACCAATTACAAAATTCGATTCTCCTGTCAAAGTCACCTTCTTACAGGCCTTGTACAATTGTTGGGTTGTAAGAATGATATTTAACAACTTTCAAAACATTCTGTACAGTGGATTTTGGAATATGAAACTCCGTTCCACAATTTCGTATTTTCGTCAAAATATTCCAAAATGTTTCCGTTACGATTCTCATTATCGATCGCATACCTTTTTGAACTTGGTTTTTCAAAACTTTCAAATTCTATCAAATTTCTTACTGCATTATTAAAATGATTTCTGTCTTCTTTCGGGGTACATTTGAAAATCTCCGTTACGCTTTAACGTATGCCAAAGGTAAAAATTGGATCTTATACAGTTTTTTTTACGTAGAATCCAGTGGCGTAGTCGTATTTTTTGCTGTAAGCTGTCAATTTTTAGCTATAAATAAAACTTATGGTTTTTTAACGGAACACCCTGTATATTTTTCTTGCGTTTGATTGGAAATTGTGTAAGCTTTACAAAAATATATAATACATGATGTGTATTTTAAATAATAAACCTAAAATCTATAATTTTATAAAATCTGGGTAATAACATAGTGTGTATTATATAGCATTAGAATTAGTGGGCCGTGATTATTGGAACAATTAAATGATCATTTGCTAAGCGCTTATCAAGACCTGTCAGTTGTAAAATTTATATTCTTTGTGTAAATATTGTATTCGTTACAATGGCTGAAAATGAAAATTATCAAAATTTTGAAAAATATGACATGTTAGTCTGTTTTATAGAGAGCAGTGATAACTCCCGTGAAGCTTCCCAACTGTATTTCAACAGGTTTGTTTGAATACTTATTTATCTTTTGACGTATGTGGATTTATTTTTTATTTAAATATCATTTGGAGTTATAGATATGCAGAAAGAAGGCAACATTGTCTTTTAATGTTTTCTCGAATAAAAAAAAATTGGTAGAACATGGATCATTTATCCAACCCCGACCAAAAAAGTATAATAAGGAAAATCGCGATACGGATGAAGTCAACGTTTTAGGCAACGACTTCACAATCATGCAGAGTTCTACAGCAGGAGATTGGTGTTCCCAAGACTCGGGTTCAAAGAATATTGACCAAATATAAATTTAAGCCATACAAGACTAATATCGTTCACCATTTGCGTCTTGGGGATGCGGAACGTCGTTTACTGTTTTGCAACTGGTATTTGGAACAAATTCGTATTGGTAATAACTTTTCTAGATTTATAAAATGGTCCGACGAGGCTTACTTTTCAAGTGCATGTATTTTTAACAGGAATAATACTAAACAGGGTCGATTTGGGTTTAGCGTATCTTGTTTTCTTTGGAGCAACAAATAGAATACAGAATTTATGAAGGCAGTCTTACAGGGAACAGATATCTTTAGCTCATCTCAACAGGATACATTTCCAACAGGATGGCGCGCCCGCACATAATGCTGTAATTGTTCGACCTTTTTTCGACAATTATTTCCTGCAAAAGTGGGTCGGTACTCTTGGACCAATTAGATGGCCTCCACGGTCACCTGACCTATCCATGCTAGACTTTTTCTTATGGGGTTACTTGCAGAATAAGGTTTATAGTATCTGTCATTGGACAATAGATGAACTACTTAATGCCATCAATGCGGCATTTCAAAACTTGCAAAGACCTTCCATAATTATTTTAAATGCTTTAAAAAGAATAACCACTGTATGTCAACATTGCGTTCGGGAAAATGGCAACCATTTTGAGCAGTTCTTTTGCGGGGAAAGTCTATTAAGGGGATACTATCGAGTTAATATTGTGTTAAGTTTTTCAGTTTTATTCTGCCGTTTTTAAAATTTCTATGTTTGTAATATCCTAATATAATTAACTCACGATCTAGTAACTCTAAAACTATATAATACATACCATGTTATTATGCAGATTTTGTGAAATCATAGATTTTAGATTTATTATTTAAAATACACATCATGTATAATATATTTTTGTAAAGCTTACAAAATTTGCAATCAAACGCAAGAAAAGTATACAGGGTGTTTCGTTAAAAAACCATAAGTTCTCTTTATAGCTAAAATTGGCAGCTTGCAGCAAAATACAGTACGCCACGGGATTCTATGTAAAAAAACTGTATAAGAACCAACTTTTACCTTTTCCATACATTAAAGGATAACGGAGATACAAGGAGGTCCCAAAATGCAATTTTGTTTAAGTGTTAAGTTTTTCAGTTTTATTCTGCCGTTTTTAAAATTTCTATGTTTGTAATATCCTAATATAATTAACTCACGATCTAGTAACTCTAAAACTATATAATACACACCATGTTATTATGCAGATTTTGTGAAATCATAGATTTTAGATTTATTATTTAAAATACACATCATGTATAATATATTTTTGTAAAGCTTACAAAATTTGCAATCAAACGCAAGAAAAGTATACAGGGTGTTTCGTTAAAAAACCATAAGTTCTCTTTATAGCTAAAAATTGGCAGCTTGCAGCAAAAATACGAGTACGCCACGGGATTCTATGTAAAAAAACTGTATAAGAACCAACTTTTACCTTTTCCATACATTAAAGGATAACGGAGATACAAGGAGGTCCCAAAATGCAATATTTTCAATTTCGCCCTGTACCTCACAAATATAGCGGGCTATGAAAGTTTTGTTTACACCAGCATTCTTCTCACAAAAAATTAGCACGGTATTGTGAAATCCGCAACTCTGTATCTTTGTTCGTAAGTGAGATACCCCGAAATATCATCGAAAATGGGACACATTGTACACTACCGTTAGGTTTTAAATTTAATACATTCAGCTATTTCCGTTTTCAACCAAAACTCGTAAATAACTAAGCATTCATTTTAAAGTACTTGTTTTGAAATAACAAATGTGGTAATTGCACCCCATTCAGTGAGTCATATTCCTAATTTACATATAATTGGATAATAGTATAATGAATACTTTCTAAATTTATACAAATTTTCTTGGAATTTCGGACGATCCTCGCTATCCTGTGCAGTAATGTATTATCTATCTGCTTCAGTAAAGAGGAGGTTTGTATTAATTCAATCTCAAACAATTTGTTCGTAACTAACAAAAATAGAGCTGTTGCTTCATTTCTTATCAAATGAAATGCTAAATTGATTTACCTGTATTTAAAAAAAAACATGATAATGAAGTCACAAACGGTTCTCTGCTGAAACTTGTAACAGATTAAATGCACGTTAACAAACATTATTTGGTTTGATAAAAAAAACTGGCACGTTAGTTAGACCAAGACTTAGATACGAAATCACTTAATTTTTTTTCTTTTTGTATATATTAATAGGTCATAATTACAATTACTTGTATATATTTTTTTAAATATTTTATTTTGAAAAGTCAATATATTTTACAGACCTTATAGTATATGCCTTTATTAAGTACGCCACTGACCTGTCGCTGTCAAGATGATTTATTACTCTCTGATATTCTGGGACCAAAAAAAATGGGCGAGAATTATGTTTTACAGTTAAATAGAAAAAAAGAATCAGATACATTGTTGACTCAAGATTCCTATTAGCCTTATGGTAATATTAGTAAAGCCTCATTAATAAAAAGAAAAGGAGCCGATAATTCTTCGACAGTTAAATAATCTATATTTTAAGTATTCCTGGGCTGGAAAGTATTGTTGAATATACAGAGTGTCCCACGAATTTCTCCCGTCAATCAAGAAGCATAATAGAACAAAGAGAAAAATTAATTCTGGGCATTTAATAAACCTACAAATAGGCTATAATTGTGTATATAATTGGTAATTTTCTCATATTTTATTATGTTTATGACAATTCAACATGCTGTACTTTAAAAATTTGTTTTGCAAACATAAGACTTTTTAGAGTTACACATTGCTTTTTGAATATGACTTATTAACACTCTGTATGTGTAACGTCACTCGATAATTTTGGCTTTCATTTGACCAATATTAGTCATTAACAATGTTGTTAATATACTAATTTTCACGTCAGGGCAGTTACGTCATAACTAACTTTGTTTCATTACCACCTTTAGAGCCCGCTTATTGTGCACGAGAGGATGCAGATAGAACTAATTTAGGTTGGCAATTCTGTTTGGTGTTGTCCAGCATTTCTGACATTAAACGTTTGACATAACATATATTTTCTGATATTTTATTATGTGATTATTTACTACATCTAACAACCAATCACAGCATGCTACTTTCCTCAATTGGACCAATCAGAGCGTTTTTACACTAAATATTTCCTAGTACGATTTTATTCAGAGATTAAATTTTTGTTTACCTTTTTGACAGTGTGTTATAAAATAAAATAAAAATGTACAATGTTTTGTTGAATATTTGTAGTGAATATAATACTTTGTGTAAAATAATAACCTAAAACATAACTTGTTATTAAATTAAAAAAACACTGATTTAGTAAATAATCTTAACATATACCCTCGATCTATGATACCGGAGTGAACTTAGCAGCCAGAATTCAGCAGCCATTTCGCTGGAAAAATATGAATCACCATGGGCGTACGTCTACCTTAAGTCTTCTACATAATGCAGTACTTTCTAACGTCAGTAAAATCGTAACTTAGGTAATAACAACATATACTGCAATTCACGTCCCACCCCTCTGAGGGGTTAATTAATTTCATTCATCAAAAGCATAAAAAAAGTATACAACAACGAGGTTTCGATTTGAAACATATGTAAAAATTTTTAGCTTATCCTACATATTGTTCACATAAATCGCCATTCATTTGCGCCCGTTCAAGGGGCAAAACTCACCCCTTAAAGATTAAAAAAATTAATTTCGCATTATTAAAAACGAGGTTTCAACTTCAAACATATGTCAAAAATTTTAGCTTATCCTAAATATTGTGTACCTAAGTCGCCCGTCCAAGGGGCAAAACTCACCCCTTAAAGATAGTGCGGCAAATGAATGGCGATTTATGTGGACAATATGTAGGATAAGCTAACATTTTTGACATATGTTTGAGGTTGAAACATCTTTTTAATAGTGCGAAATTAATTTTTTTTAATTTTTAAGAGGTGAGTTTTGCCCCTTGGACGGCCGGCAAATAAATGGAAATTGGTGTAGACTATATGTGGGATAAGATCAAATTTTTGACATATGTTTGTAGTTGAAACCTCGTTTTTAATAGTGCGAAATTAAGTTTCTTCCCTTTTAAGTGGTGAGCTTTGCCCCTTCGACGGACGGCAAATAAATGGCTGTTTGTGTGAAGAGTATGTGAGATAAGATACAATTTTGACAGATATTTGAAGTTTTGAGGTGGCGGCAAATGAATGTAAAATTGTATAGTGGTTAAAATAGTAAATGGGGTATTTTTAATTGCTTTTTGAAATTTTGGAAGATGTGACGTAATTGTATACTTTTTTATGCTTTTGATGAATGGACGTGGGACGTGAATTGTAGTATATGTTGTTATTACCTAGGATACGGTTTTACTGACGTTAGAAAGTAATGCAATATGTAGAAGTCTTAAGGTAGACGTACGCCCATGGTCATTCGTGTTTTTCCGGCAAAATGGCTGCTGAATTCTTACTGCTAAGTTCACTCCGGTCGAATTTTTTGGTTAAAACTACAGCAGCTTTTTTTTTAATTTGTTTTTTAGCAAATGTTCTCGACTTAATAATCCACAAATTTTTCTTAATTTGAATTATTAGGTCTCAAATATTTTCTAAACAAATTAAAAAAAAAGCTGCTATAGTTTTAACCGGCAAAATGCATAGGTCTTGGTATATAACCTACGAAAAATTGGAAATCTCCCGTGGGCAATAGTAACTGATATTCTTGGGATAATTTTCAAAACATGCGTGACTCGAAAAAATTTCCGGGAATAATCCAAGCACTAGGGAGATTACATGTGATAATTTAATTCATGTATAAAAAATCCCATAAGCCGCGATTGAATTTGTCACTTTGACATCGGATAAAGTTAGCCCTAATTTTGCGTCTGAATAAAATGTGTGTAAACTTCCATGGCCGACTTTCTCAAACCTGATTATTGTTTGTTGCTATGATAACGAAGGAACAATTTTTAACTAAAAAAATATATTCTTGAATTTTTCATAATTATTACTCATTATTTTTTTTTAAATTTTAGTCGGACAAAAAAAAACTTCTCGTATAATTACAGCCGATAAAATAAATAAACATAACTCGTGAAGCTGAGATTTGACAATAGTGGCGTTGTTAGGCGTCGGCGACTGCCGTCAGCCTCGCACCTGAGGGGGCCTCACAAGAAAATGTTTGCAACATATTAAAATTTTTGTTATTTTTTTTATTGCACTTTCCGAAGATAGTGTGACCTGCTATAGCTTTATTTTTGAGAGATAAAGAGTTTAGGTTCCATATAATATAGGAACTGAAATAATTTAGGAACGTTTATGACAAATATTACCCAAATCTCCGACTACCTTAATAGCACCTCATTGTCCGTCGGTACTTTCTTGGTAACGGATTAGTATGAAGTATTAACATTAACATATCCCGCAACTAATTACAGGGGTATTACAATATATATATATATATATATATATATATATATATATATATATATATATATATATATATTTTTTATATTTAATTTATTAAAATATTTGGCTTTAATATTTAAAATGTGGCGACTTATACTAACGTGGGGAAATATTATTTAGTTATATTTAATTTGAGGTAAATTTAAAACGTTGTATGTAATTATGATTATAAATTGAAGTAATAATTTTACTCTTTATTAAGTTTTATTGCACCGTACTAGCTCAGGGATCTCATACGGGGATAGGGTTCAAGGAATTTAGTTGAAGATAATAATTTTGTAGTATAAGAAGTATCCTATATGTAATTGAATTTAAAGTATACAAAATGTTCTGAATATAATTTGCTATCCAACGCATGCGTTAATGAATTTAAGTAAAAATAAGTAACTGTCAAAAATGTCAGATGATTAAATTTAGAAATTTAATGTTTAGAACCAGAATGAAAATTTTGAAAAAGAAAAGAAATTAATATCTTTACAGGTGTTTACACAAGTAAATATTTAAAATTCTTAACTAAAAACATGTACCAAATACAAATTTGCAGGAAAATAACAATGAACAGGGTTATAAAATTTGACTCACATATACAGTCCTTCCTGTTGATTGAATGATGTCTTCAAATACTTCAGCTGGATGCAGGCAATGTTCACTCGGCTACAGTTGTTACCAATACCCAACTGCTATCTCGGTTCTCAGTTGTCGAAGACACCAACTTCCAGGCTTATAGATGTTTTCCCCAAAAACGGCAAACTCCAAACACTTATTTATTACGGTAACTTTTTTATTTTAAATGATTTTATAGCTCAATGAGTGATATCGTTTAAAATATATGTTTAAGTATTCAAGATTATTGTTTACAACACTTTTATTTTAGCTACCGATAATAAATTTTTATTTAAAAGGATTTGTACGAGGAAATAAAACAAACTTTGACCAAATAAGAATGGAATTTAATTTGGTAAACAAGAATTATTTTAAATTTGAAAACACGTAAACAAATCTTCAGAAAATCGTAACATCAATTAATCGAACAGAATTATTTTTATTAAACGACAGGTATCGGAGACCGAACTATTTATTTCTATCCGACGATACAAAAACAAGTGCTCTCGAAAATTATTCGTAACGTAAAACTTCTTGACGATAAAAATTTAGGTTATGTACTCACAAATTTAACAACACTGTTTTCACCTTTTACACTTTTAAACAATTTCAAGAGAGAGAGTCATTTCCTGAGCGCTTGCTTTTATATGTTTCTGGTTGTTACACAAATTTCATTTTTTTTTCAGCCATAATGCAAAAATAACAATGGATCTGATTGGATGATCAAAATTACAAATTGTACATAAATGGAATTTTGGCCGTAACTTTCTTATGCATAATCGGAATTGAAAATTAAAAACGGAAATGAAAACTACGTGAAATTTTGAATAAAAGGACACCTAACAAGCTATAATTCCTAACACTAATAAACGAAGTAACCTAATTTAATTAAAATAAGCTTTTAACTATTTACGCTTACAATCTATACTAAAATTACTTGCAAAAATGGAATTCTGAGGACATTTTACATAAGAACACATATCTTTTAAGTTCGAAACAATTAATTTAAAGAAAATTTTAAGCTTTTGTACTATTAGCTTAAATTCACCTCAGATTTAACATAATTTAGCGGAGAAAAGCGCTGTATCCTCATAAAAACTTATTCATATTGAGAAAGAACATCTATTATTTGCTTTAAGAGCAAAATCTACGTTTAATAAAGTGGAAAAAGTATAAAATTATGAAAAAAAATTAAAATTTACAACGTAACCAAACTTAAATCTAAAAATGAAATTAATTCATATTAAAAAATGTTTTTAACACTTAAAATGTTATGTTTAAGGTTTGTACTACTTGTCTTTATTGTTCTCACTACTTATTTGCAATGCATAATGTTATATAGTCTTGCATTGAAAAAGTCTCATCGTCTAACATCCTTTTTGAAATTTTTCACTATAAATTGTACGGCACTATAAATGTCTGTATGCCATAATGTTCTAAATGTTTTTCTTATTGTGAAACTTGTATTAATATTTTTGTCACTAATTCGCTACCAAAAATATGTGCGAAAATTGTCTATACTGTCCTTATTATAACCCTTTTACTAAATTTTTGTATTTCCTGCTTTTTAAAAACTAAACATACACTATCCCTAACCTAATCCTAACTATATAGTCCATGTTTAAACACCTGTAAAATGTCTACTTGCCAAAATACCTTTGAAAAATTGAATTTTATTGTAATAATTGCAATACTAAAATGACTTTACGAAAATGGTGATATTTGACATTCTTGACAATTTTGGTAGCAGCAAATTGCTTTTTATGATGAAACCAAACTAAGCAAATGATATTCA